>CM034710.1:9320957-9343906 GCA_020142125.1 Phrynosoma platyrhinos | reverse complement strand
TCCTGTCTTCTTTCTTGACTGTTCAGCTCTCACATCCATACATGGTAACAGTTAATACAATGGTTTGTATAATTCTGACTTTTGTGCTGAGTTTACTTGCCCATAAATAATAATTGCAGAATACTTGCCCTTAGGGAATCATTGGCAAATGTCTACCCATAAGGAAACATTGAATACTTGCCTAATGTTTTTCTATGGGTAAGTATTCCTCTGTATGTTTCCCTATGGGCAGTTATGCTTCTGTGTTTCCCTATGGGCAAGTATGGTTTCTCTAGTCTAGAGGCAAGTATGGTTTCCCTATGGGCAGGTATTATAACTTCTTTTAAGTACATCTCGAAGAAAACAGATGTTGCTTTGAGAAAAACAGGAACCACTGGGAGGTACTAAAGCAAAATGTCAGTGCTTGCCCATAGGGAAACATAGGAGAATACTGTACTTGTCCATAGGAAAACATAGGAGAATCCTTTCCCATAGGGAAACATTAGTGAACACACTCATCCTCCTCCACATTTGTGGCTTTAACTTTTGCAGATTTGATTATTCATGGATTTGATTAATATGCAGATGAAGAGGAAATTAAGAGTTTCTATGATGCAGTTCAGGAGGAAATTGACAACATACCATCAGAAGATTTCACAGTGGTGTGACCACAGCCACGCCAGAGCCCAGACAGACCTCTGGAGGCCTCATACTGTCCTCTCCAGTGGCAGTGGCTGCTGAGGGGTCAGTCCCTTCTGTCTGGGCTTTAGCATGGTTACAGCCATGACAGAGCCTAAAAGGACATCCAAAGGCTGAAACAGTTGTTTCACCCACCTGCATCAGGTGACACCAATCCCCAGTATGCCACTGCCTCACAGGGCATTGTTTATAGACCCTTCACCATTTTGGTCAGCCTCCTCTGGACACATTCCAGCTTCTCAATGTCCTTTTTGAATTGTGGTGCCCAGAACATGATTTATGGAGACCCTAAGATGAACCTATCATGGGGTTTTCTTGGCAAGTTTCTTCAGAGACAGTTTGCTGTTGCCATCATGTGAGGTTGAGAGAATGGGACTTGCCCAAGGTCACCCAGTGGGATTACATAGCCAAGCCAGGATTCAGACCCTTGTCTCCAGAGTCCTGGGCTGCATCCGCACTGCTGAAATAATCCCATTTGACACCACTTTGACATGGCTTGGTGCTATGGAATTCTGAGATCTGTAGTTTAATGAGACATTTAGCCTTCTCTGTCAGAGTACTGGTACCACAACAAACTACAGTTCCCAGAATTCCATAGCATTGAACCATGGTAGTTAAAGTGGTGTCAAACCAGATTGTTTCTGCTGTGCAGATGCAGCTCTAGTCCTACACTCAAACCACTGCACTACGCTGGCTCTCTTTTTTATAGAATACGTTTTATACCTCATAATTTAATTGCTTCATTTTAAAGATTTCCCCAAATTGGCTTGTGATGTATAAAAGCATAATCAGATCCATTCTAAGGAAATGATAACATAAAACAATAAAGTTCAAAGGGATCTTGCAGCATCTTTGAGACTAAATGAAAGAGAGAAGTTGGTAGCATGAGCTTTCATAGACATGATGCATGCATCTGAGGAAATAGAGTCAAGTCTACAAAAGCTCATGCTACAACTTCTCTTTCAGTTATTCTCAATCAGAGACTAACTGAATTAGTCTCATACTGATTTTCCAGATTAACAGAGCTGTCTCTTGGAATAAGACAACAATGTGTGAAAAATTTTACACATGCTATAAAATGCTCAAATTCTTTCCACCACTAAACTTTATGTCAACAAAAAAGAAAGGTGGGGGGATGCTGGGAGGCTGTCTGCAAGATAACCTTGTAATCCTTTTTCTGAAGTAGAAGAGAAAAAGTATTAGATGTTCTGAGGGAAGAGAATTAAGTAAGCTCTGTGCCATACTGAAAGTCCTTTTGCCTAGCAAACATTATCTGAAATTTGGACAGAGGTAGAACTGGAGACCAGGGTTCAATTCACAGATCAGCCATGAAACCCACTGAGTCACTTGGGCAAGTCACATGCTCTCAGCCTCAGGGGATGGTAATGGCAAACCTCCTCTGAACAAATCATGCCAAGAAAACCCTCTGATAGGGTTGCCATAAGTTGGAAAAGACTTGAAAGCACAACAACAAAAAACATTTGGGTAGAGGCTCCAGTGACACCCCAAGAGTGTAAGCCTGTGCACATTTACTTGATAGTAAAAGTCATTAAATGCAGTAAGAAATATTTGTGAGTAAACATACATGCCTTCTAATTCTTTCTCTGTTGTGTTAATCCTATGTAGTTATGCAAAGACACTTTTGTGTATTCTGCACTTCTGTGGTGTTGTGAAAGTGAGTTCAAAGGCATCCACAAAATGCTTTTTACATAGGCAGTACCAACTCTGTCATTTCTCTTTATGTTGACCACTTGTGGGCCTGGAATTTGATCTGTAAGAATGAGCTTGGTAGACATGCTACCATTTAGTGTTTGTCACTTGGCAGCTTTTAAAATTATTACAGCAATATCTCATGCTCCCCCTTCAGTGCAGAATACTGAATTTCTCATGGGGCTCTCACTCCAACAATTCTTTTTCAACTGTGGCTTTGCCCAATTTTCACAAGTGTTTTGCAGCTTAATAATGCACAATTTGGGTAGCATGCTTCAAGGTGAGTCACTGATAGTTCTAATTGCTTCTTGCTGAGATGCCTTATACGAAACTGATAGTTCCTTTTTCCCCCCCAGATTCTGCAGAGGTGATCCAGTCTCGAATCAATGAACAAGAAGCCAGGGAGGAGTTTTATGTGCACTATGTTGGATGTGAGTGCCATGGGATTCTTTACATATGCTAATTTAGTTGTGGAGAGGGTGGTGTCCATGTCTAGTCCAGGGGTATTTTTGGTCCTGTGACAGCATATGGCTTTGTTTAAAAGTGCCCTGAGTGCAACCATCATAAGTGGCTGTTCTGTGTATATGTTTGACAGCTAATGAATAGTTGTGCACATTCCTTCTCTGTAATTTGACATGCACACACAGGAGGGGAGGAAGGAGAACAGAAATAGGGAATGGGAAAATAACATACCAAGGCGGAGAACTACACAGGACAAACATGAGGGAGTTACCTCAACTTGTTAACTTTCTTTTATAGATTCAGCTTGTTCTTCTTTTGTTGTATTCTCTTTAGCCACCAAATCTAGTTTCAGCAGTGCATCTTGGGTATACATTTTAAATATTACATCCAACAAACTTGCAGAGCAATACTTCTTTGGAATGCTCCGAGAGCCTTTCTTGTGAAGAGCTGCTATTGTACCAGATCCATATTCATATGGATTGTTAGCAGAATCATTAATAAAAGTAGTAGAATCTACCAATCAATATTTTGTTTGTAAATTTCTGGAGGCAACATATTCTCCTTTGAGGCCTTGTCAGCACAGCTCTTGATCAACTTTCTAACCTCATCTTCTGAAGCTGGATGCTCTGATAATTTATTTATCATCATACTAACAAAAATTATTTAACTATATAATAAAAACACTTTCTCTCTCCCTCCCTCCCCGGCAACCACAGTTAACCGGCGCTTGGATGAGTGGGTAGATAAGAACCGCCTGGCCCTCACCAAGACAGTCAAAGATGCAGTGCAAAAGAACACTGATCAGTACATGAATGAATTGTCTGAGCAGCCAGAGCGCAAGATCACTCGCAATCAAAAGCGCAAACATGATGAAATCAACCATGTGCAAAAGGTAATGCTGCCTTGAGAGGTGGCTGGAAAGACAGAATTGAGTGTTGTGTTTCAGTGTCATCTCCAGAGCTATAGAATACTCCAGGGTGCCTTATTGCAGAGCTGGAGCGGGAGGTATATGTGTTTGTGTATATGTTTGTGAGAGATTTTCTTTATTGCCACTTACCATGCTGTTTTCTTCCATTGCAGACTTATGCTGAAATGGATCCCACCACAGCAGCTTTGGAGAAGGAACATGAAGCAGTGAGTGTTCTCTAGTACACATTTCAGCTTGTTTCCTAGAAATGGTAGAGGAAAGAAGTAAATGTGTGTTCCAAGGCTTTCAGCTAGTTCTCTCTCTTCAGATCACCAAGGTGAAATATGTGGACAAGATCCATATTGGAAACTATGAGATTGATGCATGGTATTTCTCACCATTCCCAGAAGACTATGGAAAACAGCCTAAGCTATGGATCTGCGAGTACTGCCTCAAGTACATGAAGTTTGAGAAGACTTACCGCTACCATCTTGTACGCATTGGACAGGGCAGTTATCTCAGTCACTGGGGGGTGCTGAGTGGGAGAACATGGGAGATACAGATGGAATAGTGGGATATTGTAAGATCTCAAGGAGAACTGGTTTGTGAAGTTGTGTATCAGCAGATCTGTCTCTTTAGGTAATCATTTGGTGAGCTAACCTAAAGAGATAAAGACTTTTGTAATATATTTCTACAATTTACCATTTTCAATAGCCATTTATAATAGTTAATAAGATTATAGGTAATAATTTAGAATTGCTGTTTGTTTTCTGCATTGAGAGCCAAAAAACTGAAATGTATTACAGTTTTTTAATAAGAGAGGAATTGGTCAGAAAAAATTAGATACCTGGAATTCCTTGGTGATGTTGCTCTTTTTATTACTCAGGGACAGTGTCAGTGGCGACAACCACCAGGGAAGGAGATCTACCGAAAGAACAATATTTCAGTGTATGAAGTAGATGGCAAAGACCACAAGGTATGGGCTTACTTCAGCTTCTACTTCTCTACCAGCTCTTGCATTTGTTTTCTGTGAGCCCTATGGCCTGTCTGCTAGATAGTAATATATTAGTTGTTATCCACACAGCCTTGGAACTAAAGCTTGAAACCTTCACTCTCCACTTATGAAGACACAGGCCCCTGAGACATTTGTCTCTCCCCTTCTAATTTGCAACTGTAGTACATACCCTGGTAACCTCACGATTAAATTACTGCAATGCACTCTACATGGGGCTACCCTTGTGCCTAACTCGGAAACTACAATTAGTGCAAAACATGGCAGCCAGGTTAATTACTGGAACATCAAGGAGGGAGCACATAACACCAGTGCTTAAATCCCTCCACTGGCTGCCAATCAGTTTCCGGGCACAGTACAAGGTTTTGGTGTTAACCTGTAAAGCCCTACATGGCTTGGGTCCATCTTATCTCAGGGACCGCCTCTTCCCGTATGACCCTCCCCGCGCCCTTCGGTCCTCTGGGAGGAATCTGTTGCAGCCAATAAAAACTAGGCTGGCTCAGACCTCCCAAAGGACTTTCTCTGCGACCGCTCCCAGACTCTGGAATGGCCTGCCGGAGGAGATCCGTCATATTACCACCCTTGCTGCTTTCAAGAAAGCATTAAAGACGGATCTCTTTCGGCAGGCCTTCCCGGAATAACTTTCCGGCTCTAGGAGACAATTATATTGCCCTTTCCCCTGTTGCTTATTTTGTAATTTGCATTTTGCTGTATTATTTATTGTGTTATATTTCGGAGCATGTCGTTTTAATTAATAATTAGTTTAATATTGTTTTAAGGGGTGGGAGGGCTGGATGGGTATGTGAATTGTTTTAATCTCTGCACTTCTTGCTTTTTAACTGATGTAACCCGCCCCGATTGCTCCGCAGAGGGGCGGGCTATAAATAAAATTTATTATTATTATTATTACCTAGATATGTTTGCTTTTTTCCACCAGATTTACTGCCAGAATTTGTGTCTCTTGGCTAAACTTTTCTTAGACCATAAGACCCTCTACTTTGATGTGGAGCCCTTCATCTTCTACATCCTTACTGAGGTCGACAGGCAAGGGGCCCATATTGTGGGCTATTTCTCCAAGGTGCTCACCTGACTTTGCATCTGTGGGTCTGGGTGTCCTGCATTTTAGCTGTACTTAAGAGATGTGGGAAGGTGGATAAGCATTCAAGAACATCTTCTGTACTTAAAAATGTAATTTTATACCAAGACACCCTGAAAAATACAGCGATACATTTGTCTATTGCTTATAATGTATTTTGTTCTTACCATGAAGAGGAAAAAGCTGTGCATGGCACCACTTCAAAACCTATCTACTGGAAATCCTCCTCAATCTCCATGGGGTTCGGAGACCCTCACTAAAAGTTGTCCCTTTGCAGCTGCAAGGACTAGAAGTATTGTAGGGGCATTTATGTACTTTTTTCCTCAAATGGTGTACAATTTAGTATAAATGACTTACAGTTTGTTAGAATTCAGTAGCGAAAGAAAATGGACCAAGAAGGGCGAGGAAAATAAGGCTGGCTGCTCTAGGAAACATTTCTAGGAGAAGAGGAGCTAAATTAGCAGTCCTGATTGAGTTAAAAGGCGAGGCTTCTTTTTTTAATTTCTTTCAATAAAGAATACAAGATGTAGTACCTCATGGTGGACGTGTTTCTTGCTTTATACAGCAAACATTGTGATTCTGTGTACAGTGTCATATTTCTTGCTTCCTTGTTTTTTGACTGCTTTGATTTCATTTTCATCTCCAGGAGAAGGAGTCGCCAGATGGCAACAATGTGGCCTGCATCCTCACCTTGCCACCATACCAGAGGCGTGGTTACGGAAAGTTCCTCATTGCTTTCAGTAAGCTTTCCTTCAGTCATATGCCACAGCCACAAAGAAGACTGTGAAGTAGATTGGCAGTTTCTCAACCTCTTCTGTTTGCTGGATATGAAAATAGTCTTCCTCTGCCTCTATGACATGCCCCCCTGTATTTGTCTACAGTTAATCTAGAATAATTTACTACCCATAGTTCTATACATATAATGGTGAAAGTGCTACTACCCAGAAGAAACCTATAAATTGAAGGGGGGGGGGAAATGCCTATTTTAAAAATGTAGTAGCGAGTTCCCCTGTTTATTACATTTAAACTGCTTTAAAAAAAAAAAAAGATCTAAGCAGCCTTCCTGGTAAGACTTGCCCTCTTTCAAGGCTAAGCCCTCACCTAAAGAGGCATCTTCAGATTTATAGATCTTGAGATGCCTGGATTCTGACGTGTGATCTCTTAGGCCTTTGTCTTAAACCTCTTCCTCCTCAGGCTATGAACTCTCCAAGTTGGAAAGCACAGTGGGCTCCCCAGAGAAGCCCCTCTCAGATCTGGGCAAGCTGAGCTACCGTAGCTACTGGTCGTGGGTTTTGCTGGAGATCCTCCGGGATTTCCGGGGGACACTTTCCATCAAAGATCTCAGGTGAGAAGCAGTTTGATTTCTATACTACAGCACCTTGAATCACTGATTGGAGAATGTGTGCAGTGTTTGTGTGGCATTATATTGGGAGGAGTCTTGAGTAAACTTTTATGTAGCTCCGCAGTTAAAACTATACATCTAAGTTTGCCTTACCTTGCATTCTCTCATTGCTTTCCTTTTTTTATTTTCTTTCCTCTCTTTGGCCCCTGGCACAGCCAGATGACAAGCATCACACAAAATGACATCATCAGTACTCTTCAGTCACTGAACATGGTCAAGTATTGGAAGGGGCAGCATGTCATTTGTGTCACCCCCAAGCTGGTCGAAGAGCACCTCAAAAGTGCCCAATACAAGAAGCCTCCTATCACAGGTACTACAGATGGAAGGGGACTGTGGAGTGGAAGAAGTCCTGGTGGTCATTGCTTTTGAGAAGTCACTGGTTGGCTACTGGAGATGACACCATTTCATTTTGTATGCTGATTCTCAGCCATTTTTGCATTTTTAAGTTTGGCAAGTCACAATATTGCCATGAGATTGGAAGCCACAAAGAATATTCATCTTAGTTTCTCAGAGTTGCTACATGCATACGTATCCCCAGTCTTACATTTTCCAATCCTCCTTTGCTCATTTCCTTTGTATTCATCTTGCATGGTCCCATCCTGCTTTCTCTTTGGATTCTTTTGTAAATTTTGTATTTTCACAATTCATATTTTCTTTTGATACTTCCTTTTCAGCCACTCCCAGCATGCTGTCCCATTTCTTTGAGCCACTTTGCCCCTCAGTCCTATCTTTTCCTCATTTCTCTCCCTCATCTCTGTACCATACAGATCTTCCTGTGCTTTTGTGTTGTATAAAGTTGTCCACGCTCCCATTCTGTTGAGGTCAAACCTTCTCTCTTGAGGCCCTTTTCTTTCAGCCTTAGGTGGCTGCTTTTCCTTCAGGTTCCTCCTTCTCAGTCTCTTGCCTTGAGCTCTCTTCAGTTTTCATGGCTCTAAGCTCCTTATCCTTTTAACTTCCCTATCACCTGTCCAGGAACCTCTTTCAAGTTTTAATCCATTTATGTGTGGTTTGTGTGCCAGCCAAACTGATTCTCTTCCCTCTGAGTAGTGGCATTCAAACAACTTAGTTCCTTAAGCAAATGAACATTAATTCTGTGCCAGTGTACTAGCTTACAATGGTGTTGCCATGGTTGCTGGACTTTGGGGACTCACACCCACATACTTCCTCATATGATTGCCTTTCATCACCATGCTCTTTCTTTCTCAGTTTCCCTTCCCTCTGCTCACATCCTTTTACAGAATTCTCTCCCCTTTCCTTATTGCATTCTGGTGCTCTCTTATCACCACCACCACCATTCTTTCCTCACTCCTTCCCTAAACCAACTTAATCAGAAGAGTTTGGGGGTACTGCAGAGCAAAGCTATAGTTGTGTCTGCATGTTTCTTCCCTAGTGTCCCTCTGGATATATGTGCTCTTCTAGAGGTCATCTGAGAAATGAAGATGCTAAACACAATGGCAACTTCCCTATGGAAGGCCTGGCAAGTTCCAAAAGTTGGGAATGAAGTAAAGGTTGCCACTGTTGGAAAGGGGCAAACCAGTGGAATGACAAAGGAAGAATGAGTGAGGTCAGGGAGAGACAACTATGGGGGGTTGCAAACTGCCAGAAATAGTGCAAATTGAGCCCACTTTTAGGGTTAGGGTTAGTGCTAGGGAATCATGGGAATTGTGTTTTTTTTTCTGAGACATTGAACCTTCTCTGTCAGAGAGCTCTGGTGCCACAATAAAATACAGTTCCCATTATTCCCTAGCACTAACCCTAACCCTAAAAGTGGACTCAATTTGCACTATTTCTGGCAGTCTGCAACCCCACTATGTCTGGTAAGGAGTGTGGGCCCCAGACCTTAATCCAGTGGTCTAGTTATAGTGGTATCAGAGGCTACATTTCCCCAGCCCTATTGATGGAATACTGATGGAAAAGGTAGTGCATATATTGTACATGTGGTCACTGTATTACTGTATCATCTGATGCAGATATCAACCAGCAAGAAATGTTTTTTTTTTCTTTAAAGCAAGCTTTAACACTACAGAAAGAATTCTCTCCTTGTCCTTTTTGAGAAAAAGTACACATTTTATTGATACTGTTTTCAAAGGAAAAGCCATCTTACTGTGTTGCAGCATAGAAAGGAAAAAGAGCAGCATCTTTAAGACTGTTTTATATTTTATCATGAGCTTCTCTGAGTATTAATCCACTTCCTTGTCTGCAATGACATTGTTGATATTAAAGCCTCAGATTATTAAGCATATCAGATCTTTAAAGTGGTCAGTTAGTATCTGTGAAGCAATCTGAAAAACCCGTATCACCTTACAGATCTCTTTGAAGATTTAGGGTGACAGTCACAGTTTGCATCTTTTTGGATAATATTATCTTGTATCCACTTCTAACTGTATGAATATGCTTAATAACCTGAGTCTTTAATATCACACTGTCATTGCATCTGAAGAAATTGATTGATACCCATGAAAGCTCATGCTGAAATACAAATCAGTTAAGTCTTAAAGGGGCTTTTAGATTATTTTTTCCTCTCCCTCTTCCTTTTTATTGATACAGTTTCCTAAGTTTGTATACTAACCCACTCTTTCTGCCAATATAGTCCCTACCACAAGGTCTACCTGACTTTCCAAGTGTTGCTGACATACAGCTCCCAGCATCGCTGATCAGTGGCCAAACTGATAAAGAATCCCAACAATTTCTGTAGGGTCACAGGTTCCCTACCTTCGGTTTACATTAGGTGGAAGCATAATCAATGATCCAGAGTGAATATAGACAGACTTAATTACTTTGCAGTGTTACTTCTGCATACAAAAAATATATTCCCACCCCTTGAATACACAGTTACGTTCTTCTGCCAGCTTTTGCTTTGTTGTCTTGGTCATGGAGTTTGCCAAATGCAGCTGTGTGCAAATACAGAACCACCTTGTTCAGAGTCAGAAAGTCAGAGTTTCCTTTAAGTGGTATCAGATTTTGATCCTTGTTGAAAAGAGCCATTGTTTTCCTCTGGAAAGGGGTGGGGTGGGGGCTTGCTGGTGAGAGGGCAGTTATGTAATAGGAGCTGCAGTGAAGTTGCCAGGTCTCCCTCCAGGCCTTTCTTAAGAAGCTGGTACAGAATCACTTAGGGCAAGCTGATGATCAGTCACATGGAAAACTTGCAGCAGTATATGTTCTCTCTGACAGTCACTGTCAGTGTGGCTAGAACAACCACTAGAACATTCTGAAAGCCAAAAGGAATTTACCAGGACATTTCTTATTTCGGTTGTGTGTTACATCACCAAAATAACATGATTTATGTTGGTATACGCTAGTTGCTACACATATTGTAAAAAGCAAAATACTATGAAAACAATCTTCCCAGCTTAGATAACCTCCTGAAGGTCTTTCATTGGTAATCTCAGTGGGGCTAAGAGGCAACTCCACCTGTCATACCAGAAATAATGATGAGATCTGTTTGGTCAATCTTTGTTGGATGACTGTCTGTTAGAGATGCTTTAGTTGCAGATTCCTTTCAGAGGGTGTGGATTGGACTAATTACATTTAGAGATATAGAAATCAGCATTTCTGTGATTCTGCATTGCCCAAATTACTGATTTTTTTTCCTTCTGCTGCTGTTTCTTTTCTTCCAGTGGATTCCCTCTGCCTCAGATGGGCACCACCCAAACACAAACAGGCCAAGATTTCCAAGAAGTGAACAAGAAACTGATCTAATAAATGGAAGGGGCTCAACCCCAGTACACACCAACCATTGATTTTAAGAGATGATCTAATGATAAACATCTGTGTTGGTCTTGCATTGATCCAACATATTTTCAGTGGATGGGCTGGTGCAGGGAGGATGGGCTCTTCTGGTTCTGTAATAGCTCAGCCTGAGTGCTGTGCCTTGCTTCCTTCAGTTATGCCAAGTACCTAACACTGTTGAAAGCTCGGTGGGGTTTTCCCCTGCTTAGGCTTTGAAAGTGTTTTAAGGTCATTAGTCTTAATGACCTCAGAAGGACGCAGGAAGTCTGGGTCATTTGGCTTGAACAGTCTTTTAGTTTGGACAGAAAGGTATTCATCAGTCCCGCTCATTCATGCAGTGGTAGTAACTTAGGAAAAAAGACTGAATTGCAATGTAGTTTGTTTTGCCTTTCACAGTCAGTTTTAAGGACACTGCCAACTTCAAGGGCTTGTTGGAACCAGATCTCTTCCAGTTCAACAGACTGTACCAGTTAGCAGGAGACTCCCAACTTGAGTTCTGCCAGTCCATCAGAGAGACTGGTTTTCCAAGGAAAATGCAGTAAACAAGGGAAGTCACCTCTAGCTTTGAGCCTGTCTTCTTGCTGCACAGTGTGATCTATAGCTACTGTTTTAAAGAGATCTAGCCTTTGGTGCCCCCTTAGTTGATCAGGGTGTTGGCAGGGACCCAACATAAAATACAGGGGATTGGGAGGGAAAGAAACTGACTTTGATTTGGATGCGCATTTAAGTGAGACTGGAGAAAACTATGCAGTGAACCATTGGATTTGTGTTTTTAACTATTGTGTAAGCTGTATTAGCTTGGGATAAAGTTAAAATGGGCTTTCTGGGGGAAAAATTGAAAGTCTCTTGAGCACAAAGGAAGCTACAGGGGGAGATTGCCACCAATCCTCATTTAGTCATCTTTTACTAAGATGCATGCACACCTACACTGGGCCAGTAGTGAGGAAATGCAGCTGGGCATGCTGGGAAGAAATAAATATCCATTTGCTAGTCATAGTACAGCTGTTAAGACTCATACTCCATGTATGCAGTGTTTTCTGTTACTTAAAAGTATTTTAATTAATAAAAACCACAAAACAAGTACAATATCACTGAATTTATTTTTGTGGGCAACAGCATCCTTCAACATTAGCATGGTGAAAAGTTGGATTGCAAAATTCCACTGAACCTTCTTAGTGTAGCTTTTGTTGTGATAGTAAAGTCTTTTTGCCAAGGAAAATTCTGCCTTAACTGCCCCTTCCCAAACAACAAACCCCACTCAAACCATTGGCCTTGCTAGTGGGTGTGAGATTACAGTCCAAGGCATTTTAAACCCGAGGATTTCCTATGCTGGCAGTTTTAATCTTCCTGCATGCCACACAAGCACATGAAAGGTGATTCAATGATAGAGCTCTGTGTAATGTGCAATAATGGCTTGGCTGAGATTTGAGACTCTTGGTAGTGCATTGGCAGGCTCACAATCTGCAGATAAATTTATCCATGGTTCACGCCCCATATTGTTAAATGGTGACATATGGACATTGCTGTTTATTGAATAATACAGGGTGCAACAGTCCATGATTTTCCCTTCTGTGGGGAGGGGGGCAGAACTAGATCCCACAAATGGGAAAGGTGCACTGTAATAGGAACTAAGTCAGAAAATTCTCTAGCACGGTTCCTGCTTTGTCCTGATTATCTGAGCCTCAGTGTCCCTCACAAGTGATTGTTCAGTGGTTGCCTTCATTACTTGCAACTTGGGTGACCAGTTGTAGTGAATCCAAAACCCGTGATCTGTTTCAGGCAAAAATAACTTCCAAGGTTGTAGAAAATAATACAGCTCTCTTCGCTGCAGAATTACATTCATTTTATTAAAAACCACAATAGGAGTAGCATCTGTATCATCCTTCCCAAAAGAGTGATGCTTACATAATTATTTTTTTTTAAAAGTGCAAATAAAGGCTATCTAAAAATGTAAGTACCCAGGGAGGTCAAGTATTTTCTTCCCATCTATCATCTCTTCTTTCTTCATGTAAGGGGGGTACCACACCCTTCAGTGCTGTAGCCATACCAGCAATAGTTTTGCACATATGACTTGCCAGCATACCTCTGTCAACATGTTCCATTCTACCTGCTTCATATTTGAGTCACACACCATAAATAAAACTGTCAAGCTAACAATGCAAGACGCTGCACTCAGAAAGAACATTGCTATGATGACATCATTTACCAAAACTTTTGTCACATTTACGCACATGCACAAACACACACCCCAAACGCTTCAATCATCTGTGGAGAGTTTCATTGACCACAAAACAGAAATGTCCAAGTGAGGTAAATCATCCTCACAGCTTCATCAATCCAACCTAGTAAAGGGAAATAATTATACAGTCACCACACATAGTTGGAGCCGGATCAAAATGTCACAGTTTAGAAATCGGCTCCAAAATCTTCTCGCACCAGAGCTCCTTTTTTTAAAAAAAAAAGTCATTGAGCTGGAAGGAGGCACAGGTAAAGATGGGAGCCTTAGCCAGTCCCCAAGATGTACGTCACAAATAAGCAGATCAGCAAAATCCAAGAAGCAGAGAGCAGGCTGGGAGCCATCGAACACGTCTCTTCTTCTCCAACAGTATTCTTGATCCAATCTGTATGAATACAGACAGCAGGCCTGTCAAGGTACCTTCAAAGATGCCTCCCACTCACTATCTTTGCCAGAAATATGGGTTCCCAAGAATCACCCCTTCAAGAGTATATAGTTAGGGGGTAGTTTAGATCACTTTAGGCTCTCCTGTGACAATGGTCTGAAGTGGAGCATAAGAAGGAGTTTTGACTACCAAGGCAACTTGGGAAGATATGGCTTATTTAGCTTGAGGCCAGACAAACATGCATCTGAAGATTCTTGTTAGATTGGAGGGGACTCTGAGGAGCAAAACGACTGAAAAGAAAGGGAGAACCAAAAAGGACCAAGACGGTGGCCTTAGTAATCAGCCAAAGAATGGGCTGGCTTTAAAAGCTGGAAATGCAGGAGGAAAAGCATGAAGGGAATATGAGAGGAGTGCCTCCTATGAAGCAGACTGAGGTACAAGGTTTTTGTCGTTTTTAATGAGGAAATGAGTTGAAAGAAGGCAAAACCGTGAAAGCAGAGGTTAGTCCAAAGTTATGAGCAGAAAGCAAGCCAGGAATTGGTCTGAGGAGAAGCTTAAGTGGGATTTTATCATTTAAAAGGAGTCTATCTTCAAAAGCAAAGTTGGAAGGTGGATTGCCATTTGGGGATTACAGAATTGCATTATACTATGATGTGAAATCCACCTACCTACCAACCCAAAAAAAAAAGCAATGGGGGAGGCTGATTGCCATAAATTAAACAGTCAGAAACCCAGGAACTGAAGTGAAATATGAACCAAAAACAAACTTCTGTTGGTATACAAAAGGTATGTAGCAGGCTGTGGCTCAAGGTGTGGCTATGAGGTAAACATTGGACTGAAACTGAAGGCTTGAAGGAAACCTCTGCTCCAGGAGAAGGTTGCCATTTTAAAATCACAGCCAACAATTAAATACATTCAGAACGGAAAGCAAAAAACTTTTGAGGTGTGAAATTGTGAAATCGTGGGACCATCCACTGAGTATGGGAGTAGGAAGGGACTTTCTCCCTACACAATTTGGCAGGTTTGTGGTATGATTTACAGAAGGTAATAGAAGCTCTGAAGGAGAAGGAAAAGAAGGGATAGGCTGGTTGTTGAAGGCCATGGGGCAGCACTGTCTGAGGGAGACCGGCTGGGGTGGATGGGACGACTCCACCCCGGTGGGGGCTGGATATCATCGTAAGGTCCAGGTCGACTAGAAGTAGTATTGGAGCACATGCCTTCTTCAGAAACTGGCTCCATGCTGGCTACCGCATGGCTCAGCTCCACCTCTGGAATTTTCTCCTTAATCCAGTCAGCGTACGTTGAGGTCCGAATGTAGACACCAGGTCTGTTGGGGGCCCCGCATGCATCGCCCCAGCTCACAACTCCAGCCAGCAACCAAGCATTGTCAATACGGCAGGACAGGGGACCGCCAGAGTCACCCTAGAAGAAACAGAAAGCATTAAATGGGGAAGAGTGTTTGTGGCAGAAACACTATCTGGATGCATTGGAGAACTCATGAGTTTACAGGGCCAGAGAGTGTCACTTACCCAGAACTTGGAAAAGTTACTTCCTTTGGACTGCAAATCTCAGATTCCCCCAGCCGCCATGGCCACTGACCAGGGGGCTCTGTGAGATGTAGTCCAAAAAGTGACTTTTCAAGAGCTCTGAACTTGGGAGGGAGACAAGCTAGTTAAGAGACAAGTGTTGTCCAAGATACATTCTCAAAATCATTACATGTACATTTTGTTTTCAATTTCTTTAAACTACACATACATGGTCTTTCATTTCAACAATTTGGGAGATGTTTTTCGTGAAGTGATGGTCACATTGTTGTTAATATTTAAACTACTCAACAGCCACAAGGGTGGAAATATTTTTTTACCCTCTCCTACTAATGGGTAGATTTTGAAATTTGCACAAACTTAGTATTTTAAGGCTGGGTTTTACTGGTTTTCCTCTCTCTACACCTCTTTCGTTTGATCTATTAATCCTCTCTTTGTGTGCCAGCAATGCATAGTATCATAGGAAAGAATCTGTAATTTTTAGAATTGCAAGATTTGGAGAGAGCGACTTTCTTTGAGAGTCTTTTTTGTATAGGGCAATATTCCTTTCACGTTAACAATGCTAACATATTCATATCTATGCAGAAGTAAGCCCCAATTAAGTCAGTGAGACTTATTCCTATGTGCACAGGCTATTAGCATAAATAAAAGCATGAAAAGACCACTGGAATGCATGGATTTATTTTATGACAATCATGTTGCTGTAGTTGTTGTCATTGTTATTTTAGTTATTTTTTTAGCAGAGACCTCATGCAGCGATCACAGCTCTGAGAGAAAGCTGTAATTCTGAGAAGGGTCTGCTAAAGGCATTAAGGTATTAACAATATTTATCATTAGTCAGGCAATACATAGCGAAAACTGTATCTATTGATTTGTGGAGGGGTCACACTTAAACTCAGTACATAAATTCCAAGGCTGCTTGGTAAAATAGTAGTTTTGTGATTTCTTCCTCATTAATAACTTTCTTTTTATGTCTAGCCAGACCCGTTTTCCCACACTTTGGTGTTGCTCAGACACAAGCATCCCCATTTTCTTCTGAGAAATACTGGAGGGTATGAAATTGCTGCAGCATCATCTTCCTCTGTCATTTTCTATATAAAACGGTGCTTAGAATCAAGTTGATTTGGATGGTTGCTGAAGCCAAATATATACATTCTTTCTCCCTTTTTCACTCACTCTCTCTCACACACAAAATGGTTCCCCCAATAGTGTGCCTCCTATTTACACACATCATAATTCTTCTTACTAACCTGCAACTACAGAGCAGAAGCCCACACTGACCCTATCTTAAATTAAAAAGAGACCCAACTATCAGCCTCTCCCAATTTCAACTCCTCTATGTGCTCTCTTACCTGACAGGCATCCTTCTTTCCCTCAGCAAAGCCGGCACACATCATGTCACTGTGGAGAACGTGAGGGTCCTCGGGGTCTGGGTTCCGGCTGTAGAGGCACTTGCAAGTATCCATCCCAATAATGGGCACTTCAAGCTGTTGCAGCGTCATGGGTGAAGGGAGGCTTGCTAAATGGAAGGACAGAAACCAGAGTCAGTGCCCAAAGGTGGCAAAGAAATACCCCGGAGGGTAGAGAAGTGTGTATGCATTGAGAAACGGCTGCCTTCCTCAAGAGTTGATTCATAAAAGAAGTGCCAAATGTCTCAAATTCTGCAAATACAGAGTCCATTCCTGACAGTAGGCCAAATAATATGTTGGTCTGTATAGGTTATAAGCAAAAGAGACAGGCATTCTGCATACAAATTTAGTTTTTTTATGATTTGGCATTGCATATTTTTCTTTTACTGTTTTACTGTATATCTTTAAAACCACCATAAAATGCCTTGTGTATCTTTGTTTAAGAAAAGAAGTGGAACCATAAAAGATATGTTTTTTTAAAAGAAAGTATATTCCAGGTTTAAGCCAAGTGCTGAAATGTGGAAGTGGGTTTTGGAGTGACTGATTGCACTAGGGAAAGCATAGCAATAAAACAAATCTTGTTAAGACATTGGTCTCACAGCATGAGGACACATCTCATTGCTGAGCAAATAACAGGGATCGTATTTGCCAAGCTAAAATTTCTTCCTTACTAGAGGTGAGCACGTTTCCCCAGCCAGTGACGGTACATTTCATTCCATTGGGAAAATTGACAGAAGACGCGGGCAGGCAGATGGGACGAACAGTCCGAGTGTAGGAGACTGGGTCCTTAAGTTTGACAAGGGCAATGTCCCCTTTCGATCCCTCATCGTCAGTGAACTCGGGATGTTTGATCACTTCCAGGATCTGCTTCACCACAATGTCCGGCGTGGGGTTTCTCAGCTGGAAGGCTCCCAACGTCACCTCATATCTATCTATGGGATTTACTCTATAGAGAGAAAATAAAGCAACAGGACTCCATCAAAATGAATTTGTAAGATACAAGAGGAAGGCAAGTCACTAAGAAGATAGGAACACCTCTGCTGGATTAGTCTAAGAGCTCTCCTAGTCTAACTTCCTCATTTCCAACATTGACTGAACAAATAGGAAGTACAGAAGAAATGGGAGAAGGCAATGACTGTCACTTCATCATCCTGAGCAAATGATAATTAGAAGTATACTACTTCTTATCATGACGGCGTCATCAAGTCAACAGGGCTTATACCCATAGGCAGAACTATCCAATATCAACTGATGTCGCAAGTTAATGAGATAAGTTTCCCCCATAAATCAGCAAGACGCATGAACAACCAAAGCTCAGAAATGTTACATTTTGGACCACAGCCTCCAATTAGCAGGGCCACTAGTGGATTCTAGGAATTATAACCCAATTTTTCCCCTAAAAAGAAAGGATAATTTCCTTTTTAACACTGGGGAATGTACAAGCCTCTCAGTCTCTCACCAACAGTTCTTACAGTACAGCAGCTAAGATACTGAACTATGGATGGGGGGATGGAGAAGACATATGAATGCTCAAAAACAGCATACACGTATTATTATCACCACCACCACCATGGACTGAGTTTTAGAGCAAGCAAAGTAAAATTCCTTAATTCCTTTCTTTGTTCTATTTATCCTGCCTTTCTCCCAAAACGGGGACTCAAGATGATTTGCATAGTTCTTTAAAAAGATCCATAGAGGGCACTCCACATAGTTCTTTAAAAAGAACTATAAGCCCAAACCACCCAAAAAGTGAAATTAACATGGAGTTAAACTATGCATAATATTAAAATGATTGAAAACTGTATTTATAAAAGATAAAATGCATTATCTGTGTTCTCCAGACTCCAAAATTAGTACTGACACAACATCTTACCAGCTTAAAATCTAGGTCTGGATCTTGAATCCTTCACCATTTAAATCCCCAGCTACAAAAGACACCACAATTTCTGGTTTCTGCTTTCCAGCCCTCACACCAGTATCATCCTCCATGGATGCTTCACACTTACGTTGGGAAACAATGTGCAGCTGTGACCAGCCATTGAGGGGCAATGAGTGTGGCTCCACAGACGTGATGACCATCAAAGTTAAGGTTGGCCTGCCAGGGCCACTGTCCACTTTGGGCATCCATGCCACCGACGATCCGACCCATAGATGGCACTCCACATAGTACTGCTAAGATAAAGAAATTTTGCAGAGTGAAAAAGAAAGGCATTTCAAAAACCACATCACTTTTTTATGCACAAGACAACCAAACAACTGGGTTGGTGACCCCAAGTCTTTCTAAGTATATGCTACTGGTATAGAACAGGATATCCAGACAATTTCTGAACTCTCCCTTTTTAACTTAAAAAGCTCAAGATTCTAGTCCTGGTGGCTGGGAAAATAAACATTAATCTGTATGCTCAATGGATGCTAAAACTGCAGAGGCAAGAAAGCTAACTAAACAAGGTAGAATGGTATAAAGGACAACACTTAAGTACCTGAGCAGTGAGAAAGGAACTGGCAATCCATTAAAAGAAGCTCTTTATAGGGTTTCCTTTGGAAATGGGTGTACTGACAGCTAAACCATGATTATAGGGAACTAATTTGGATCAGAAATAATCACAGGGAATGGGGGGAAGCTGAGTTAAATTAATCTGTGAGGAAATGGGATGCATAAACAGTGAGCTTCTGTTAGCTATATACTTTGTTGTTGTTATTATTTCAAAAAACAAATGCAACATTAACAAAGTTCTTACTTCCTCTTGTGCTTATATTTTCCACAGCTGCAGAGTGGGAGCAGGAGAGAAATGCTATATAAAACAGAACAAAACAAAAAAAGAAGATATCAGTAGACTATAAAGACTGTTTGCAATATTCTGATCACAACATAACCAGAAAATGGAAAAATAATTTTAACATGTAAAAAGACATGTGAAAATATTTTCTAATCATAAATCTAAAGATTCCATTTTGTGTTTCAGTTTTACAAGACATTAAAGGTCACCATGCCTCAAACAGTTTGAAAGCCCCAAAGATCAAGCCTAGAAATCCTGCTGCAGAATAGATGCCACTGACTACATCATCTACTATAATCTACTTTGCTGTGTGTGCTGCCAAGATCCTCTCCCATTGCTAAAGCGGAACATTGCTGAGTGGTTTTATTGGACTCAATCACTTCAGATTGCAGGTGTATGTGATTACATGTTTAAATGTTCCTCCAAGGAATGTATATCCCTGCCAGAAATTAGAAAACTAATTTTTATTATTACAGTTCCAGAATTACCCCAGCCAATATGGCCACTAATTTTTCCAAGCTCTTATCCCTACATATAAGAAACTAACATGTTAGAGAAAAGACTAGTTGAAGAACACCATATTGTCTTGAAATCCCCACCTGATGCCACAAGTGGCCCAGTCTCATAAAAGCTCTACCAAATGAGTCAGTCCTTCATACCCTCCAACTGTCCTGATCTGGCAGGAACAGGTCCTATCAATCCTCTGCCATTCCACTTTCAACTGCTTTTAGAATGTCCTTGCTTTCTCCTGCCTCTTCCTCCTATTTCTCCCTTTTGTCTTCAACTTACTTCAGTTGCTCTACACTGAATTCAAAGTGCAAAAGTAGTTGGCATTCAATTAACGCATTCAATTAACGCAGTAGTTGGCATTCAATGCAGGGGGTGGAATGTTGCCCATCCCAGTATAATGAGGCAAAAGCAAACTGCTCTCCTTGCTTGTGTGTTCCTCCTTATGAATAACTTTTGCCATATTGACTACACTCGAATGTTGCTTGGCCACACATGTTCTGGATTTCATCTGTGGAATGTTGGAGGGCATGGTTCTGTTGAATATATAAACCGATCCTTGGATTCCAAGCAGGTTTTAATTTGGTATGTGGCTCAGACTTAGTCCTTCTTTAAGTGTCTATTAAAAAAAGAGCCCTCCCAACCACTCAGGATCCAACTGGCTCTACTCTGCTCACAGCCAAAGACCAGTCAACCACATCTCCATTGTTTCAGGATCTTGCTACTGCAAAGTTTATCTCCCCTCCTCCTTCCCCTCCTGTATTCTGTCTTATTCAGATCATATGACGGAGGGGACCAGACCTCTTAAATTAACTATCTATAAGCCAGTCTAGGACTCTTTTATAGCTAAAGGGCAGGGTATAAATTTGTTGATGTGTGCATTATGTTGACCCTTATTATGCATTATGTGAAGGCATAGAGTTTCCCTGACAATATTTGTTCAAAGAGGGGTTACCATTGCCCTCTATTAAGGCTGAGAGAGTGTCCTTGCCCAGGATCACCCACTAGGTTTCCATGGCTGAGTAGAGATTTGGACACTGGTTTCCTGGAATCTAGTCAAACACTCAAACCACCACACCGTGATGGTTCCCAGCGTATAAATAATGTAATTCCAGTATGCTCTTGAAGTAGCTGATCAGATAAGATGCAAACCATTTGTCACAAAGCCACTCTACTGATAACAACTATGGAGCAGGAAGAAATCCAACACAAAGGTGTGTGTGTGTGTGTGTCTGTGTGTGTATGGGCGGGCGGACAGACAGACAGACATGGGACGTTTTCACACGAGGGTCCCTAAAGCCGGCTGGAGCCATTCCGGAACGGCTCCTGCCGCTGATTCTGGAATGGCTCCGTCGGCGGCAGGCTAATTCCGGGTGGACAGCCGCTGAAGCCGGAGTTAGCGTTGGTTTGGCCGGAGTGACGCCGGACTTAGGGCTCCGTGCGTTTGAACACACGGAGCGAAAAGCCAGACGGACGCAGGGATGACACCGGAAGGGGCGGGGTTTGCTGCCGCGCGCGTCTGAACAACCTGGAAATGGAGCCGGAGTGAGGCTGGACGGAGGTAGGATTGCCTCCTCAAAAAGGCCCGTGTGAAAACGTCCAGAGAGATGCACCTAGTTAGGATATGAGATCAAGAGAAGGACTAAGAGAAAGATGAGTCTGTCATAGTTAAAAATATGAGTTAGACACACTAGCAAAGTCAGTCAGAGACAAATTATTTGTAAAACGATTAGGATTAGGAGTGAGAGATGAGTGTCTATGTTAGGAATATGAGAGAAATGTGTGTTGGAGTTAGTTAGAACCAATTAGGTTCTACATGTATTAAATAAATAATTTTTGATGTTATGATCAACTTCTAGGCAATAAATCATTTTTGTATTATACATTTGTGCCTCTGAGAATGCTAGATAAGGGCTATTGGAAAGTGTGAGTTCAGCTACACAGTGCCTATAGTGGTAGCAGTTATTTGATGGGGGTGGTGTCCATTTGGGAGATCAAGGAATTAAGTCTTGCACAGGAACCACGAGAGCATCTAGGTGGTCCCCACATTTGATGCCATAGCGGTGGGATAGGAGGTTGCTCTCACATTGATGCCATAGGTGGATTTCCCAATTCTACCTATTAGGAAAGGTTGAGGAACCCTGCCAGGATGAAGGCAAGGAGCATCTGCCCTATCTAGATCAGAAGCTATAATATCCAACCACATCTGTCCCCATTCCTTTTTCATTTTGGGTGGCATCATCATGGTGAGCAAGAGAAAGGGGTGGTTTCTCCTGGGCCATTCCAAGATTTATTCTTCAGCTTGGCAACTTCTGGGATGAGAAGCTATATGAGTCTCTGTCCTTCTCCTGCTCCAGTTTCTCGTGCCACCACTAACTCCCTTCTAACCTGGCAACCAAGAAAGTACTTTCTGTGAGAAGAGAAACCTGTCATGCCAGGATTCCTGACTGATGAGACTATGCTGTTTGGAGAGCACCCAGCCACAGTATCAAGTACCTGGGAGAGAAAGGAGAATTGTTGCTTTATGCCTTCAAATCATTTTTGATTTACGATGACTCTAAGGCGAAATTATCACTAGGTTTCTTGGCAAGTTTTGTTCAGAAGGGGTGTTATCTTTGCTGTCCTTTGAGGCTGAGAGACTGTGACTTCCCCAAGATCACCCATCTCTTGGTTAGTGCAGTTTCTAGGCATGACTCCCACTCAGTGCAGGCACAAATTAACCTATTTGTACAGTTCAATTTTATTTTAGGGTATTACAAATGGTTGATTTGTCCTCATACTTTCAAATGAGGACTCTTGTGTAGCTCGCTTGGTCTCACTGCAAAGCAAGGTAGGCTGGAGGAATAGTCGCCAGTTTTCTCAGGGGTTTCCATGCCCAAACAGGGATTTGAATCCTGGTTTCTAGAGTCGCAGTCCAACATTCAAACCACTACACCATGCTGGCTTTCTGAGAATAGATCAAATTTGACATTGCCTTTTAATTCCTGAAGGCAATACTCAATAAGAAATAGTGGCTGTTCTCAGTTATGAAACTCTGCCAAGGGAAGCTCAGTTGGCCCCCTCCCTGCAATCCCTTTGTCAACAGACCAAAACCT
>CM034710.1:9261011-9316525 GCA_020142125.1 Phrynosoma platyrhinos | reverse complement strand
TGTCAAACTGTGTTATTTCTATAGTGTAGATGCACTCGTAGTGATCTGAGTGTTGGTCTAGGATTCTTGGAGACCAGGGTTCGAATCACTGGATGACAATTGGAAATCACATTTTCTCAGCCTTAGAAGAAAGTAATGGCAAATCTCCTCTGAACAAATCTTGCCAAACGCACTGCACAAATAATCCAGTTTGAGACCGCTTTAACTGCCCTGGCTTAATGCTAAGGAATTGCAGTTTTGTGAGACATTTAGCCTTCTCTGTCAGAGAGCTCTGGTGCCACAACAAACTACAATTCCCAGGATTCCCTAGCACTGAGCCAGGGCAGTTAAAGCGGTCTCAAACTGGGATTATTTGTGCAATGTGTTTTGGACCCCAGAAAACCCTGTGAAAGGGTTGCCATCAATTGGAAATGAACTGAAGGCACACATCATCATCATCAGATTGTGATGCATCTTCTTCTTTTTTAATCAGTGGATCAAATCTGGAATGGCACCGAGGAATATGAAGGACACGATTCTCTTTGTGTGTGTACAAAACACTTTGTCCAAATCAATCAATAATTTTACAGCCAGACCCCACAAATCACAGGTTGGGGATCTGGCCAATGCCCCAAAGCAGAGCTTCCAGGCAGGTGTCAACCCTAATATTTCTTTTAAAGTCATTAACTACATGCCTGCTGACCAACAGTGAATCACTTTGATTTGCCTTCCACATATATACCGTGACAAAGCAAGAAATTATCCTGCCTCAACAGACATCCAGGTAAACACTCCCTGACCCAGCTTCTAAAGTGTCTCAACGATTCCCTCTGATCAAATCATGCATTTTGGCTATTGATCCCGGCAGGTGGCTCTTCTTTTCCTTCAACATGGCCACTGGCCTCAACAAAGAGACAGAGAAAAAGACCCAAGCATTGGAACAACTAACTGCCTGGTTGCCAAACCAGACTCAGCTTTCAACAGGAGGTGAAAATGGCCAACAGGCAAAAAGACAGAGGTGCGGATGAGGGGAAAGAAAAGTATAGCACCTAGCACACTTCTTAATACACTGGGCCCTTGGTATCCACTGGGGTTTGGTTCCAGGACCCCCGTGGAGACCAAAATCCGTGGATGCTCAAGTCCTATTAAAGACAATGGCATAGTAAAATGTTGCCTCTTATATAAAATGGCAAAATCAAGGTTTGCTTTTTGGAATTTATATTTTTTCCTGAATATTTTCAAACCATGGAGGGTTGAATCGGTGGATAAAGAATCTGTGCATACAGGGGAACAACTGCATAGACAATGGGAGCATCTATAATGGAGTCTGATACCACTTGAACACCCACGGCTCCATCCTACAGGATCCTGGGATGTGTCGTTTTGTGAGGTACCAGCCCTCTTTGGGCAGAGAAGGCTAAAGAGCTTGTAAAACTACAAATCTCAGGAATCCATAGGATGGTGCTACGGCACTTAAAGTGGCGTCAAATTGCGTGGTGTAGTGGTTTGAGCTTTGGACTCTGGAGAGCAAGTTTGAATCCTGGCTCAACCATGTAAACCCACTGGGTGACCTTAGGCAAATCACACTCTCTCAGCCTCAGGGGATGGTCATGGCAAGCCCCTTCTGAAGAAACTTGCCCCCCAAAAATCCCATGATAGGTTCACCTTAGGGGTGCTATACATCAGAAAGAACTTGAAGGCACACAACAACAACAACAACAGCAACAAAGCTGTCAATTGTTTAATAGTATTTTAAGGGGGGGTGGGATTGTGGGATATGAAATGTATATTTTAATGTTGTAAGCCGCCCCGGTTGCGTTACGCAGAGGGGTAGGATAAAAATAAATTATTATTATTATTATTATTATTAATTAAGCAGATTATGCTGCAGAGAGGGTGACCAGATGTCCTAACCACATACAAGGTACCGCAAAATGTAGGGACATTCCATACAAATGTAGGACATGACCAAATAAAAGCAAAAGACACTCGTAGAAATATAATAAACTCATGCTTCTCAAAATGGAGGACCTTTTGGAACTCCTCCTGGGCAGATGGCTGAAATGTAGGGCCTGTCCTGGAAAAGGAGGTCAAGCGGTCACCTTAACTGCACAATTGGGGTGGGGGGGGGAAATATTTCCAAAATGTTGGACAAAAACTCCCAGAATCCCCAAACTGCCTGGGCCATTATCCTGGCAGTTCTCCCTCACATGCAGGTAGGTATGCCTCCCAAGGTGTGGGAGAGCAGGGCTCCGAAGCAGAAGGAAGGCCTCCAGGTGGCTTTCCTTTCCTCCTACTCACCACAGCCCAGCAGCAGAAGGCCTACTCCAGGTCCCAGGTGGCCCCATTGGCTCCCCATGGCTTCTTCAGGTGGTGCTTCCCCCCTTTTTCCAGCCCCGTGGGCTCCTGTGGCGAAGGTGGAAGGAGGCTCCAGGTGGTTCCGACAGGTAACCCAACAGACAGGTGGAATGAGGCGGAAGCCTGGCAGCCCAGACTCTAGCCTTGCTCCTGGGGAGAGGGGAGGGGCTGGGCTCCAGGCCTGAGCCAATCAGCGGCGCTCCAAGGGGCCCTATTTGCATACTCACCTGTCGGCGGCGGCAGCCGCTGCTCACCTGTCGGCGGGCCTTCCTCCTCTTTCCAGGCTGGTTTCTTCCTCTCAAAGGATCCCGTTGGACCCCACTTTGGCCCACAGGACACACGGCAGAAATAATCCGCTTTGCCTGCCCTGACTCAATGCTAGAGAAAGATGGGGACTCTGGGTTTCTGAGACCTTTAGCCCTTTTGGTCGGAAGAGAGCTCTGATGCCGCCATCCCCTATACAGGTGGCCCTCCGGATCCACTGGTGTTGGGGTTTTTTTAATCCACGGATTTAAATATCCACAGCTTGAAGATATTTTTAAAAGGGACATACTAAAACAAATCATAGTCCTTGCCCTAGGGAAACCATACTTGCCCATAGGGAATCATTGGGGAACACCTGCCCATAGGGAAACATAGAATACTTGCCCATAGGGAAACATAGAATACCTGCCCATAGGGAAACATGGAGGAATACTTGCCCATAGGGAAACATAGAATACTTGCCCATAGGGAAACATAGGGGAATACCTGCCCATAGGGAAACATGAAGGAATACTTGCCCATAGGGAAACATTGAAGAATACTTGTCCATAGGGGAACATTGGGCAAGTATTCCATGTTTCCCTATGGACAGGCATTCTCCAGTGTTTCCCTATGGGCAAGTATTCTGCAGTGATTCTCTATGGGCAAATATAGTTTCCCTGTGGGCAAGTACTGTCATTTGTTTTAGTATGTCCATATATATATATATATATAGTCCATTCCAAAAAGCAAACTTTGATTTTGACATTTTATATAAGGGACACCGTTTTTCCTATGTCATAGTATTTAATGGGACTTCCGCATCCGTGAATTTTGGCAAACCCATGGGGGTTCCTGGAACCAAACCTCAGCAGATACCAAGGGCCCATTACAAATCCCAGGATGCCATAGCATGGAGCCATGGCAATTAGTGGCCTCAAACTGGATTATTTCTTCAGTGCGGATGCAGTCCTAGGTACACTTGCTTTTACCCAGAAGTTTTAATGTTTGACATCTCATGCCTTAACTTCTTAGGCTTCTCTGCCCTTCCAAACTGGGATAGAGGCTCCTGGCTTGCACACTATCATAACTGTAGTTTTGTGTGACATTTAGCCTTCTCTGTCAGATTGCTCTGGTGCCACCGCAAACTACAAATCCCAGATTCCACAGCAGTGTGGATGCAGCCATAGCATGAATGGAAGGTATCTCTTCGGCTGCATCTGCACTGCAGAAATAACCTGGTTTGATACCACTTGAACTGCCAGGCTTCAATGCTACAGAATTCTGGGAAGTGTAATTTGTTGTGGCACAAGAGCAGTTTTGCAAGGAACAGTCCTGGTTGATCTTCTGTTCTTCCACATTTTTGCTGCTTTTTAAAATGTCCCAGGCTGCAGCCGAACTGCAGAAATAATGTAGTCTGATACTGCTTTAATTGCCAGGCCTCAGTGCTATGGAAATCTGGACTCTGTAGTTTTGAGAGTTGTTTAGCCATCTGTGTCAGAGAGCTCTGTTGCCACAACAACCTACAATTCCCAGAATTATTATTATTATTAAAAATGACATAAGCCAGTGTGGTGTGGTGGCTTGACCGTTGGACTATGACTCTAGAGACCAGGGTTCGAGTCCCTTCTCAGCCAAATAAACTCACTTGGTGACCCTGGGCATGTCATACTCTCTCAACCTCAAGGGAAGGCGATGGCAAACCTCCTCTGAACAAATCTTGCCAAGAAAACCTCAGGATAGCCTTAGGGTTGCTATAGTTTGGAAACAACTTGAAGGCACACAACAACGACAAAATTAAGAAATGACAATTTGTTTATTATATTTCTTTTTAATCTACCTTTCCTTCTAGGAGTTCAGAAGTTTCAGAATATATGTATAGATACACACACACCTTTTTTTAAGTCAATAACCCTCTGAAGTAGGCTAGACCAAGATATAGTAATAGGCGCAAGGATATTGATGGTATCAGATATTGTTAACTGATCTACTAATTTACAAATATTACAGTCATTTGAATGCTTAATATATTTTAAATAATTGTATCAATGTAATGGTGCTAGTATATTAGAACTATTGTGGAAAATGTACAAGAGAAATGAACTATTACTATGGCTTAACTGGTGAGTTTCAGGCAAGAATAAGAATCAGCCTGGTTCAAAGGTAACACTTTGTCCAGAATTATGTACTTTGATTTCAGTAGGTTTAAAACTTCCTAAATATGCACAGGATTTAGCTCTTTGGCTGCTGGAGAACTTTCTTCAGGCAAACAGTTCTGTGAATTTCAAAAGTTTGCATATTCTAGCATTAACATAAGAAAGTTGAATGGAAAACAACAGTTTATTTGCTTTGTATCAGTAAATGAGTCAGTGCCAACTATCTAATTTGCTTTTGAATATGGAAATTGTTTAACATTCTTTAGTTCAGCCTTCTCAAACCTAGTGATCTCCAGGCGCTTGGGATGGGACTACAGCTCTCATTAGCCCCAGCTAGTATGGCCACTTGTCAGGAATGATGGGAATTGTAATCTAAAACAATATGGGAAAAGGCTGCTTCAATCGATTCTAAAAATAAAAAAAACCCCTATTTGAATCTGTTTTTACAGCAGGGGAATTGAGGCAGAAAGAGATGGACTTACCTCCAATTTACTTGTAAAAGTTTTTGTCTCAGACAGGAGTTGAGTCCAGAAATTTTGGACTGGACCCTGCTGCGCCCATCCCTACTCTCACGGCTCCTTCTGATACGGTGTCCCTTTACTTCCATCTTAAAGATTAGAAAACAAACAAGATAAGTTGCAGAAAGTTCAAGCTTCTGCCATGCAGGACCAAGTTATTCCTTCACTATCTTTCCCTAACCTAGGCAGGCAATCATCAGATAAAGACATAGTGAAACATTAAAAAATGTCGATAACCTTCCCCCCCCCCCCCAATAGGCAAGTGTAAAAGATGTGTTGTTACATCCTTCTTGAATAAGAGACACATGCTTAGGTCCAGGGTCTCTGACAGATCTCTCCATTAAAAATCCTGAGATCCACAAGAGAGGCCTTTTTATCAGCTCCATCATCTTCACAGATACACATGAGGGTCTTCTCAATGGCTGCCCCTAGGCTTTGGAGCTCCTTCCCTACGGAGGTTGCCCTTCTGCCAGCCAGTAAAGACTTTGAGGTTATTCACACTGTGAAAAGAATTCATGATCAATCTGGGTTAAATCTCCATTGTTCACACACATCCGGAATGTACCTGATTAAGGGGATTTTTTGGGGGGGGTGCCAAGAAGTTCACTTAATCTGGGATAATTGATATCGGGTTTTACCCCATAGTTTATCAAAAGATCCACATCATCGGTAGTGTGAATAACTGATGCAAATAGACCCAGGATGAAACACTGCATACCAAAAAAGTGGTTCTGAATGCATTTGCATCGTTGGCGCCATCTTTATTCTAATGCTTGCACATGTGAACAACTGAACTCTCAGAGATGTGGATCGATGTTCTATAGCAGGGGTAGGCAACCTTTCCCCTTTAAGGGCCGAGGGACTTCAGCTCCCAGAAGCCTCAGCCATGTTGGCCAATAGTCCCATGTTGGCCAATAGCTCCTGGGATTCTGGGAGCTGAAGTCCCTCGGCCCTTAAAGGGGAAAGGTTGCCTACCCCTGTTCTATAGTGTGAATAACAAACCCAGAATGTGTGAGTGAGATGATTTGCATCGTCGCACTAAAAAAGAGTGCCCAACGACGTGCGAAAGACCCTTGTGTTAATCAGACTGGCTTTTAGAATGGAAGATTATGGTTCAATATGTATAAGATTTAGATAAGTTAATTAAGAATAATGTGATTTATAATATACTGTATATGTAAAACTGTGTGTAAGATTTTTTTTTAAATATTGTTTTAATTATGCTATATTATTATTAATAAAAATTATAAAAAAAATTAGACTTTAAAGGGAAAGGGCTATAAGTAGGCTGAAGATACGTACCATTTTAAATGGGACAATATTGTTGTTTTTTCATATTTTCATACTGTCCTGTTGTTTTAATATAAATGTCAGTTTTGTCCCATTTTCAAGAAAAGTGCCCTGTTATGCTATGAAAATGGTTTTCAGATCTCTGTTTGAAATTGTGGTTGTTAAAAAAAAAAAAAGTGTCATGGAGTGTAAGAAGTTTTATGATAAGGTGATTGAAATACTGACGTTTGCTGCATAAGATTACTTAACTGGAGAAATATTCATGATATGATTGTGGCACAATACAATCCCCCTCTATGTCAACTTAATTTTTGTATGAGTTCTGTAACCGAAGAATAATTGTTAGCTCAATATATTCATGTAATAAAACTTTTGTTATCGTACTACTTTTTAATTAATATTACATAATCCCGTCCCATTTTTGCCATCCCAGTGTCCCGTTTTTGTCACAAGGAAACATGGTCAGCCTAGTTATAAGAGCTGTACTGTTTTAAACTGTATTTTTTAACATTTTTTTTAAATTGAATACTATGGTGTGGTAAATAATTTAATTTTATTTTGGTGTTGGCTTTTTGTCTGTTTTGTTGTTGTGCCTCCAAGTCATTTTTGACTGATGGTAACCCTAAGGTGAACCTATCATAGAGTTTTCTTGGCAAGTTTCTTCAGAGGGGCTTTGCCATTGCCATTCTCTGAGGCTGAGAGAGCGTGACCTGCCCCAAGGTCACCTAGTGAGCTGAAGTCCATAATACCTGGAGGACCAGAGTTTGGCAACACTGAAATAGATAGTTTCATTTAGTCAGGCTTTTGACTGTATGCAGAGGATAGAGCTTTTTACCAGTCACCCTGCCTTTTTCTTAATGTTTTAAATTATGTTTAGAGACTATTAATTTAATTCTGATAAATAGCTAGTCTAGTTTTGTGTTTAATCCTGTATTAAGCATTACTCTCAACAACCTTGAGACTCAACACTAGGGGGAAAGTAGTTTATAAATTCATATAGCCATATAGTCCTACTGTTAGGGAAAAAGTAGTTTATAGTCCAATTGAAAAAAATAAGGACAGTAGAATATGAACTGGGCTGAGTGGCAGCAATAGGCAGTGCTTGGAAAAGTTACATCTACAAATCTTAGAATCCCACAGGGTTTAGCCAACTGTACACTAAAAAAGTAACTTCTGCATGTTCTGAAATGGGTAGAGGAGACAAAATATTGCGTGGGGGGGGGAAATAAAGAACTGAGGAAAGAATGGGCCAAAGTGAAGGCAGAACTGGAATTTAAAAAATTACACGTATGTCCTGTGGATGAGGGATCTTGTGATGTTGAAAGAAGTTGCTTTGGTGGCGGAGGGATATTGGATCAGAGATGCAAAGAGGGAATGAAGAGTGTGTGTACAAGAGAGAGAAGGAAACTGGGCAGAGGCTGCGGTGAATAAAAGTGACACATTTGGGTCTGCAAATTATATTAATTATGATTTCATCTCAGCATCATGTTGACCTGCCACAGGTTCCCACGGCGTGGACTCAGGTTCAGTCCTTGGACATTCCACGAGTTCCCAAGCTTTGCGTTGCTAGCTGAACAACACGTGCCGTGACTCAACAGACGTCAGGAAGCAAGAGGAAAATTAAAGGTTTCCTGTCCCGCCACACGTGAGTTGGGGCTTGTCACAGCCTACAGGTGAGGCCTTAGGGGACAAGAAATGAAAAGGCAGGTGTCTTCTGTGGCTCTCCTCTCTGCTGTTCCCATCCCAGGGCTGTTTAAGGGTGTAGCTTTCTGGGCGTACATGTTTTGCCAGACAAGTGTGAAGGCAATTTTAGGTCCACGAGGAGTAGTGGATGAAACATTATTTCTGCTGTCAGAAAAGCCACATGCCTCCTCAGCCATGAAATTGATACATCGAGGGTGTATGTTTTTGATTTAAGAGAAGGTTTAAAAACTTGGTGCATGTGTAAAGTAAACTGATTTATGAATTTCATGGGCGAGACAAAATCTCTCAGCCTAACCTGCCTCACAGGGTTGTTATAGGGAGGTCATCGGAGAAGATGTTAAAACTTGGTGTATGTGCAAAGTAAAACTAATTTAAACTGAGTAAACTAAACTGATTTATTCTTGCATGGCATGGGGTTGGACTGGATGGCCCTTGTGGTCTCTGATCTACTGAAAAGGGCATTCAGATATGTGTTTTCTTCTCCAAGAAGGCTTCTATAATTCTAATTGCTATTCAAAAGGGAGAAATCAAACAGGTAATGGGAAGAAAATAATCTCATTTGAAATATGGTGCTGCAACTATGGATATTGTGGATTGCTAAAAAGACAAATGCATAGGTATTAGGGGAAATCAAACTTTAATTCTCCCCAGAAGCCAAGATGGATAAACTGAGACTGGACTTTACAAGACGTTGCCACATTTCCCTTCCCCCCCTCCCCCTTTTTTTTCTTCCTTTTTATAGAAAATACAATAACGCTTTGTTGCGGTATAAAGTGGTAGGAAAATAGGAAGACCGCGTTACAGATTGATAGATTCAACCCAGGAAGGCAAGGCCCTAAGTCCTGAGCAAGGCTGTTCATGATAGAGTGACTTGGAGGTCTCTTATCCATAGGATTGCCATAAGCCAAAGTGAAGTTGACTTGTCAGTAGTTAACAACAACAGATCTTTTCCCCACCTCATCATCTTGCTGAGTGGACATCTGTCTATCACACTGCTAACCCTAGGAGCTTTGACAAGGAGGAAAAATGGCAAGCCTTAGTGGGCAGGTGCATTCACACAGCATTATTTCCTTCTTGGCTTGTGTGACTTTGGGAACTGCATTGTTTAAAGTTCTATCAAGAGGCACTCATCCATCAAGGTGCTAAGTAAATCCCAGTAGGGAAGGTTTGTGTTGTTCTGAGCTTCCTGCTTTCCATTGTAAGGGGAAAAAATGTCCCCAGAAGAAAAAGAGCCTGGACAACAATGAAGCTAGACCCCCACTCTGTGCACACACCCTGTCACTGCAACTTTGGGGATAGGAAGGTAGTAAATTGGGAAGGAATGAAAGTTTACAAGAAGTGGGTAACCCAGAATGGAATTTCCCCCTCCCCCTCTGATATAAAATATTTATTCCCTATTAATATATATGCATGTGTCTTCAAGTCATCTGGTGACTTATGAAACTAATAAGAATTTTCTTGGATGAATTTAATAGGGTTTTCTTAGGGAAAGGTGGTTTTGCCAGTTCTTTTGAAATATAGCCTACAGCACCTGGTATTTGTTGGGAGTCTCCCATCCAAGTACTAACCAAGGCTGACTCTGCTTAGCTTCCAAGATCAGATCGGTCTGATGCCTTTAGGATATTTAGGCTTGCTTCTCATTAATACACTCATAGTATTTATGTATGTATGCCTTCAAGTCACCTGTTGTCTCATGACAATCCCATGATTTTCTTAGGCAAGGAATAGTCAGAGGTGGTTTAGCCAGTTCCTTCTTCTGAAATATAAACTACAACAGCTGGTATTCCACTGCAGTCTTTCATCCATGTACTAACCAGGCCTGACCCTGCTTAGCTTCTAAGGTCAGAGTTTGGCTTAGTGACACCTATATTCGTCCAAATAATTTTATTTTATATTGAAAAGCTCAAACAACATATAAAGACGTATAATGTATTAAACATAAGTGGCTTTATTTAAACCAAATCTAACTATCCCCTATATATATATATATATATATATATATATATATATATATATCTCACCAGGGCAAGGATTGGACCTTCAAAGTTGTTTTCAGTTATGGGATTACATTAGCAGAAGAGATTTGCTAAAGTGAAAATCTGGATACCTCTCCACGCCCTTAAATTCACCCATTAGCCAGTGAGGTACAAACCTCTGAATGGTAACCAAGTCAGAGTCTGCTTTCTGTGTTCCTAATGCTATGCATATATGTGCATTTCACTTATATACTACTGTTCAGGGGAAAGCACTCTCAAGGTAGCTTACAAAGAAAATTGCCTTCCTATACATTGGCATAAGCAATTACATTGGGTCTAGGGGGCAACTTTCTGCCCTGAGGACTCTCCTGGAGCTGCATAGTCTTCCCAAAATGCCCCTTAAATACACATCAAACCCCAAAAGGGAGTGATCAGAATCTCCTCCTAGATTTGAAAAATAAGGTTAAAAAAAGACCTCTGCAGAGGGTCCTGCATCCTATTTAGAAAGGTGAATCGCTGTTCTTTAAGGCTTTTAGGAGAGGCAATTCACCTTGCAAGTGGCAGAATCTGGATGGTTTGAGGGCCACAAAAGCAACATTGCAGGCTGCATGAGACTGCTGGACCACACTTTGCCAACTTTGCTGACATAATACAGCCGCATTCCTACTAGTAGGCATTAAGACGACTGCCTCAAATGCAAGATTGTGAGGCAAGGAGAGATCGAGGTGTGGCAACTTGCCAGCTGTGCCTCATGAACTCTTTGACTGTTCTCTTCTGCTGGATGACAAACCTGTGTATGCCACATAGCTTTTTGGGTTACTACTATCACACTGCCAGCACTAAAGCAGAATTTAGCTGCTAGTTAGCTTCTAGGCAGGGAACACCATCTTTCCCATTGCATCAGGTTGCTAAACAACTTGGGCTGGCCTTTGTTGTTAGCCACCTTGTGTTCCAAGGGGGGCAGGGTATAAATAAAAATTTATTATTATTATTTATTATATACATAGCAGGCTATGTTTTACATTTTATCTTAGACAAAGTAGGACATTTATGCTTCCAAATAATTCAGACTACAACCTACTTACAAGGCTTATATAATCCAGGTCCCCAATATTATTCCGTTGCAGACTGCCAGAAATAGTGCAAATTGAGTCCACTTTTAGGGTTAGGGTTAGTGCTAGGGAATCATGGGAAATTGGGGTTTTTTTCTGAGACATTGAGCCTTCTCTGTCAGAGAGCTCTGCTGCCACAATAAAATACAATTCCCATGATTCCCTAAACCTAACCTTAACCCTAAAAGTGGACTCAATTTGCACTATTTCTGGCAGTCTGCAACCCCCCTAACTCTGATGCTCTGTCCATCAGAGATGGCCCCAACTTTCACCTACCCAAGGTGCCATCTCCCCTCTTGGATGTCTCAACTTGTGAAGTTTTGTTCTGAAGATGCAAAAAAATTGGAATGCAAACAGCATTTCCATTTAGTGTGCCTTAAGACTGCCTTGATTCTCTGCTCTCCAAAGTCCTTTGCATTTTCATGATTGGCATTAATTCAGCAAGTCAGAGAGCATAATAGAGAAGCAACTGCTGCTTCATTTCTCTCTGTTGATGTCAGAAAGTGGTGCCAGAGGTGACATCGAAGGGCCCCAGTTGGTCAGTCAGCTAATACCCCACGGCTCTGTGGTGGTGGCACTATACTTCCTCTGTCTTCAGCACCACCTTCCAAAATCAGCCAGTAAGGTTCTGGGATGTCCATCCTTTTTGGGTGCCATTTAGATTAGCTTCAATCTGCCATCTCCTCTTCAGCGTCTGGCTTTAAAAATATATTCTTTCCAGTTTGGCAGCTGTAATCATGATTTACATGGATCACTAATAAAGACACATGGGGAGTGCATTCATGTAACCCCTGAATAATCACCGCTGGTTCACTCTTGTCTGGAATTAAAGAAAAGGATTTCCTTATCAAGAAATACGATGAGTAATAAACAAATAAAATAAAAGATAGCGGCCTCTGTGTCATATAGTTCTGCCTCTTTTACCACATTTGCTCCCGTGGCTAACATTTTGCTCCAAGACCTTTCCTTCCTACTTATGTACACACCTAGAACATATGCCTAATTACTGCCATTCAGGCTGCTGTTCAAGGTACAGAAGCGGGGGAAATTAATTGCTCATTCTCTTCCTTCCACCTTTGTTCTGTCTTTCTTCCTTAGGAATGTCAGCAGCTTTCTATGAATGCGTTGTATACCTCTGTGTCCTGTTCGCCATGTTTGATCCACCCATGGGATTGCAGAGAGGCCACAAAGAACAGGCGCTTATCAGTCATGTTTCCAACTACGTAGAGTGACGTAACATTTTTCTGAATCTGATTCTTCCTCATTTCTAAATGAGTAGTCACATACTTGTATGGTGTGGCTATTGGGAAGGGAGAACCTCCAGTCTTTGGGCTCAATTTGACCTCCCTGGAGGTTTCCCATCCAGTTAATGGGTGTTCCTGCACTTTAAGACCTCCTACTCTGTAGACTTCACCTGTTGAGGGGTTTCCCACTGTTCTGCACAGCCCACACCTTCCCAGACCAGGAAATACATGGCAGGTGAAGTGATAACTGAGTAGCTCAGTTATGGAATGTGTAGGGCAGAGGAAGATGGATTCCCAGTTGAGGCACCAGCTGCAACACCAGATGATGCTTCAGCCAAGGATCCAGGGACATGGCTCTGATGTTCAGCCAGTGGAGAGTAGTTTGCAGAATTTGCCTCCAGTCCAATAAATGTTCCCTGGCCCTGGCTTAGTAGTGGGAGGCTACAAGACTTATACGTTCAGTCCCCCAGTCACCTATGAAGTTTACCATTTGTAACAGAGGAGAGAGGGATAAAGGAGAATTAAAGGAAGAGGGTAGGAAGGGATAAAAGGATGAAAGGGACACAGGAGAAGGGGGAAAGAGATGTAGGCAGAAAAAGGAGAGAGAAAAAAGGAAAACCTAAAAGCGTGAGAAGACTAAGGTGGACTAAGATTGAGAAAAAATAGAAAGGAAAAGCAGGAAGGTAATAAAAAATGAAAGAGAGGGATGAGAAAAGAATCATTATAAGGGATTAAAGATAGAAGCAAAAAGATGGGAGAATAGAAGGTACAAAGAATTAAAAACACAAGTTAAGTAAATGAAACAAGGGCATATGAAAGGAAGGTAGGTTGGTTTGAATAAATGTAAAAAAGTAATGACTACATTGTTAAAGGATACAGGAAAAGAAGACAATGAAGAAATGGAAGAATGGGAAAGCATGTAAGAAGACAAGTACAGAAACATTATATAGAAAAGAAGAAATGAACTGGAAGTGACTCTGTAATAGAGCATATTACAAAGTGATATGTGATATGCAGAAATGTAAACAATGATGGAATAAATTGCTGAATTAAAAAAAATTATAAAAAGATCTTTACTATTTGTCCTTAGATTAGCTCTTTCATCTTGAGCTATCTTGCATGATTGTTTTAAGAATAATATGGAAAGTGTGGAAGAGCTGTAGTTAGTGCCCTGAGCTGTTTTGAGGAAGGGTGGAACCCTTGAATAATTATGGAATTTCCAGGGTTGAAATGAAATTAAACCTTGGAGTAATTATGTTGGTATCTGATCTTGGATGCTAAGTAGGGTTAGGTTTGCATAGTACTCCAGTGGGGGACCACTAAGGAATAAAACCCTATGAAATTAATGGGATCGCCGTAAGTTGACAGGTGACTTGAAGACACACACGTTTTAGGTAAAGATTAAGAAAGAGCTCAATAATGGATAGTCACTTTCCCTCAATGGGGTAGGGAAAGCACTTTGCATATGCAGATATCCTGTGTGGAAATGTCCAAATAATAAGTTGTTTGGTAGTGAAACATGCTGCCTTTGAAGGTGTGATGGATTCTGCTGAGCTTTATTGGACCCTAACTCATCATGTCCTCTGTAAAATCCAAAAAATTCTGAGAAGTCTTTCCTTAGAATCATGGATGGCACCTCTCTGCAAAAGAAGGACCAAGCATTTGGTCCAATTTAATTTGAACTGAAACAGAATGCATGTTGCCGTAGTGCAGGGAACAATACCTTTGATGGCATGTAGAGTACCATTCCCATGCATTCCTTGCTAGAATAATATCTAGGGTTAACAAGGTGTGTCCCCAGTCCAGAGGCTGTTAGCTTCAAAGGAGGTAACATTTCTCAATAAGAAAGCTGACTCTTGTGTCTCTTTCTGTTCTTCCCTGTGGAGGGCCATTTCTGGATCCAAGTCAGCATTTCTCACAAGGGACAAGTGGCAGATCCAGTTCTCCAATGCAAACTTATCCCCTTTGGCCTTATCGCTGTTCTTGATCATGGCCAAGAATAACATTTTTCTAGTGGTCACCATCAGAAACTGGTTTTACAAGCCTAGATGCACAAAGACCACGTGCCAGACGTTCTTGCTGGAAGAATGCACCTTCAGGGAGAATATGTCTGGGTAATGATTACAGCAGCAGCTGTTGGTTTCTTCTGCTACTTGCTTACTAAATACTGTGCGTGCCTCCCCGTGGTAAACACAGGATCAAAAAGAAAAGGAACTTCAGTTTCAGTGGTTTGCAAAAACAAGGTTCCAGGGAACAGATTTGTATTGGCAGAGATTTCATCTATGATATCAGATGTACTATTTTCTGATTCCCTCTCCTAAATCTTGCCCTTCTTTAAGAATGTGAATTGTGAATGCCTTCTCTTTCTTCCATAGAATACATGGCATTTTTTTTTTTATCCTAACAACTCTATAAGGTAGGGTAGAATGACTGACTGGCCTCAACCAAAATCTTCCCAATCTATACCCAATACTCAAACCATTATATTTTAAGAATTAACAGATCCAAAACTAAGAGATCACAGGTAAAATTTATTGTCTGTCTCTTGCTTTACTCTAAGGAGTTCAGGACAGGGTTTATTTAACTTCACAACAAGCTTGCAAGTTAGTGTGAGCCGAGATGTGAGTCACTGGCACTTTTGTCATCCATTGAGGTTCACGGCAAAGTAGGAATCTCTTGGATCCAAGTCAACTATCTATCTGTTAGATCACATCAATGCTCCTTCCTGCAAGTTTGCCTCTGTTGTTTTGATCATCCACCTCACCCTTGTGCACCCATCCCCCTTAGTCAGCCCTTAGTCACCAAGGAAGTTGGAAGAATGCACAGGGTTAACAGAGATAGATGACATCCACACTATCGTTACATAATTCTCAATCTGGCTTGGATTCCCCAACAGCCGGAAATGGACTCTTATAGAACAGAAATGAACTATTAGAGAACATTACGGCGTCCAGTAATTGAAGGGTTAATTGACAAATTACATGGCAGGTGCTACTAATGTCTTGAAGGACGGAAACTAGTATTTAAACAAGGATCTGTTCTCAGCTTTGAAGTGTAACTATCTTCAGGGTAAGGACAGGTGGCTTTACAGAAGGCTGGATGCTTTGCTTGAGGCTATGATTCAGCTGCCTCTAGGGAGGAGCGACAAGGTGACAACCACACATGGATGTAAACAGCCCTGCTGTTTAATCTAAGACTCCAAGAAGTGGGGAGAATTAGTTACATTAGCTGTACCTAACAAGGAAATGAGCTGGGAAAAAATGAGCTATAAAAAAGCTATGAAAGAACTAGAAAAGCTCCTAAAGAGCAAGATATACAAGTAAGTACAAAAGTTAGAATCGTACAAGCAATTGTATTCTCCGTTACCATATATGGATGTGAGCTGGACAGTTAAGAAAATGGACAAAAACACAATAAATTCACTTGAGACGTGGTGCTGGAGAAGAGTGCTGAGGATACCGTGGGCAGCAAAAAGAACAAATAAATGGGTCCTAGAACAAATCAAGCCTGAAATTTCCCTGGTGGCAACCTGAGGCTGTCATACTTTGGCCACATCATGAGAAGACACGACTCATTAGAAAAGGGAATAATGTTAGGAAGGGTGGAGGGAAGTAGAAAGAAAGACTACATACTAAGTGGATGGACTCTATTAAGGAGGTCATCTACAAGAACTTAGAACAGTGGAGGATAGGGAGTCTTGGAGATGGCTCATCCATAGGGTCGCCATGAGTCAAGATCGACTCAAGGGTGGTTAACACTACCACCACAAGGAAAAAGCATAATTTTATGTCCTGACCTACCCTTACTGAGTCTGTCGATTCCATGTTCTGCCAGTTAGACACAAAACCTGACATTCCATTGTGGAGTCTTAGCCCAACAGCTTTATCTTGTAATCAAAGAGTGAGACAAAGTAACTTGTCTGCACTTTCAAAGCCGAGCCAGAATTTGAACATGGGTTGCTTGTATACAAACCCACTTACTAGTTGCTGCCCTAGACCAGAACTGGAGGGCAAGGAGGAAGAAATGAAATCCATTAACAATTATCTGACACCTGCATGAATCTTTAGGGTCATAAAAGAATCTATCAAACATCTTTAGACTTTTATTCTAGAAATAATATGCATTCTTCAAAGTCTCATCATCAGGGAGATGTGGAAGACTGATATGAGAGCAGAGTGGGACCTTGGACTTATCCAGTGGGCATGTAGGAATAAGAAGACAAATCTTGGGGAGTATTATAGCAAAAGAGAACATTGAGCTAACATGGACTAACAAAGAATAATTTATTGAAAATAGCCATGTATCAGATGAAGGTTGAGACCCAAGTTCCCACTGTAGCATGAAGTTTTACCTAGGTGTGAAGTTTCCTATTAGTCAGCCCTCTGTATCCAGGGAGTCAACTGTCCATGGCTTGAAAATATTTCCCACCCCTCAAAGCAAACCTTGATTTTGCCATTTTATGTAAAGAATGCTATTTTATGATACCATTGTATACAATGAGCATCCATGGATTTTAGTATGGGGGCCCCTGAAACCAACCCCCCCGAGAATACCAAGGGCCCAGTGTATAAACTGAGAAATAAAAAAGACAAATGAATAATTATATGCTGTGATCATATTATCCTGATGTTGATGGATTTGTTATTGTTATATCTGGTTTGATAAATCCAATTATTTTAATAAAAAAATAAATAAGACTGGATCACATGATCGTTACTCTGTCTCTCAAAAATGTTAATTACAGCAGTACTATTCAAGATGTTCTCTGAACCAGTGCTGGTCGGCAAGTTTCGAAGAAACTGAGAAACATGGTGCAAATATGGTACCAGTTCCTGGCACATTAGAGAAAAAAATTGCTGGTCTCCCAACATCAAATATGCTGAGAAGCACTCACTTACAGGAAAACTATCTTCCTTTCTGACATTAGTTTTCTAAGAAGTAATTCTTAATCAAGTAAGGGGCCTAAATACACTAAAGGCAACCTGATCTTGGAAGCTAAGCAGGGTCAAGACAGGTTAGTGCTTGAATGGGAGACCACTAATGAACCCCCCCAGGTGTTGTAGGCTACACTTCAGAGGAAGGAACTGGCAAAACCACCTCTGCGTATTTCTTCTTGAATATTTCATGTCTAAGACCCACCCAAAACAAAAACAGCTTCTGGCTGCTTTGGGGACATGGTGTTTATATGATGCATGCCCCCAAAGTGGCCAGAAGCTGTCCCAATGCCACCCTCCGGTCCAAAGGACGATAAAAAAGGAGCCATTTAAATCCAGCTCCTGGGCAATACAGCTTGGGACGCATGTGGCAGCCTGCTTTGAGAGGGTTGTGTGGTTGCCGCAGTCCCAGCCCAATCACCAGAGGCCACCCTCCACAGCCGTTTGCTTCACCCCTCAGCAAACCCTATGAAATCACAGGCAACTTCAAGGCACAAATACACACAAAGTGTGAAAGAACATTGTCAGCACCTGTAACCAAAACCAATTACAGATTGCCACCTCAATGAGCATTAGGCTAAAAAATGACACACATACACACTTAAGAGGTAATTTGTTTGTGTATGCACGGAGTATTAAGTAATGAGAGAAACCGTCAGTGAGATTTGTGAGTCTTCACATTTGGTGCCAGTGGTTCAGGAACAACCTTACATTTAATGGAAAAGCAGCGGGTTAAGTGGTTAAACCCCCACGGCTGCCTCAAGGGTAAAAATAGGCTGGTTGTTTTTCTTTCTGACATGAACAGTCCCGCTGTAAGCTGAAAGCTTATTCCGTTTGGCTTCACAGGGCCCGAGTCTACTAATGCAGGTGAAAAAGTGTGTGTGGGAGAATCTCCAATGGACTTTGGAGCAAGCTGCAGAATGAACATTAAATGGGATACAAATTAACTTTAGCAAGGACTACTAGACTGAACTATTGCTACTTCTACTTCCAGGCAGCAAGAACACCACTGTGAACAAATGAGAAAACTTAGGTCATTGCATTAAGGGCCTCTACAGATGGGCGGCCATGGGCCGCCCCAAGAACCAGAGGATTGGGGTCACTGCTAGCACACACAATCGCCCCCAATCCACCCTTTCAGCGCTTCAGGAAGGAGCGCCTAAATGACGCTCCTTCCTGAAGTGCCAGAAAGGGCGCCGGAAGAGGTGCTGCATGCCTCTTCTGCATCTCTACCGGCGTGAGTGCGGAGGCTGCGCCAGGAGGACGTCATCAGAGCGTTCGCCGTGTGCAGCAGCGCACGCTCTGATGACATCTTCAGGAAGGGGTTGGGGCGTCCGGTTGCCCCCCCTTCACTGGCCCCAAGACAGCACTTTTGCCCCATCAGCATCCCCCCCCCAAGTTACCAACAGCTATGCTTAATGTATTCACTGAAAGCAGCAATGTGTATTCAAGTTTGGTAAATAATTGATCTGGCCAATGTAGATTTTCAAGCCTAACATAAACGGGGGGGGGGGGGGGGGGGGGGAGACGTACTAATGGGCAACAACGGGAGTTTGAATGTCATGGGTCCATTCGTTTCTTTCAGTTGATCACTGCCAAAGCAGTGGACTTTCTGCTCTGACAATATCTTTAAAGGAGGCGGTCTGCAATATCCTATGGTTTCTAGAAAGATGTCTCAGCAGATACAGGATCAGATCCATCATTCCTTCAAACAAAGCCTGATGGCATCTTTCATAACATGATTTTTGGTTCCTGACTAAAGTGTTTGTTACAACTTTAGCGGATTGTCATTTTCACCATGAGGGGAAAAAGAAGGAAACCAAGTGAGAACATATTTAAGGGTATAGATAGAAATCTTGGTCAAGATTTGTCAAAGCAGCAGACAGACCATTTCATCTGCAAGGATTTCCACCTAAGAGGTATGTAAAAACATTGTTTAAGAAAAATCTGTACTGAAGACAAAAAAAAAAAATATTCAGAGGCTTTGAGGCCTCATGTGGTTTTTGTATAAGTTCACTGCTACCAAGATCTTTAAGCGATATGAACAGATTAGAGTTGTGCTATTCTTCCCCTTTGTGAAGTCCTACACAGAGTGATCAAAGGGACAGTATCTTCTATGCTTCCTTTGCCAAATAGCATTAGGTGTTGTTTTCACAGATTGCTGAATCCAAAATTTAATACTGTAAGTATGAGAACAGAGGCATCATACAGATCTGTATCAAAGGAGCCTGTTTTCACGCCAACATTGTCCACTGATTGTAGTAACAATTGAAGAAATGACACTCATGTTGAACCGATGCTGCATTCCCTCCATAAAAATCAGACTAAAGGAGTTCTGCTCAGTATTAACTGAAACCTCTTTATTATCCAAGCCTCTTATCCCGCCCCCACCCCCACCCCACAGTTACACATACATGACTAAAACTGTTTTTGTTTTCAAATGTATCAGATTTCAAAATACAGTCAACAAAATTAAGAGAAGGGGATACAAAGTTTGTACACAAACCAACAAAGGACACACAAATTTGCAACAAAGCTGGACATCATACAAAATAAAAAAGTTTATAAATTCACATGGTCTGGGATCTTGTACAGGCTCAATAGGGTCTTTCACGGCGGTCCTGCCTATGGTCCCCTCTGCAGAGAGAAAAGAGAAAGGTTTTGTACAGTATGCTTAACCACAGCACACACAGTTGGGATGAAACCAATGATGTATAGACTTTGGAAGTGAAAAGTCAAGATAGGGGTTCACTAGCCTCAACTTCACAAAAGTGTCCATAGTAATAAGCAAGCAGAGAGAAATCATATTCAACCCCACAGAAGAGAGGCTGTCTGCTCAAGAGATCACTATCCCCTTCAGGACAAGGGTCCAGGTACTAAGCCAGCTGTTCCCTTAAGTACAACTCCTACCCTTTTCTATCCAAAGGGATATAAGCTGGCTGGGGATTTGGGCTGTCACTGGTGGCGTCATCCTTGAAGGGGATGATGCCAAAGGGGGAGGCTGTCTCTTTAGGGGTGAGGGCCAATCTCTGGGGGCCCAGGAGGGAGGCTGGTGTATGCTTAACCATTGGGAGTCTTTCTAAACAAATGGTCTTGCTGACAAAAGAAAAAACAAACCTCAAGTTATATGGAGAACATGAGATGGAAATTAATGGTATTTTAATGATTTCTTGCTTAATTATAGAAGACAGAGAGCTGGTTTCCAGTTCCCCAGTCTTTACAGTATTCTGCTGCTACAGCAATACTTACCGGGAATCCATTTTTCCTGGTCCAAAGTTGCCCCTGTCTCCACCTCTTCCACCTCGGAAGCCACCTCGGTCACCACCTCTACCTCCACGGAAACCACCTCGGTCAAATCCTCCTCGGCCTCCACGTCGGTCTTCACCAAATCCACCTCCTGGCAAACAAGAGAAGATTGAGAGACTATGCTTCTTTTCCAAAATGCCAATGCTTTTTTCATACAATTAGTCTTGCATTTCAAGGCATGCAGTTTTTCAGAAACACACACATATAACACCTCCACTATATAATTTCTTTCCTTCCATATGGACAGACAAGAAAATTATCTGTTTAAAGGTAAATGTTATGTTCACTTAACACACCAAAGGAAATCTTAAAACACCAATCAGTTTTCTTCTACTCACCCATGTGTGGTCCCCCAGGGCCATCTGGTTTTGGTGCTTTGCACTGATTGCATTCGTTACGCCATGAGAAATTCATATTCTCACATGTTCTATAACAAAAAACAAGAGAGATATTAATCAAGTTCCTGTAGTTCTCTAGTCCTCCTTTTTCCACCCTATCACTCAACTTACTAAGCATGCTACTTACGGATTGGGGCATTTCCAGTCTCCAGCACGCTGCTGGCCACCTCCCCCACTGGGGAAGCCACCCCTGTTACCACCACTGGAACCACTGTTGCTGCCACCTCCTCCTCCACCAAATCCACCACGGCCCATGGGTCCTGGGGAAAAGACAAGGCAAGACAGTGGCAGTCAAAGTCTCGGCGATTTTCCAAAAATGCATTTCTGATGTTACTATCTATGTTGACTGGAGTGGAAAACTGGAAGGCTAAGAGGATGCATAACCCCCCAAAGCCTGGGAGTATTTTTACCATGTTTTCTTTTAAAAATCCTTTCTTGGATCTAAGCTGGGGTAGGCAACATAAAGCCTGGGGGCTGGATGTGGTCCCCCGAGGCCTTTGGACCGGCCCCAGGCCGGTCCTGCTGCCGCCGCCGCCCTCCATAATGATATTGATTATTGTTGTTATTACTTGTTCTTGGGGTTTTCTTGGCAAAATCTCCACAGGGGTTTTGCCATGGCTTTTCTGGGGCTGAGAGTATGTGCATGCATATTTTTTAAATTTTATTTATTTATTTTTGGTGCTTCGACCCCCCAATTGTCTGAGGGACAGCAACCCGGTCCCCGGCTCAAAAAGGTTGCCTACCCCTGATCTAAGCTGTCTCAAGGGGGCAGCAGAATGTGATAGAAATATTGTGACCACCCTAGTGGACTTTTTGGAGCATTTTAGGGCCAAATTTCTGGGGGCCCAGGAGCTCTGGTGGATTGGTCTGACCTGCCTGATACAGACAACCAGAATGATATAGTCATCTTGTTGCCTGCATTCAACAGAACAGGTTGGCACTCCTCTTTCCACCACTGAGCTCAAGAAAGCAATCTCTTTTGACAAAACACACAGTAATGGCAACTGTAATCTAGGCCCAGCACCATCAGGCCTGGAATAAGAAGAAGAGCCCTCCCTCCATTACCATCTGATGTCATCTGGGGGAGAGACACTAAGCCCAGCACCACCCAGTCTAAAATAAGAACTCTTATTTCTTAAAGGATGGGTGGGATTCGGGATGTTATATTTTGTTTAATGGAAATTGTAATATTGTAAGCCGCCCCGATTGCTCTGCAGAGGGGCGGGATATAAATAAAAATTATTATTATTATTATTATTATTATTATTATTATTATTATTATTAATCAGTTCTACTACTACTACTACTAGATCAACTACTATTAAATCAGCAAAGAAAGGATATATACCTCCTCTGCCACCACGGCCTCTTCCTCCACGACCATTCCCACCACCTCGATTGAAATCTGCTCTCCGGGTAGCAAATGAAACTTTGATGGGGTTGCCTGAGAACTCTTTCCCTGGTAAAAGATTGGGACAAATTTATTTATCCAACAAGATATAAATCTTTGTTCTACTAGCACCTCTCCTTACTACACTTCTGGTTCCTTTCCAATACTGCAGAAAATCCCTCCTTTTCCACTTATATAAGAAACATATGAATGCGTTCTGTGCCCAGCAGCCCCTCCTCAAAAGACAATTCAAAGGCAAGAACTTACCATCAAACCAATCAATGGCAGCCTTTGCAGATGGGGGATCATCAAAAGAAACTGTAGCCTCTCCTTTCAATTTTCCTGTTTCACGGTCTGTGTATAGGTTAATCATGGGCTGTCCAGTTTTTTTGTTTGTCTGTAAAAGACACAGTAAATCAATCCTTGGTCAATTCTAAGGTTCTCTTCTACCATATAATTTTCTCTTTACCTGTAATAGCGGATATGTACTACAGCTTCTTAGACACTGTATGTGTGTGCAAGATTAATATATGGAAAGTGATCTTGAAAGCATGAAAAATGTTAATTTTTAACTGTTGAATTTGTATTTTCTACAAGGGGTTAACTGCAAATTTTGTCATTACATTCTGATTACTGCTCCCACCATCAAGTCCATAAACTGCATTCAATGATTTTTTTAGGTCTCTCAAGTGTCCCATTTTATCAATAATGGCTACTTGTATACAATCCCCTCTTACAGTGAAGGTGTCTAAGACTGTTAAAACATAGCTTTCCTGCTCATGGGATCCTCTCAAAGGCACAACAGACCCCAATTTACCTTGATTATGCCAATCTGCTTGAAGTAGTCTGCTACTGACTCGATAGTTACATTTTCACCAAGTCCCTGAACAAAGATGGTGTTGTTGTCAGAGTTATCCTGTTCTCCAGCTGCAAAGTAAGAAAATGTTAAATCGCCCACTAGTTTAGATTTTCTAGTTTCTGCTTCTCAAAATAGACCTTCCCCACAGCCTCTAAAGAAAGAGACAAACTAAAATTCAACAACATGTTGTTTTCTGGACTGTATACTGTGTTTCATAGACCCTGCTCAAGTTTATATCTTCAAGGAGGCACACTCCTCAGCTGAGCAGAATATTGACATTCAAGCTGAAAGTCATCTTCACTTATTCACTTATTTTACTTCATTCGAAATTTATGCTGCTTAAACAAGAATGAAACACCCTTTTTGATACTCTTAAGAATGCTTCCTATTTGCTCATGGGATACTAAATAAATATAGTGGAAGTCTGGGGATACCGTAAGTCTCCTTGGGATTCATGTCCCCATCTTCGAGATAGAGTATTTATACATTGAGGAACTTAAGATTCCAAATCCTTCTCCCCTTATTTTGAAATTGTATCTGAATGTTGAAGAACTAATCAGATACGTACCAGAATCATGGCGTGATCCTTGATCCCGTGGTCCTTTTGTACATGAAAACAAGGAAGGAGATATTCAGTTAGCAAATGAGAAGGTCCAACCTGTTTTTTTTCACATCAGCACCACCATCACAAACACATTAGCAACAGGCCAGTGTTGGAACATATGCAGCCCAAGTTTACTGTAAGTGTAAGAAAAACACTCCCTGTCTTCAGAAGTGGTCCATGTCCTAATGACAAAACTGCTTATTACAAAACCAGTTACCACTGTTTCCTCCAAATCATAAAACCTAAATTTTTGCAGCTTTGCAGGGAGGAGCATTGGACAAACAACTTTGAATCGTTTGTTTTGACATCATCTTTTATACCATATGTTAGCCACTGCTATCCAGAGTCTCTTATTGACCCTTAATCAGTCTTAATCTCCAGCACCTTGAGGTCTGTAGCAGCAAACTGCAGACTACCTTTTATATTTCATGATATAAAACACATAATGAAACTTTATGCATAAAGAAGAAACCACCTTATACCATAGAACGCATTTATAATAAGCCCTTTAAAATGAGCTTTGTAAAATTTTTGTTAAACCTTCAGGTAATTTACTTGCACCAACCATTCTGCCTTTAACATTCTATATATGTTTTCCTATTTTGACACCATCCATTGCATTAAAGTCTTAATTTTTGAAAGCTTATGCCCAACACTGGTCTCAAATGCATTGACAATCCTACACAAAGAGTGCTCTGTAAAATATTCATGCCAAACCTATTTCATCAAACCCTATGGGAACTTTTCTGAAAACCAATTTTGGTTTGGTACATTCAAAGTTCAAAAATAAAAAGAAGACCTTTTGTGAAACTTCATAGATTAAAACCAAACTCTCAAATAGAAGCCCATGAAACCACTTATTAATCAAAGAGCTCTTAAGAGTTTCATACAGACAAAATTACACTTTCAAGTTTGAAGGGAGTGGTTCCTCCCATATATTCCTTGTACCAGTAACGTTTTAAACAAGGTACCATTAAACCGTTGTTTTACCATGTTTCCAAGACTGCATGCACTTCTATTAACACATTTTAACCCAACATTCACACGTGTGTTTTCAAGAAGGGACAACACACTAACCCAACACTTACAAAGTGGATTTTTCCTCAAGTACTCCCAACAAAAACACAAGTCTCAGGGTTTGTTTTCTCCCATCTTGTTGCAAGACATACAACCAAAATGTACTGTATTGGCACAAGAACTTGGCTGAGTAGAAAGCCCCATAACATGGAAATCAACACCATAGATACAACCAACCATTTTGGCATATGTGCCACAACAGGGGGTGCTCCCATAGGTTTTTATCTGATAAACGGTGGCTTTTCAATTTTTTCTGACATACAAACAGAGTCTCTGAAAAATATATAGAAATACACTTTTGTGGTTCAAGTTTTTGAACTCTTTGGACTTACCACCAAATTTATTGAAGCCACCACCTCGCTCACCACCGCTGAGGAGATAATTAGAAGATAATGATGCTTTTTTCCATGGCTAAAAAGGTTTGTTGCTAGAAACTACACCATATCCGTTAAGATGCTGGCCAACACTTATGTTTGTTTCTTCTTGAAGATCTAAGTACAACCTGCTTTCCTTGCCCTCAGCATTTTTTTTAAAAATGTATCATTACACCCTTGAGAAGGTTTAAAAGTGAAACAGCTTTAGTGTTTAGTCATTCTTGCTTTTGATCTTGAACAGTAACATGAAGCGTCGTGATGCAGCTTTTGAGACAATGTTGCTTTCCTTGTAGCCGTCCTATTCTTGGCATGATTGCTGAACCAAGCTGGTTGTTACAATATTGCATACCATGCATGCTGTATTTCCAGTTCACCCTTCTCAAGTTTGGATTATGTTTTTGCAATTTTTTCTTGTTTTACAACCCTAAATGCAGATATCTGCTTTGAAAGCATATAAGAACCCATTCCCTCATATTGCGTACTCATAATAGTAGTTTATTTCAGCTCTTAGGACTGCATTATCTGCCTGCCATAAGATCTCTCTCCCTTCCTCAGACCCTTAACTAACATGTGGAAGGTGGAGATTTGATTAAAGTTCATTGACTTTCACACCTGTGGCACACAAAATGCAGAATTTGTTAACAGAGCAGGTATTGTTAATAGATCAACAATTTTTCATATGCAAACAACTAATCAGCTGTTCCCACCTATACTCACCTCTCTATCTCATATCTCCCAATCAGTATTGACCCACATAGTCAATGCTGCATAGCAACCATTTCCTCTTGATCACAGTGCTTTAATTACTCCTCCACAAAAAAGGAGGCAGTACACACACCCAAGAGCAGTTGAGGATACTGCTTTGCCACATATAAACCACAAGTACAAGTAGTCCAGCCACCATGTGGAAAATCCAGAACACTTTTTCTTTTAGCCTATATTGGCACTCATTATATGCCTAGACCACATTATAACCCCAAGGAAAGCTGGCTTACAACCTGCATAAAAATCTCTCTTTCTGAAGAGATTTTTTATAACCATGAATTATATTTGTCATCAACATATATACCAGGCACCCTCAGTGTATTTCATCAGGTTTACACTGGGGTAAAGTTGAAGAACAATCCTATTGTTTGGACATTAATTTCTTTTACATAAAAAGGAAATATTGATGTTGTTGTATATACTGATACATAACTAACTTGACTCAAAGAGGACCATAATTCACTTTTGAGGAACAGTACTTATGTCCATATCATGTGCACATTTGAGGTTGTACAGATGTAAGCAGAAATACAAGATGAAAATACAATGTTTTCCTCCCATGCACAGACTAGTTACTGTAATGGGTGATTGTCAGAAAGCAAAGTTTTAGCTCTTTCACATGCAGACAATGAACACAAAACCTTGGCATCCATTAAAAACTCATCCCAGTCAAGAAAACATTCTGACCTCTACAGTATATATGGTGGCATCCCACACTTGTTTCCTGAAAACTCTTATGAATTTCAGTCATTTATACACTGCACCCTCCCATAAGAGGTTGGCTTTTTAATAGCAAGTAAAAGGTGAGTTACTAACAACAAAAAACCCACTCCCTCTCCCACAACAAGCGACTGGACACCTACCTCATGCCTCCACGACCACCTCTGTTGCCACCTCTACCACCACTGCGATCGAAGCCACCTCTACCATATCCGCCTCCTCCGCCTCCTCCTCCTCCTCCACTGCCTCTGCCACGGTTGCGGTCTGGTTGACCCCCATATCCACCTTGATCCTGGCTGCCATAGCCTCCTCCACTACCACTGCCACTCATGGAGGACTGATCCTGGCCATAGCCACCAGCTGAAGAAGAGGAAAACAACAAAACAAAACAAACAAAAACAGTATTAAGAGCAAGCTATGAAACTCTTGGATTTCTGGCAGTGGAAGGTTTGTGGTGGGAAATCAAGATCAGCAGATGCTCTTGCTTCCACTAGGTGGCAGTCATGTGCTTTTGCAGACTGCATTGTACCAAATCCGTTCATGTATTTCATGTCTGGCTTTAAAGAGAACAGAGTTTAAAAGGAAAAAGTACTCACATCCACTACCGCCGCCTCCTCCACTGCTACTGCCACTGCCATACTGACTTTGCTGGCCATAGCTTTGGGGTGGGTTGTAGGAAGGCTGCTGCCCATAGGAACTCTGCTGCTGGCTGCCATAGCTTGACTGCTGGCCATAACCTCCACTCTGGGGTTGCCCATAGCTGGAGGTTTGAGAGCTGGTGCCATAGCTACAAGTTTGAAAAAGACGCTTAAGATTTCAGGAGGGGAAAAAAAAGCAAACAACACTATCCTGACCCCATGAAGATGGAGTCTTGGATTCTATTCAGCACTCAGACTGAACAATTCCGTTTTAGTTTATGAACACAAGAGTAGAATAAGCCTGGAATGCCATCAGCACTCTCCAGTAAGATCAGAGAAAGCACAGAAGGGTATCTGCCATAATAGACACAGCCTAAATCCAACAAGTGTGCATGATTTCCCACCTAAGTGAAAAGTGGGAATAGCAGTGTTTACTCTTTCTTTGGGTGCTACAGCTACAAATGACCAAGAGATTTCTTTAAAAATACCTTCCAGCAGTGGAACTGGCTGGCTGCTGGGAGTAGCTGGGATATGATGACTGTTGTCCATAGGATGTCTGAGAAGTCTGACTGCCGCCATATCCTGTTGATGAGCCGTAAGCTTGTGGTGTTGACTGAGTGCCATAGCCAGCTGTTTGAAAAATAAATTTTGCTGTTATTCGATCTCAAGTGGCATGCAACGTATCTAACAGAAGAAGCTATCATCAGTTTTAAAAATTATTATTAGTCAATATGTAAGAAGTCTCATACATAGTACCAGCAGGTCAGGAAGTTAAAAAAAAGATGCTTTGCTACCTGAAGATTCCAACCTTCTCAAGACACTGACCCTCTAAATTGTAATCACCTTAAACCCCCTCAAATTTTACATGGCCATTTATCAAATGGCTGTTGTGATAGGATGCAAGAGTGTCATGCTTCCCTGATCAGCCATAAGCAGTCAGCTTGCTACAGTATTTACAGTGCTGTACTAAAGACAAAATGACCATCGAGTGTTCTACCCATAGAAGTTGAGACCTGCCACAGCTTAGCCATTTTCTTTTTATATTCTCCTATATAGTCATGAAACCAGAAAGAAAGTATGATACAATACTTACAGCTTTGAGTCTGGCCATAAGAAGAGCTGTAACTACTTTGGCCATATCCTGAAGTATCTGCTGACTGACCATAACCACCATAACTCTGCTGCCCATATGGTTGACTCGTCTGCTGAGAATAGCCCTGTGTGGGTGGAGTTGGGTAAGCCCCATAACTAAGGAAAAAAGAAGAACAAAAATTCAACCAAAGGAACATATTTCTAATAGCTAATACATTGCAGTTTAAGCAATTCTATCCACATCTTGATAAAATAAAATATAATAACTAGCACTACTATTACAAAGAAATTAGGATCGTCTTTTGGGAGTAGTCAAAGCCACAGGGTTAATCTGGTAGACTGGAACACCCCCACACATACGAGGTTTTTTTTACACAAAATAATTTGCCTATTTGAAATTACAGAAACAAAGACGTTTTTGTTCACATATGGTTAAAACTGAAGTGTGTACACAGAAAGCTTGTGAAAGTGCATGAAAGGTAAGCATTTAAAAGTGTTATTTACCTCTGTGTTGCTGACTGACTATAATCTGTAAGAGAAAAAATACAACCACATCAGAACCATTTTACAAAGAAAGGAAGGACCTGCTCCAAGCATTTGACCATCTAATCTCACAAAGTAGTGGGAGGGGGGACCATTTTTTGTGCGACAGTGGCTGGGGTCCATTTGTTGACATTTGCTTCAGAAGCGCAAGCATGTAAATCTAGTATAAGACCAAGTATGCAGTGTAACACATTGCTCCCCCTCCACATGCCACGGTTCCAACAATCTTGCCTTTCCTTCCTATAAAAATGCACATGTCATTTCTGCCTCAGTAAAGCCTCCCTCCAAACCAACACTTCAATGTGGCATGAGCTTCATGGGAAGAAGCAGACAGCTTGGAAAGGCAGCTGACTGTTCTCTCTACACCAGTCCCTCTTGTGCCGCCAGGTAGTATGTTCTCACTCTCCTTGGTGGTACTACCTGACCCAATATCAACAGAACTTTGGTAGACTGCCTTTGTGCCAATGCACTCACAGCAAATAATCACCACCTTTCCCCATCAAAAGAGGGCAGCCCAAGTTTAAATGACGATTATAGCATCCTCACTGATAAATCCAATTTCCACAGGGAGGAGGCTGCATCCACACTGCAGAAATAATCCAGTTTGAGGCCACTTTAACTGCCCTGGCTCAATGCTAGGGAATTCTGGGAACATGAGTTTTGTGAGACATTTAGCCTTCTCTGTCAGAGAGCTCTAGCCTCACAATGAACTACAATTCCCAGCATTCCCTAATGCTAAATCAGGGCAGTTAAAATGGTCTCAAAGTCGATCATTTCTGCAGTGTGTCTTGGGACTTAAATGCTATGGAATCCTGGGATTTGTAGCTTGTTGTGGCATTCTCTAACAGAGGCAGCTAAATGTCTCACAAAATTGGTGTCAAAGTAGATTATTTCTGCAGTGCAGAAGCAGCCCTACACCACAAGATGGGAAATGTAGGTACAGGAAGCACACCCACCCATGGGATCCCACAATCATTAATATATAAAGAAGTCCAGTCTGCTGCCAGTATTAATTCCGCGGGTTTTTAAAAAGAAAAGCGAGTTGCCAGTCTGGAATTAGGGACGAAGTCATAAAGGCTCTAAAAGAAGAGCTGAGGGCAACATCCTGCACGCATGCGCAAACCTCACTGAAAGGAAGCGGCAGTTGGATGCGCGTGGGCGGCTCGAATGACTCAATCGCCTCAGAAACGGAACAAAGGGGGTCTAAGGACCCGGATGTAACACTGCGACAAAGGCAGCATCCCACACGCATGCGCGGCACCTCCAAACGGCGTTATGGATTGCTTCTCACTTGGACGAACCCACGCATACGCATGCTTCCCTTACCCGCAACGCCGACGTTCACTTTAAAGGATTTTTCCACTACCCATACGCCTCCCTCCACGAGTACATCTGCGCATGCGCTGTTGCCTGGCACCGCCCCTGCTCTTTGTCCCTCGGGAACCCCGTCTCTTTCTCTCCTCATACAATCCTACCCCCTCCTCCCTTGTTCCCTCAGAGCCGACTTTGGTCGGCGGAGGTGGCGGGGCTCTTCTTTGCGCCCGCCTTCTCACTTCACCCTAAAATGGCGGCGGCTCATTGCGCAGTTAAGATACACACTAGGCAAGGAGCAGCGCAATACAATGAAAATTAATGGTAGGACAATAGCGCCCACACATTACTCCTTACTATACTGTATTTAATCCACCCACCATACTAATTTTCTTATTAAAAGGCGTCCCACACTGCTGTGAAGAGAAATCTGAGCCCGCTCAATTAGGAATACAGCGTCTCAAAATGGACTCCCTCGCTTTCCCCTTGCGCCCCGCCCAGTCAAAAGCCTCGCTTCCTTCCTTCCTACCGTTGCACTGATTTCCAGCCTCTCCCTAAAACTTTAGGCTTTCCCTTTCTTCCAACCCACGCAGCCGAGCGAGGGAACCTGAAATCTATCATTATGTCTCGTTATCCAGAGGCTAATCATAGGCGTGAATAGAAATTAAACCCCCTTGGCTCCATTTACCATTTGAGTAGTATTTCAGATCTTCCATCTTTCCTCCTCCCGCTTTTTAAAAGGCCTCATGAACAAGCAATCTGTTATATATATATATATGCCCAATACATATATGTGAGTGTGAGTGTGTGTGGTGTGTGTGTGTGTGTGTGTATATATATATATATATATATATATACATATATATATATACACACATACACATATATATACACACGCACATATATAGCTATACGCATACATTTTTAGACCTCGTGTGTACGTGTGTATATGTATATATACACACACATAAATATATACATATTAAAATAGATTGTTGTTGGAAGAGGACCGTAAAAGGGAAGGGAAAGATGCAGTACTTAAAATCTTATTCAGATAGATGCTAAATAGAGCTTAAGGCAAATTTTTATACTAGAATTTTTTCCCCATCCAAGAGGCTTGTTGTGTTATGTATGTGTGATGCATATATATTTTAAAGTATTTTAAACAATGTATCTTTTAAACTATGTTTCAATTTTTATGCAATCTGTTTTAATATTGTAATAATTTAATTGTTTTAATGTGACATTTCTGTTTTTTTAATTGTACTGCTTTTAACATTGTAAGCCGCTCTGAGTCCGTTTTGGGAAAAGGGAGGGATATAAATAAATTTAATTATATATATGTGTGTGTGTGTGTGTGTGTGTGTATCAGTGTGTGTATATATGCCGAATACATATATATGTATATATAGCTATACACATACATTATTTGTATGTATATTATATACACGCAGACACACAAATTTGTGTGTGCATGTGTATGTATATATGTGTGTGTGTGCATCACGTAGCCTCTCTTGAAAGGAGAAAAAAATGCCGTATAAACATTTATGGATTTCACTGTTTCACCAGATACCTTTGAAACCGGCTTTCCCCGCTCCAACTCCTCCATTTTGCACCGTGGCTCCAGAAACCTCCATTTTATGGCTAACCACGATTTCCCCCATCTCCCTCCCCACCTCGCCCCCAATGCTCCCTTCCTTGTTTCTTTACACGTCTGTTACAAAAACAAATCTAATTCAAGTTTTAAGCTTTGGAAGGGGGGAGGAAGGTGGAGAAACATCCTCGGCAACCCGCTCCTCTCCCCCCATTTCCCTTTATAATAACCCATCTTCACTCCTTAAACCAGGGGTAGGCAACCTTTCCCCTTTAAGGGCCGAGGGACTTCAACTCCCAGAAGCCTCAGCCATGTTGGCCAATAGCTCCTGGATTCTGGGAGCTGAAGTCCCTCGGCCCTTAAAGGGGAAAGGTTGCCTACCCCTGCCTTAAACTGACAAGACATTGGCTGCCATCCTCTGATGGAAAATGCCAAGTCAGGAGTAGAACCAGGTCAATCCCACTAAGGGGATGCATCCACACTGGAGCAATAACTTGGTTTAACACCTCTTTAACTGCCCTGGCTCAAGGCTATCTAATTCTGAGAATCGGAGTTGTTGTAGGTCCCAGAGTGTCTGGGCCCCACAACAACTCCAATTCCCAGAATTCCACAGCCTTGAGCCAGGGCAGTTAAAGCGGTATTAAACCAGATTATTGCTCCAGTGAGGATGCAGGCATAGAAATCTAACAACAGGATTCAACCATTCTTCCCCCCCCCCCCGATTAACCCCTTCTGCAGCCCCTTCCTCACCGTTAGATGCCATGGCTGTGGCCCCCCACGAGTTTCCTCCCCAGTTGGGCAAAAACAACCTCTATCCCCGTCTCCCCGCCTGAGATCGCTTTCCTGCCCCCACCCTTTGCCCTATTTATGCCATCCCTCCCTCCCATTGCCTTTGGGTTGCACCATGTTAGGTCTCGGGGGGAGGAAGCGGAAATAAACGTGGTTCCCCCGCCTGCTAAACTGAGCTACTTAGTTCGGAATAGTCTCACTTTCTCCTGCTGACGTGTCCCGAACCTCTGTATCTATTATTTTAAGGGTGGCTGGTTCTAACGGTTCGTTCCTTTCAAGGAAATGTGGTTTGGGCCCCCCTCCTGCAGCACAGAAATGGTACAGCCCAGATTGAAAGAGTGGGTGTGATGAGATCACGCCGGAAGGCTGGAAGAAACCAAATGAGCAAGAATTTGGGGGGGTTAGCTGGGGAGGGTAAGAAAAAAGTGAACTATAACCGGTGGGGGGAATGCTTTTGAAGAGAAGAGAGCAATTTTCCTTCCCTGAATTGTTTCAAAGGAACTAATTGGCAGCCAAAGAATAAATAAAAATTAATTTGGTCGAGGCTTGGTTACACTAAAACCCTACATTTTTTTGAACATGTAATTTTATAGTGGGAAAGAATCTTCTAGATTATCTCCGTCCCCCTTTTCCACCCTCGTGGAATGGTTTCTCCCAGGAAACAAGGCTTTTTGCTGTTCCTGAAACTGGTTCGATCCGGTTTGGAGGCCGGGCCTGCCTACTCTTGAGTGGCCCTGGGCGTTGGCATGGCAACCGTGGAAATTAGGTCAATAGCCCAGACCAAAAGAGGCCTTCTCCATAGATGGAAACGCAGGATGAGGGAGGCCCAGTTAAGTGCCACAGACTCAGTATCGCCTCTCTTCCTCTTGCACTCTGCAATGGTTGATTCCTATTGGCCACAAAGCAGAAATGAACAGGTTTCTCCCAGGATGGAAGTCCAGGATTGGAGAAAGCTTTACCCGTGGATATCTGCCTGTCTTTAAGCTGTTCCAGACACAGGACTTTTGCACTATTTAATGATATTTAACGGCTTACAACATTAAAATTTACATAAAGATATGCTAATACAATGTAAACAGAACCTAAAAATCCCAAAACCCACCCGCCCCTTAAAAGGTAAGGGCTCTTCTTAGTCTAGGCCCAATGGTGCTGGGCCTGGTGTCTCTCTCCCAGATGGAGTGGAGGTAGGGCTCTTCTTCTTAGGGCCTTTGCAGACTGCCAGAAATAGTGCAAATTGAGTCCACTTTAAGGGTTAGGGTTAGGATTAGGGAATCATGGGAACTGTATTTTATTGTGGCACCAGAGCTCTCTGACAGAGAAGGCTCAATGTCTAAGGAAAAAACCAATTCCCATGATTCCCTAGCACTAACCCTAACCCTAAAAGTAGACTCAATTTGCACTATTTCTGGCAGTCTGCAAAGGCCCTTTGTCTAGGCCTGATGGTGCTGGGCCTGGTGTCATATACACACTCGTCCCTCCACATTTGCTGGAGTTAAGGACACTCTGAACGTGGAAAAACTGCAAACAACAAAAACACTATGGACTTTATCACACTGCAAAAAAAGACAGGAGCATAAGATTTTCGCACAACATCATGCAACATCGACATTGCACAATTATCCTTTGCACGACATCATGTGAAAAGCTTTGCATTATTGACTGATATTGACGGAAGTAGGCTCCCGTCTTTTCACTATGTGATAAAGTCCTATGTTTTTACCTGAGGAAACGCCTCTCTAGGAATCTCTAGGTCAGGGGTCGGCAAGTTTCCCTTACCTGGGGCTGGTCCGGGGATCCCCTGGTCTTCCTTGAGCCGATGGTGTGAGGGGGAAATGGCGGCGTGCGCGCTGATGCACATGCGCATGCACAGTGCACAGGAAGTATTGCACATGTGTGCGCGCGCTTGCTCACGCATGCGCGAGTGAGTTGCAGCCGCCATTTTGGAAAACAAAATGGCAGCTGCGACTCGTTTGTGCATTTGCAGTACTTGGTGCATGCGCAAATGAGTCGCAGACGCCATTTTGTTTTCCAAAATGGTGTCCGTGACTTGCTCGCACATGCGCAGGAGTACTGCGCATGCGCAAATGAATCACGGCTGCCATTTTGGAAACCAAAATGACGGGTGTGACGCGGCAGCAGCGGGGGTCGGCGGGGGCCGGTCCAAAGGCTTCAGGGGGCCGGACCCAGCCCACAGGCCGTAGGTTACCGACCCCTGCTCCAGGTCCTCCAGTGGAACTCTGTGGTCAACATCTGACAGACATTGACCATAGAATTGCTCTGGAGGAGCTACAAATGCCTAGTGGTATGTTCTCTCTAGGAATCTCTCAGTCCTTCAAGTGTGACTTTTGGTTAAAGTTGACCATAGTGTTGCACTGGAGAACCTAGATATTCCTAGAGAGAAAATATTAATAAAATCTTTGAATAATCAAAGCCACACAAGTCAAAATTGCAAATGTGGAGAGCCGACTGTGTTACACAAACACACAATGGGCCCTCCAAGTTCGCTGGGGTTAGGAGTGCAGGACCCCTGTGAAAGTGGAAAATAAAAAAACCGCAAATAACAAAAACACTACTTTTTTACCTGAGAGAGCACCTCTCTAGGAATCTCTAAGTCCTCTAGCACAACTCTATGGTCAACAGAAGTTGAGGACAGAATTGTGCTGGAGGATCTACAAATGCTTAGAGAAGTGTTCTCTCTAGGAACTTCTAGCCTCCAGCATGACTTCTGGCTGATGTTGACCAGAGTTGTGTTGGAGGAACAGGAAATTCCTAGAGAGCATCTATTAACCAAATCCGTGAATAATCAAATCAAAAGTCAAAGTCGCAAGTGTGCAGGGCCAGCTGTATTCTGAAAAACAAAGGAAAACAACAGAGAAACAGAAAAGGGGGACAAGAAGTCAAAGCTAAATAATGTTGTGTGCCTTCAAGTCATTTCTGACTTATGGGGTCCTTAGGGTTGCCATATTCCAATCCCTCATATCCAGGCATCAAATTTGCGTACTAAGCAAATTATCATAATGATACATTTTATTAATTTGCATTCTGATTATGCAAGTTCAACACATTAATAATTGCACATTATGCTTCAACGTCAATACCAATAACAAACTATCATTTCCTTTTTTCTTCTTTTTCCTGTTAGCTGGTGAGAAGAGTAAGAAGAAAGAGTAAGGAAGGATAAGGTGGCAATGCTATGCCTCTGGAGTAGCTACCTGGAGCCTGCAAGGTAATAATAATAATAATAATAATAATAATAAAATTTATTTATATACTGCCCGGTGGCGGACCAATCTAGGCAGTTTACAAGTAAAAGATTACATACAGCTTAAAATAACACAACTCCCCCCCCAAAATCAAATAAACTACATATCAGTTAAAACAATGATTGTTAAAATAACAATAAACAATAAAAACAATAACAATAAACCAACAAACCCCGTACAAATACAGTTCTAGCAGGTAGGATGAGGCTCCTGCCAATGCCAGCCTTTTTGCACAGTTTCCTGCTTCATCCCCACTGCCACATTTTAACCTACCCATCAGCTTGAGTTGAAGAATAAATCCAGGATTTACTGCTTCAACTGGCCCAGCTGGCTGGGACATGTTTTAGTCCCTTATAAAATAATAGAATCATAGAGTTGGAAGAGATCATAAGGGCTATCCAGTCCAACCCCTGCCATATGAGATGTGGTGCCAGAGAAGAGTACCGTATATATTCGTGTACAAGTTGATCTCATATATAAGTCAAGGAAAGGTTTCAGGGGCAAAAGCATGGATTTTGATATGACCTATGGATGATGATGATGATGATAATAATAATAATAATAATAATAATAATAATAATAATAATAATAATAATAATTTATTTATAGCCCCCTCTCCCTGCAGATCGAGGTGGGTTACAAATAAGAATAACAATAAAATACAATATACAATTAAAACCACATTTCTAAATAATCCCCTACCCCAACCCCCCTCCCAATCATATAAAAGAAGCAAACTAAAAACAATAACAATATAAAATGAATAGCAATATAAAATACTAATTAAAAGCGGAAGAAATAACAAATTAGCTAAAATTAGAGGTAGTTGGAGGTGAGACATATATCTTTCTTGGGGTAGACAGGGGATATCAATATCAGTGGAGTGGAGGCTAATCTGGATAAATCGAGTGTAAAACTTAGGGGGATATAACAAAGAATGAAAGGGGAAAATACCACTTCTGTCTCTGCTTCTTCTCGGGACCTCTCCCGACCACCTAACATCGATTCCCAGGTGATGGAGGAGAGGTTTTAACATTGGATTGAGAAAGGAAGTAAATGGAGTTAAAAGAGGTGTTTCTTTTATGGGAAGAGAAGGCTTGCAAATCAGAATAGGAAGGGAAGGAAGTGGTGTTAAATGGGGAATTTCTTCCATGGGAAGAAAAGCCTTGCAAATTGGATTGGCAAGGGAAGGAAGTGATGTTCAGGCCTTGCAAATCAGACTGAGGAGAGAAGGAAGTACTCGTTCACTCCACGTTAAGCCATTAAAATTATTTGCAAGTTCTAACTTGTTTCTTATAGTAGTTCAGTGGATTCTCCCAAGAACAGACACTTTTGCAGGTTAAAGCACTATATTTGTAGTGGAGTAGGGAAGCTGACCTGAAAAGATATGTCCACTAAGTGGATAAGCCTGTCTGGGGAAAAGAGTGCATTGCTCTTTCATTTCAGATTAAAATCATGATCCATGTGGCCAAGCAACATCTTTGTGGGGAAGATGATACACAATCATTCACTGCTGTTGTTTGCTTTTGCCTCAACCTATTGGGAAGGGTAGTTCTCTCCTCCCCCACAAGAGATAATTGCATGCACAGAAAATTTTAGCAATGTGTGGATTGCATTGCCTGTATTGAAACTCCAGAGAGACCAAACAGAAGCACTGCTATAGAGCTCTGCATTCATAGGATCATAGAAACATAGAGTTGGAAGAGACCCTAAGGGCCATCCAGTCCAACCCCTGCCATGCAGGAATTCACAATCAAAGCACCCCCAACAGATGGCCACCCAACCTCTGTTTAAAGACATCCAAATACAGGGATTCCACCACTCTTTGAGGGAGTGTATTCCACTGTTGAACAGCTCTTAACTGTCTGGAAGTTCCTCCTGATGTTTAGGTGGAATCTCTTTTCCTGCATCCATTGCTCCAGGTCTTATTCTCTGGAGCAGCAGAAGACAAGCTTGCTCCATCCTTAACATGACACCCCTTCAAATACTTAAATAGGTCTATCATATCAACTCTTAGCCATCTCTTCTCCAGGATAAACATACCCAGCTCCCTAAGTCACTCCTCATAGGACATGGTTTTCAGATGTTCACCATTTTAGTTGCCCTCCTTTGGACACACTCCAGCTTGTCAATATCCCTTTTGAATTTTGGTGCCCAAAACTGGACACAGGATTCCAAGTGAGGCCTAACCAAAGCAGAATTGAGTGGCACTATTACTTCCCTTGACAGAGGACTTTAACACCAGTGCCACAACAAACTACCATTCCTAGAATTCCATACCATTGACCCATGGCAGTTAAAGCAGTGTCAGATCGCATTACTTCTGCAGTGTGAACGCAGATTCATATATGCTGTCTCTTTGCTTTTTAGTCATACCAGTTCTTTTCTCTTGCCTGGGCTTTCTGAATATTCTCTCCAGCTACCTGCATAGCATTTCTCAGCAAGGTTTGCAAATTCTCTACATAGGTTACAACTGGTTTATCTAAATATTTCCCTCTTGGAGGTAAATGGTGTCCCCAAATCTGAAACAATTTCACTGGGAAACCCTAATTTGCAAAAAAAAAAAAAAAAAAAAAAAAAGGTTACCAGGACATCTGTTACAGTAGCAATTTCAATATTTGACAAGGCAACTGCTTCTGGATACCTGGTAGCATAAGCCGCTGAAGTTAGAAGGTATCTGTTCCAGACTACTGCTTCCTACTTTATTTATGCTTGTTTTCTTAACACTTTGGTGATTTCTTACTTTACCTCAAATGTTTACCTCAGAAATCACTTTACTGAGTTCAGGATCCCTGACAGCTTGTAGATTTTCACTTTGTTCCTTTGGTAATCCCCTATTTTGCCTCAGGTTTTTATCTCAGGTATTATACTTTCCTCAAAACCTTTATAGTACTTCTTCCTCAGGTATTTAGATTGTGTCTTTTCTACTCCACTTCCCCTGAACACATCACTTTTGCCAATTATCCACTCAAGACCTTTCTTTGGCTTCTCTTAACCAAATAGGTCTCCTCACAATATATGATGCTTGACACCAAATGTAGGATTTATACATTTATACATGCCCTTGGTATCCACTGGGGTTTGGTTCCAGGACCCCCTGTGGATACCAAAATCCATGGATGTTCAAGTTCCATTTAATATAATGACGTAGTAAAATGGTGTATATAAAATGGCAAAATCAAGGTTTGCTTTTTGGAATTTATATTTTCTTGGAATATTTTCAAACCATGGATGGTTGAATCTGTGGATGAAGAATTTGTGGCTATGCAGGGCTGCCTGTCAAATCCATTATTGGAGATTTAAAACCACAAAAACTGCCAATCGTCATATTTTGGAGGAATGTGGAAAATATTTAAAAAAATCTGGAATTCTGTGTTATCAATAACTAATGTATTAATGGAGTACACTTTGCCTAAAAATCCAAAGGCCATACTATTATGCATATTGAACACAGTTGCAAATTTACAGATGTTTGGTTGGTTTGTTACTCATGACAGCTAAACTATGTACAGTATTGCCTAATTCTGGCAGAGCAAAAATACACTAACAATAACAATTAGCACAAGGAAGATATGGGAGGCAGTAATGTTTAAATGTACTTATTATAAATAAGAACTTAGAAACAGAATAACTGATGTATTGGAATGGGAAAGTCATTTTAAAAAAGTTCCCTTTCAGTTTATTTAGTTTAATTCAGGGATGGCTTTGTATGTTTATTGTCTATTAGTTTAGTTTTGCACTTTGTAAAAATAACAGTTTATAAAAAGTTATGATGAAAACCTAGCCCTCCTTCATTGTCGAATGTAAACACATAAGAAGGCTGTTTTCTGCACTATTAAAAATATAAGAAACACATGCTACATAATAAGAGAATTATTAAAAGATTAAATAGCAGTCCTAAAAATAATTAGCACACAAGGGGTTTGCAGCAAAGAAAGAAAGAGTTCTCTTGTTACAGATAATTCATTGCTCTCAGACAAAGGGCACCTGGATCTGGTTTGGTTTGAGGTATGGGACCTTTATCCCCAGGTGAATTCCAATTGTCCTGGAAACAGGTGGGGGCTTCTAGGCATCATAATAATGAATTATTCTAAATCTTAGCAGCCCACACCCTTTCCCCAGAGGCCTGTTCAAACACTTGCACTCTTTTCGGGCTGTGGCAAGAACAGGATGGCATCTGAGATGCTAGAAATGGCTCTTGTGGTTCATTCAACATAGGTACGTGTATCAACTTAGGGACCAGTTTAGACTGGAGCCAAGGGGCTAAGACAGGGGTAGGCAACCTAAGGCCCGGGGGCCGGATGCGGCCCCCCGAGGCCTTTGGACTGGCCCCAGGCTGGTCCTGCCGCCGCCGCTGCCGTCGCCCACCATAATGATATTGATTATTGTTGTTATTACTTGTTCTTAGGGTTTTCTTGGAAAATCTCCACAGCGGATTTGCCATGGCTTTTCTGGGGCTGAGAGAGTGTGCATGCATATTTTTTATTTTTTTTAAAAAATATTTTTATTTATATTTATTTATTTATTTATTTATTTATCTATTTATTTATTTTTGGTGCTTTGGCCCCCCAATTGTCTGAGGGACAGCAACCCAACCCCCGGCTCAAAAAGGTTGCCTACCCCTGGGCTAAGAGAAGAGAAAATGTTGTAAAGTTTCTGGGTTTTATTCCTAGCTCCAGGAGGGGGGGAAACAGACAATGTATACATTTCTCTTCATCTGTACCGACTCCACCTTTGGAATGAGTTATGTCTTCTCTTAATTTACTTTCTACTTCTAGCTGTCTGTCTCACAGTCTCATATACACACTATTGTTTCTCTATGCTGCTTCTCCAAGAACATGAATAAAGGAGAAGAGAATTGATTCAACTTAAAATTCTACTAACTCTTCACCCAGAGAATGCTTGCTCCAGGAAACATGGTATTCTGTTCTCATTTGTGTGTTATAGATGACTTTTGTCAAAACATTAGAAATTAATGACTGTGTAATCATTTTCAAGGATACCACTTCCCCAATATATGATGGGCAGATTGACAGATCTTTCCTTCATCATGCCCCCATCACAGAACTACAGTTGCCTGGATATCTTCAAGAAAAACATGACATTAGCAAGGGAGACCTATGCATGCTTATACAGAAGTAGATCCTTTTTTGGAGCTTATTTAGTCTCACGGTGTTGTTGTTCATGTAAAAGAATGGGGTATAGGTGCATAGGACACAAACATACTGAAACTATTCAATATAAAGTGTGCCAATGCTACTATAGTCGTCCCTCCTGATTCTCAGGGGATCCGTTCTGGACCCCCTGTGAATCAGAAAAGCTGCAAATATTCAAAACCCATTGGTTAAAATGGGCTGCGTGCATGCCTCAAACACACACACCATTTTGTCCCTCCCTGTTTGTCGTCCGCAAAGAAGCGAGACTGAGGACTCCAAGTCCGCAAATGGGGAGAGACAAGTGTATATATCTAAATATATGCAAGGGTAGAAATTATTGAGAGGGATTTATTTAAATTTAACAGATTGCAAAGCCAGCCAAGTAATTTCTCATCTAAATAATCTCAAATCAAATATGTTATTCAGTGGATTGGCACACCACCTTGATAATCCCAAACCAATAATTTCTACTCAGTAACGATAATTTTGAAATGATCTGGAAAAAAGAGAGAGGGGAGCGGATTATTTTTTTACAAGCTGTTTCTCTCACCAAAAACAAAACAAAACAAAACAAAAAGAAAACACCTCCATGGCAACTTTCCCACCATAACAGTTTCAAAGGTTTGTAAAGAGCGCTAATCTAAATCCAAGCAGTGTTTTCATTTCCATGCAGATCCTGCTTCAAAATTTAATCATGTCTTCAGTTAATTATACCATTCATTGTTTGTCATTATCTCTCTGCATTAAATTTACAGTAAAAGAAAGTGGTGCATAATTTGATTGTGCAGATTCTGAAGTCAAAGTGGAAGGTGATAAGAGGTAAGAGAGAAGACATAAAGGAAAGACAAGGAAAAAAGGAAAGGAAATGGAAAGGAATGATATTAGGCATAAATCCTACATTCTACCCTTATTGGGGAAGAATGGTTGTTGGATTTTTCCCCAGTGGCAGGGACCTTTCAAAATGTGATGGAAATTCTCTCCACACCTCCTAGAGCAGGGATAGGCAACCTAACGCCCGGGAGCCAGATGCGGCCCCAGAGGCCTTTGGACCGGCCCCAGGCCGGTCCTGCCGCTGCCGCTGCTGCCCATTGCCCCCCGTTTCCGCCGCCTGCCATGATGATATTATTGTTGTTATTACTTGTTCTTGGGGTTTTCTGGGGCTGAGAGAGTGTGCATGCATATTTTTTTATTTTTTATTACATTTTTTATATTTATTTATTTTTGGTCCTTCGGCCCCCCAATTGTCTGAGGAACACGTACAGAGGAACAAGCAACCCGGACCCTGGCTCAAAAAGGTTGCCTACCCCTGTCCTAGAGGTCATTCTGAAGCATTTGTTAAAGCCTTAGTGGGTCCCGGAAGCTGCACGGGTTGCACTTTGCCCAACCCTGGTCTACACTAACTACTGTTAAAAGGAAACTATTGAGCATGTGCATGGGGACTGGCAGGTGGGGAATATCTGCCAGTGAATGTGTATTTGCGGGAGGATGGCAACTGGTTGGGGGAGGGATGACAAGATGAGGCTGAAGCAGGGGGAAAACAGATGGGAATTGGGAGTTGAGGAGGAAGGCTGTTTATTTGTGAGGGGAAATTGTATTTTAGGATGCAGATATGTGCCATAATGTTGTGGACAGAAGATAACAAGAGACCCTATGTTAATAGAGGGTGGTGATGCTAGATATGTTGTGATGAATAAATTATTTTTGTTGTTAATTGTAACCACATACTGCCTGGCCGCTTCTAGAGATATAGCTGAGTACAGCTGAGAAGAAGCCTAATCAACTCAAATCTTATGCAGTATTAAAAGTGAAAGATGGATGTTGTAAAGATTCTGGAATAGCAATCCTTTGCGAGTGGTGAATTCATTTCCTCCTTACGTCCATTACTGCAAACTGAGATCAAAGTGCAAAAGTAATTTGCACTCATTTAACTCAGCAGGCGAAAAGGAGAAGGGGGGAATCCTGGCCTTCCTTGTAGGATCAGGCAAAAGCAAATGACTGCAGGTCCTCATAGCCTGTCTGTTTTCTCTCATTCATAACTTTGGCCCTCTTTACCACACATTGATGTTGCTCGGCTACCTGTGCCATGGTTTTCATCTGTGAAATGTTTGAACGTGCAAGTCTTAGATATAAGGCCTAAGAGGTCCCTTAAGGAAGCTCTCAGATGGCAGTTTAGCTGCAGAATAGACATGTCCTGAACTGTTGCCTTTGTTCATAACCGATTCCCAAATCAAACTTTTCCCCCTTACTAATTTCATTTCAGAAACCTCCTGCAGCTTTCCTCCTAATAATGTTATGACAGAGACACCTTTGGACCCCAGCATCCCTGGTATCTGCAAATATACCACAAAGAAAAGACAACCACCCACTTTATCTTTTTGATTGGTAAAACCATCTCTGGCTCCTACCACAGTATGGATGCTGCCTCTTTGCAGTCAGAACAATTACTGTGTTCCTCTGAACGGCAGTCATCCATGGATGTAGAAGCCAGGAAGCTGCCTGAGAATCTCCCAAAAGATTTGGACAAAAGACTTACAAAAGGCTCAGTAAAAGAGAACCAAGATCAGAAAGGCAACCATAATCCCCTGGGATTATCAATCAAGTCAATGGCTGATGTTCACCATAAAAACCAATACCCACATGCCCCTGAAGTTGATCAGTACTATTATCAAATCAACTGGCCACAAGCAGTGATGGAGAAGTGGGCAACTGACAAGGCAAACAGGGAGAAGAGTCTTAGCCTGTTCATTAGCCATGACTCAGACTCAGCAACTCTTATGAACAATACAGCTGCTGCTCTGGATCTGGGGTAGTCGGAGGAAAGGCATGCGGGTTTGCATAGCTTCTGCTTTCCACCCTTGTATAATTATGGAATAACAGCAAAGAATACCTCATATACCTAGCAACAGAATAGGTAATAAGGTGGAATCAGGAGCTGTGGAAACAGTCTTTCCATTTGGTCAGTTGAAAACCCTTTCTGTACATTCTTAAATTTCAGAACATTAAGCAGAAATGCTATGCTTCCATTCTAAAAGAAACCTGTATACAAATGGGAAGGCAAGTCTTGCTTTCTCTTGTGGACCCCCCTCAATGAGAACTGGAATTTTCAGGAGCCTAGGGATTGGGCCAGGTTTTCTGCAGAGACCAAATTGCAAAATCTCGGGAGTAGAAGAAACAGGCAGAAAGCACTATGTCCCCATGTACAGAGGAACAAGCATATAAACACAGTGTCTACACAAGACTTTTAAAGACTTTTTTATTTCACAATATAAGGAGCTACAGACCTACTGGAAAAAAAAACAGACTCTTGAAGACAGAGTTGAACTGAGATGAATCCTCCTTTACAGTGGACTGGAGTTTGGGACCTCAGAGCTCCATTGAGAAAGTCAGGGTAGTGTCTGCCATCTTTCTTCGGTAGTCTTCATTGAATCTCTCATTCTGAGCTACTGTGAAATGATTCTTCCAGTCGCCAACTGTCCCTGTAAGGCAAACACAATCCACTCATATGTAGTTAGAAGGATATTTAAACAACTACTCTACTCCCAGTATAGGTAAGAGAAACATTTTCTTATTTTCCTCTGTATTCCCAGCACCTTGATTAGGATTAGGAAGAGGTGGTAGTAATTCCACAAAGGAACAATGGGCAAGCATTTCCCTCAGAGAATGCTGGGTAGTTATCTTTTTAAAGAGAAAGGGCCACTAAGGTCCAAACATACTGCAGAAATAGTCCAGTTTGAGACTGCTTTAACTGCCCTGTCTCTGTGCTAGGGAATCCTGGGAATTGTAGTTTATTGTGGCACCACAAATCTCTGACAGAGAAGGCTAAATGTCTCACAAAACTACAGTTTCCAGAATTCCCAAGCATTGATCCAGGAAAGTTAAAGCAATCTCAAACTGGATTATTTCTGCAGTGTGCTTTGGACCTAAGTTATCACTTAGAATGGCAAGAAATCTCTGTCATGGTGCAGGTTACATTACTTTACATATATTAGCTGCATAGTAGAGGCACTAAGGGGAGTTGCAGACTGCCAGAAATAGTGCACTAAACCTAACCCTAAAAGTGGACTCAATTTGCACTATTTCTGGCAGTCTGCAACCCCCCTAAGAAACCTTGTTATTGAATTAGAAAGCTGCATAATGAGACACTAGAAAGAGCGTCCCAATGGACATCTTCACTCACTAGTCGGTGTCCTGAGGTACAAGTGTATCTGTTACTTTGTTGACTCCCCTGCATAGTAAATTAAGCAGCCCTTTACTGGATATAGAGGTTACAGAACTCTCCAATTTTTAATTTCCACAGATGCAACACCACTTATGAAGACGAAGTCCGCAACAGGACTGCAGCCAACATTTACTACTTAAAGACTATTTCTTTCAAGTGACATGACTGGCAAGGAGAGAGTCCTACCTTTCCGCATGAATGGAGAAATGGACTGGTCCATGATAGAGAGGGGCACTCCAGCCCGGTTGGCCATGGGGTTGTCCTTCATGACTTCAAATGAGGTCTGGTGAATAATCATATCCAGCGTCGCCTCATCTAGTTGCTTCCCTATAAACTGCATCACCTTCTGGATTTCACGTTTAGGGTTCTGTGGAGAGGGAGACTAGCTTTAGCAATTGGTGGTGGAAATGGGAGAGACCCCAAGCAGAAGAGCCCTGGGAACAAATCTTATGGCCTTCTAGAAGGATGCTGCAGACAGGAGGCTTAGCATTTTATATTTTGCAGCGTGATTTTAAAAAACAACAACTTAATTTTGTAAAAGAGCTTGTGAGGACAACTCTCGCCAAAACATTTTCTATTCTACCCAACCCAACTTGAATGAAGAGCTGATTCTGGAAGCAATATAAAACCAAAGAACTTGCCTTTGTAGTTTTTGATTTCTGTCAAGAGTTTATTGCCATGGTCTATGTGTTTTCCTTTACTGTCAAAAGGCAACTGGGGCATGAGCTCAGTTGGTAATTTTACATAATTCCTTTTTAAATCTATTTTTTATTGTCAAGATGTATTTGAAGTTACAGCAAATATAGAACTCTTATGTTTCACTTTAAGATATTGTTCGCATTACAGTAAAATTACAGATTACATATATATAAGATGTCACCAAAGTAACTTTTCATAGTATTTCACTCAAATGTTTTGGCTTCCTGGAGTCTCTCTGTCTTGTGTCGACTTGGGTCTTTATTCTAATCCACTTCTGTTCCTTTTGTCTATTTATACGTCTAGCTTCAGTATACAAATATTTATTTTTAAATTCTTTGAGATACCAAATAAATTATTTAATATGTGCAATCCTACTTGTAAGCATGATTCCTTCCCCCCCTTCCTTCACTTTCTCTATACCTATGTGCACATATATAATCACATTTTTTATTGATCCGTCTTTTTTATTTCAGACCATTTGCTCTTACAGTATTCTATTAGGGTTCCCATTCTTTTTCAATGATTTCCCATTTAACACTTGTGTCAGTGTATCCTTCTCTATAACCTCTCACATTTTTATTAGCCAAACATCTAGGTGAGGGTATGTGTCTTTTCTAGTAATTTTACATAATTTCTCCTTCTCAAGACTTATCTATTCGATGATTGCTTCTCTTAAGAATCAAGGAGATTCTACCCATCTCAAACTTTTCCCCCTCCATCTTTTGGAAATGAATTTAGATAGATGATCAGAGAGAAGCTCTACCTCAGGGGTAGGCAACCTTTCTCCTTTAAGGGCCGAGGGACTTCATCTCCCAGAATCCCAGGAGCTATTGGCCAACATGGGACTATTGGCCAACATGGCTGAGGCTTCTGGGAGCTGAAGTCCCTCGGCCCTTAAAGGGGAAAGGTTGCCTACCCCTGCTCTACCTTGTCCCCACTAGTTCTTTCTAGATTGGTTTACCTTTTTGATATCTTCATAGAAGAGGTAGAGCACACGGTGAGTATCTTTTGCCTTCCACCAGCCTTTCACGTGATCATACCATGGGCCCCAGCCCACTAGAAGAGAGAGAAGCAAAATGGGGTGTTAGGTGCACAGTGAAAAGTCCCTACAAGAAGGCGATCCACACTCAAAAAGAGGAAAAGGCTCTTCAAAGTGTTAGGAATAACTAGGGTTGCTTCACACTTGTACACTCTTCTGCACGAATACTGGAAACCAACCCTTGGGTCCCCTCAATAGTCATGCGTGCTGGGGGGTTCTGGGATTTGTAGTCCACAAAAGGAACTTTTCTGAGCTCTGCTAAAATCGCACTTAGGCCAAGGCTCAATCCAATTTCAGAAAAGTTCTCAAGGAGTGAATTCTTCTGGTGGGCAAAGGGTGGGAACAAAAATACCCACAGATTTTAGCATACAGCTCTTGCTGCCAGTACCTAAGCCTTAGGAGAGGTGTCTCAACGTTTTAGAATGGGAGAAAAAAACAATATCTGGGAGATGAGGAACTTATGTCATGGAGAAGGGACATGGCCATATGGAGAACCCCAGAGGACAAGGTTCAACCCAAGGATCTGTGATGTCTCGCCATTGCTTTAGGCCATTATTTTAGGTGGTGTTGCTTCAGGTAGGACTTCATTACAACTAGGAGCATTTCACAGCCATGAAAATCATAAATAATATACAGTCAGTGTGATAAAATTGTTAAAAGTATCAGATTGAGATCCAGGTACAAATGCTTACAAAGCCAAGAAGCTTGTAAGACTGTTGTCTAGGAAGAACCTTTGCCCTGAATTCTTGAGGAAGAGTGGAATAAAATATATTAAATCAGGGTCCACAACTGTGGCCATATTAGCACTCTCAAGGAGATCTTGCAAGGCCATGTCACACCTCCCTGCAAAAATAAAAATAAAAGTTTTTGCCCTCAAATACTCTAAAGGAGATGTGGGGTCATTTCTGACATGTTTTAGCCCCCCCCCCCGTGGGTCATTTTAGGCCCAAGAGAGGTCATTTTTACCAACGGATGGAGTGGAAGCCATTTCTAGTTCACATCTTTTGGCAAAAAAGAGGCCTCTCCGGGTTCTAAATTGGCTGCAAGGTGGCAAAAATGTCCTCCCCCACTTCCTAGTGGGGAATTGTTGGCATTTTGCAACTAAAAAGGAAAAATATTTTTTTTTTAAAATGTCTTTTGATTTTTTTAATTCTTTGGGCCACAAAAATAGCCCTGTGACCACTTTGCCCACCCTTAAATTAAATAAGTGAGGCAAATAAAATACTGGGACATCATACATCATTTTGCATGCTTCCTTGAAAAAGGGTTCCTCAAAGTGAAATAAGGATGCATAGGTGGTTTCCCTCACCTTTGCCTGCCATGAAAGCCTCAAAATATTCCTCCCAAGTTCCAGGATCAGGGACCACTTTGCTCATCCTTTGAAAGTGGAAATAAGACACCATGCAGTCCTTGGCATTCCTGGCCACATAAAGGAACTAATGGTATAGAGAAAGTGAAGAAACATTTATTTATTTAACTGCCAGATAATCTTCATTTTCCATTGGGAAGCTCAGAGCAGTATATACTAGATCTCCAGTCTATAGGCTGCTATAACTTTAGCAATGTAATGGCATTGCGGGCCCAACTGAGAGACACACCATGCAACTTTGTGCCATCTGGGGCCTTTCACGCTACACAATTATAGTACTATGATTCCACTGTTAGTGTTATGCCAACATCCTATGCAATCCTGGGGTTTGTAGTTTGATAAGGCACTGGAACTCTCTGGCAGAGTATTTTAAATATTTATTTATTTATTTATTTATTTACTGCAACTGCAATTAATTTTGTCTAACTGTGGCACAATATTCATGAGAAAACACTCTGACAATACAGTATATGTGGTACAACAAATCATATACGGCTGACACCTTTACTCATGTGTGACAAAGAATCATGCAGAAGGTCAGAAATTAAAGATCAAAACCAAAAGTTACTGGATAAAATTGATCTCTCTCTCTTTCTCTCTCTTAATCATCTATTTGATTTACATTCCACCTTTCTCCCAAAGCAAGCTTCTAAAGCAGTTTACAAATACCTCGCAAAACTATAAATCCTACATTCAAACAAAAATCCACCAAATAGTGATACCTTTATTGGGCAACCAAAATGCACAATATACTTGTTGCAAGCTTTCAAAGCTCCATGGGCTTCTTCATCAGGCAAGGTGTTACAAACCAAATAGGAGGAAAACAATAGGAGATAGGTTTTTGTGGATTTTTCAGGCTGTGTGGCCATGTTCTAGAAGAGTTTCTTTCTGATGTTTCGCCAGCCAGCCACAGATGCTGGCGAAACGTCAGAAAGAAACTCTTCTAAAACATGGCCACACAGCCTGAAAAACCCACAAAAACCTATGGATGCCGGCCATGAAAGCCTACGACTTAACAATAGGAGATGTTAGTCAGATACCTGCATTCTGTTATTTCTGTCCTTAGTTAAGATGGTATGGGGAGGGCATCTCTTACAGGTTGGCCCCTCCTGATGAAAAAGCCAGTGGAGCTTTGAAAGCTTGCAACAAGTATATTGTGCATTTCAATTGGCCAATAAAGGTATTACTGTTTGGTGGATTTTTGTTTGAATTTGCTAAATGGCCAACACAGCTCCCCCTGCACATTTTATAAATCCCAGTTCTGTAAGGGGGAACCATGGCAGTTACAGTGGAAACATAGCCCTATAACTGTATAATGAACAACTAGTCAGGAATGTCACAGCAACCTGAAAATGGAAATGGAAAGCGGTTGCTCCATCTTGTGGCCTAAATGTAGTTAACAAGCCAAGTACTGAAAGTTGGCTACATCCACCGTTTGAAAATATTTTCAAAATATATATTTCCAAAAAGCAAACCCTGTATTTGCTATTTCATATAAGGGGCACCATTTTACTATGACACTGTATATAGCGGGACTTGAGCATCCATGGATTTTGGTACCCATGAGGGGTCCTAGAACCAAAACCCAGCCGATACCAAGGGCCCACATGTTACTTAACCTCACCTCTAGTTTGTCCCTAACTTTACCCAGAAATGTTTGAGGATACGCAAAATGTAGGCTGTGCTTTCAAAAACAAACAAACATGAAAGTGTTAGTGTGCGCATTATCAAATTAGCATCAAATTGTTAAAAGAAAAGTGACTCTTTGCCATTAATCACTAAAGGGGGGGAAATCGTTAGATATATCGAACCATTTATTTAAAGAAAACCTTGGATAAAGTTACTTAAAATTGCCACTTCCCACTAAATTACCAGAACAACAACAAAAAAAAGATAGTAATTAATCGAAAACAACATCATGGACAAATAATGATTGCAATAACCAGATTTTAACATTGTCAAACATGTTGATGAAACAAGAGGAGCAATTAAAAAAAAATAACTGTAAAAAAGCAATTTTATTTTAAACAAATTATTTCCAAGCTTTGCTAAACACAGAACCTCATTTCCTACCACTTACCTTACAGTTTTGTGCCCAAAAGGACCGAGGGAGCAACTGCACAGGCAGATGAGTTTTCAGAGTCCGGGGAGAAGGCATTGCTTCTGCTTGGTCTACCCCTATTTAAAGAAGTGAGATGGCAGATCACCTCTTGTCTTGAAGGCAAGACACTGTGAAAACATATATTTTTTAAATACCATATATACCAAGTTCATGGATGTGAGTTTTCTCTGACAAGCTGTTGGTATTCAAGTTTTGCAATGCTGATAAAGATCCTCTGTTAGAAATCATTAGCCATTCTCCTCCATTTGCTATGCAACTATCCTCAGGGTTCCTTTGGATGTGGGATGGAGTGGGGAGAAGAAAACAAGGCAAGTGTGCCCCAGAAAATAGTGGACTCTCCTTCATTATAGGTTTTTAAACAGAGGCTGGATTGCTACCTGTCAGGGATACTGTGACTGTGGGTTTGCATCCAGGCTATTCCAGAGACTATAGTTTCCTATATGAGGCTCTCTGGGCTCTAAGATCTTTGGCAAAGGTCTTTCTTTTCATTCCATAATCTTCACATCACAGTCATGTCATATATGAGAGGGCCTTCATGGTGGCTTTTCCCAGATTTTAGAACTCCTTCCTCAAGAGGCTAGGATGGCTTCCTCCTTGCTTGCTTTCCATTAAAAAAGTTTTCTATTATGATAGAAGTTTAAGATCTCGCTGCTTGGGCTTTTAATAGTGTGTCTTTTGCCTTTTTAGTGGCATTGTTTTAAATGCTTTCTAAACTCTATAGATAGTTGAATTGCCTTTTTAACATTAACTTCCCATATGTTTTTACTTATGTCTTTGCATCTGATTTTTATCTGTATTTTTGAGATTTTGTAAGCTGACCTGAGTCTCAGTTTTGGGGGAAAGGGGGAATATAAGCTATTATTACTGTTATTCTTATTCTTATTACTACTACTGTACTACAGAACTGGACTATAAGATATTTGGGATTCTTTCCAATGCTACAGTTCTATGATTCTAGAACTCAGCCAAAGAAGCCATGGGTCTAATTAGAATTCCATAGCATTAAACCATGGCAATGAAAGCAATGTCAAACTGCATTATTTCTGCAGTGCAGATGCGGCCTTGGCCCTATGTTTGCCAGATTTGAGCATGGGTGTTAATAGCAACTTCTCTTGGAGGTCTCCTATTCAGAGGGTTCGCCTAAATGAAAGCCATCTTGAAGGAACATAACAACAACCACAATAACCTGAGGGCTGAGGGGGCCGTGCCCACTCAATGAAAGGGTGTCGGCGATGCAGGGGAGCCCGCTGACATTTTTCCACATCACCTTCCTGTTGGATCATGTCAACGATCTCTTGGATCCATGTTGTACCTTGGCAGGACAAGAAAAGAGGGAGAGAAATCAGTCACAGTGTTGTACATACTCTTAAGTGATCTGAGTTGGGCATCAAGGTCACCTACGTGAATACACTATGCACATTTTATCAATAGATGGTGTATTTGCTATGCTACATGCTTCTTCTGCTAGTCATAACAAGGCGGAAGGATGTGCACAGGCCTCTAGATTTCTCTTGAGATTTTGAGAAGTACAGCACAGTTTAAATTTTGCTGCTGTGTGACAAAATTTGCAAAGGCTACAAATTTGACTTTTGAAAGATGAACCCACAGAATCTCCTTCCCATCTATTTATTCATTAGTTACATTTATATCCTGCATTTCTTCCAGTGATATCAAAGTGGCATACATTACTATCTTACCATGCAAGTGTCCTGATTTGACAGGGACAGTTCTGATAAATCCTTTGTTGTCCCACTTGTTAAGCTACTTTTAAAATGCGAAAGTTTCTCTCTCCTCATCCTCTCACGTTTCCTCTTTGTCCTCAGTTTACTTCAGTTGCTGCAAACTTTCAAAGTGAGTAGTTTGCACTCCATTAACAGGAGAGGGGAGGAGAGGAGAGGAGAGGAGAGGAGAGGAGAGGAGAGGAGAGGAGAGGAGAGGAGAAAAGGGGGCAGAGCCCCTTCCCAGTAGGCTCAGGCAAAAGCAATCTGCTGTAGCTTCTCCTAGTTTGCGTGTTAATAATTTTAACACATTAATAATTTTACATTAATGTAAATGCATGGGGGCTTGCAACCTGCATTTTTCTACTGAAATCATCTTCCAGAAGCCAGTATAAGACCCTGGCAGAAATCATCTTGAGTTATTTCTTCCCAGTAATGATGACCGCTCTGCCATTTAGACTTATTTTATCTGTTCACTGTTTTATTGTTTCTTGCTGTTTTAAGTTTTTGTTGTTTAATACTATTTTAAGGGGTGGGTGGGTTATGAGATTGTATATTTTGGTGTTTTATTGATGTAAGCCGCCCCGATTGCATTTGCAGAGGGGCGGGATATAAATAAATATTATTATTATTATTATTATTATTATTAGTAGTAGTAGCACTTAAAACTGTTCCTTTTTTGAATTACAACTCCTGGTATCTTTCAATCAGAATGGTCACTGGCCTTGCTGGATGGAGGATTCTGGGAGATGTAATCCAAAAAAGGAACCTTTCTAAGCTTTGCATCCTCTGCAACCATTTGGCGGCAAAGGTGATCTTACAGACTGGATGCTGCTTTGTCCCAAACATCCTTACCTGCTTTGGGGTAAGTACAAATGAGAAGATCATCTGGCTTTGCTTGGAAGCTCTGGATCCGGGCCCATTCATTACAGGTGGTTTTGGCCAGGGGGATGCCATCTATTTCACCTAATTGAGGGCGTTCCTTTGGCTTAAGATCTTCCTCTTGTTCTCTGGACATCCTTTACAACCTATTTGATGATACAAAAGAAGAGACAAAAAGACATGGCTTGAGCGGAAAAGCAAATTTGTGTCATTAGTTTTAGCCTTGAGAGAACAAGTCATACTTTGATAAAACATACTGAAACTTGGAACTTATGTGTGTGTTGTGTGTGTTATGTGTGTGTGTAATGTGCCTTCAAGTCAAGTCAAGTCTGAGAAGCACCCTAACATTCCTTGCTCATGTGGATAATGAGTGTTCATTCCAAATAACACCCCCTTGACAACACCCGCAGGGATCCCCAATTGCACAGAAATCCTAGAAAATTAGTTCTACCTTTTGTTGATGCAGAGTTTCAGAGACTTCCTGACTTCCTCCTGGCCGTGTGAAAAAGAATCGGTGTGTGATTCGTTATTAGGCTAAAAAGCCTGGAAGGTTCCTCCCCAGAAGAAGTGGATCAAAGGTTTATTTCCTGCAAAGCTACAGTGAAAATCTTGGGTTTTCTTTTTTTCTTTTTCGAATGCTATGGCTTTCCTGAGCTGACCTTGTGACAAAGCAGATTCCACTCTTTAACAGGTTCCCATTTTGTCAAATCTGTGCCATAGATCACTTGTGAGCAGGCGATTGCAACTAGCGTTCTTGGAACTACAAAGATTTACAGAGCATGAGTAAAGCAGGGTGTATCAAGCGCATTTGATCTTCAGATAGTAGTATGAAAGGAAAGAAGGAATGCTGACTGGCTTTAAGAGCTGCAATGAGATGAAAACACGGCTCACTCAGGAGACTAAGGAGAACTGAAGGAAGAAAAAGAGATTACATAGGAAACTGTTTTATTCAAGATCAATGTTCCATTTAACTCAGTACTTACAGTGTTGGCCATGCAGCAAAATACAGCAAAATCAGAAACCCACACAAAACAGCAATACTTTATTGACCTACCGAAATGCACAAAATACATCATACATTTCTTCTCCTGTATGATTTTTAACATTTATACCTGAAGAAGCCAGTGAAACTTTGAAAGCATGCATGACTCAATGTGCATTTTGGTTGGCCACTAAAGGTATAGTGCTTTTGTGGATTTTGGTTTTTGTTATATTTCACTGACTCCCAGTAGATCTCCAGAATTTCTGACTTGGAGCTTTTTCAGATCTGCCTGGAAATTAAAGGATTCAACTTGGGACCCTTTTCTGTATGCATATCACATCTTTGTGCTCTACCACTAAGCTACCACTCTTTTTCTGGGAGGTCTTCAAGTTTTTTCTGTTAGCATTGAGAGTCAAACTAGATGGTAAGGATTCAAAGATATAGCTGTGTTAGTCTGTAGAATCAGTATGTAGAGAGATCTTGAAGCACCTTTGAGACTAACTGAAGGAAAGAAATTGGCAGCATGAGCTTTCATAGACTTCAGTCTACTTCCTCAGATGCATTTGAGATGTATCTCTGAGGAAGTAGACTGAAGTCTACAAAAGCTCATGCTGCCAATTTCTTTCATTCAATTAATCTCAAAGGGTGCTACAAGATCTCTCTACATAGAAGGTAAGGAGAATGTGCATTAACTTTTTCTCACCTACTACAATAGAATTTCCTCAAAAATATGTGCATCAGCAACCAGACTTTCAAATTAAGTCCATGTTTACCTTTCAATGACCAATCAGAAAAGCACACAAAATTGGAAAGTGAGACTCATACTATGATAAATAGAAATCTTTCACCACTTGAGGGAACATGTCTTCTAAAATCATGATAAATATACCAATTTGTTCGCACCTCAAAGTCTCTATAGCATAATTTGGTGGAAGTAATAACCTCATCCACTTTGTTTAGCTCAGGCTTGTCTCTCAGCCAGACATATAGCAATGGATCCCTCCAAAAAATCTGAGAGAAGCTCAACCACTGTTTCTAAATAATTTCATCTGTTCATGTGAGCCAGTTACTGGGATTAGACCAATGCT
>CM034710.1:9237366-9260911 GCA_020142125.1 Phrynosoma platyrhinos | reverse complement strand
GACAAGGCTGCATCCTATCACCCTACCTATTAAACCTATATACATAACATATTGTAAGGAAATTAGGCTTGGACATCCACAAACATCTGGACAACTTCAACAGGAAAGAAGAAACCCTGAAAATAAACAACGTCTGGCTACCAGTCCTGAAAAACACCAAAATAAAGACTCAGCACATGAAAATGAACTTCACCCAGGGTCAGGGGTTTTCCCAGCAGACAATGAACCACTAAATAGACACTAATCCTTCTTGCATATCCTCCCACCCTGAAGCCTTGCCATTCAACAACAGAACAACACACAAATTAACACACAAATCACATCCTCTCAACCAAGGGTCACACAGTATATATATACCCCACTCACTTCCATGCCACCATTCTCTGAAGATGCCAGCCACAGATGCAGGCAAAACGTCAGGAAGAAATTCTTCTAGAACACGGCCTCACAGCCTGAAAAACCCACAAAAACCCACTTTTCTATGCATTTGTAGGTCCTTCGGTGCAATTCTATGGTCAACTTCTGCCAGATGTTTGCCATAGAGTTGCACTGGAGGACCTAGAGATTTCTAGAGAGGTGTTCTTTCAAGCAAAAAAGTGTGATTTTTATTTGCATTTTTCCACTTTCACAGGAGTCCTGTACTCCTTACCCCAGTGAATGTGGAGAGCTCATTGAATCTTCATTTTTAAGATATCTCCTGTTTCCTGCTATAACAACAGAGGCAGCTTTCAGATCCAGCTCACAAAAAAGTGTGAGCTTTCTGATGAGACTGTGATCGAAGAGAGCAGCAGAACATGAACATCGGACTTCACAGTGATGGTGTGTGAACCCTAGATCTACTCCCATTTGGGAAAGATCTGCTCAGTGAATAATAACATTAACTCTCCCAACCCAAAGAATATTTAAGAATGTGCCCCTTTTCGCCACTCATAAGGGACAACTAATCTACCCCAATAGACTAGATCAGAGTAGGAGAGGTCGAGGCAAGGAAAGAGAAAGTACAAGTGAGATGAAATACCCCATCCCCAGCTAAATTTAGCAGTAACACTATTCCTTCTTCACGCCTATATATCCTCCCCCGAATCAAGGCATAGCCAAAAAGAAGTAAAGGAAAAGCAAATTGTTTCTTGGAAGTCAGCCTCTATGCTCACAGAATGGTTTCTGATCTCATGAGACCAAATATGTTTTGACTCAGCCTTGCTTTCAGTATCCCCTTGCCCGACAACAATTTTTTAACTCTTCCCTTTTTCTTGGCATAAACAATTCCTTTCTAGAATTAAGATCAAAGTCATTCTTCTAACTTTGTGTCCACCTTCCCTCAGATACATCCCAGATCATTTTCATGCTTGGGGCAAAATCACGAGATTAAAAATAATGCCTTTTTTTAAAAAAGGGGAAATTGTTGTCTCTAGTATCAAAGGTCTTTTGTCCTCTGACAGTTTTCCTAACCAAGCAACAGCCTTTCAGACTGAGTGATGATTCCAACAATTGCCTTGTATTCATAATTCAGTGATTTGTGGAAGACATCCAATGCAGGAAAGTTCTAAAAATGGTTTTATAGAAACAATCCTGGATCTGATAGGAATGTAGGAACTTTCACATGATGGCTGGAATTCACAGTCACAGTTAGAAATGCTTAACCTAGAGTTACACATTCATGATTAATATTTATTCATGATCCATACCTATTCAATAGTGTAAGGAATCCATTTATTGTTTTTAGCTGCTCTCAAATCGACTTCGACTCATGGAGATGCTGTGAATGAGATGTCTCCAAGCATCCCTATCCTCTACTTCTCTGCTCAGGCCCTATAGGTTCAGGCCTGTGATATTCCTAATTGATTCTATCCATCGGGCGTGTGGTCTTCCTCTTTCTACCTCCCTCCACTTTCCCCATCATCATTGTCTTTTCTAATGAGTTGTGCCTTCTAATGATGTGTCCAAAGTACAACAGCCTCTTGTAATTTCCCTACTGCCATCCTCCCGACATCCATACCCTGCCCTCTCATAAACCTCCCTAAAGGAGACAAAGACAAAATAGTTGCCTGCCGTCTTTTATATACCTTGGTGGTTAAAATTAACTATGATCCCTAGGGATTCTCTAGCCAGGGGATAGGAGGTAATGCTTGTTTAAGCGAAGATCCATAGAGAACGTGGGAATACAGTTGCCCTTCCCTAGCCACAGATTCTTTATCCACAGATTCAAGCATCCATGGCTTGAAAATATCCCCAAAAATATAAATTCCAAAAGTAAACCTTGATGTGGTCATTCAATCTGTACAATCCTCCCTGCGCGCTCCAGTCTTCTGGGAAAAATAGAGCCTCAAAGATCCAGGCCATCCGCGACCTCCCAGAGGGCCTTTTCTATTGTTGCCCCCAGGCTTTGGAACGGCCTGCAGGATGAGATCCGTCAACTAACATCTTTGGACAGTTTTAAAAAGGCTGTCAAGACGGATCTCTTCCGGCAGGCCTTTCCAGACTAAATAACCTGGCCCTGGGCAATTCCCTCCTTCATCTAAACCTTGGTTCCCCTGTAGTGCTGCAATGAGATTAGCTGCTATGGTTTGTATTATTTTAATTGTTGTATATTGTTTTATGTTTTTTTAATTATATTACTGTTTAATAATGTTTTAAGGGGGGGAGGGCTATGTTGCTTATTGTAACTGTTTTTATCTTGTAAACCACCCGGATTGGGCAACCATTGGGCGGTATATAAATAAATTTTATTATTTTATTATTATTATTTTATATAACGGACACCATTTTACTGTGCCACTATATTTAATGGTTCCAGATTTTGGTATCCACAAGGGAGGGATCCTGGAATCAAACCACAGCAGATATGAAGGGCCTGCTGTATAATATACAGAATTTAATTGATTATATTAAGAAACAGGAGCTTCAAAAGATGCTGAACAGTACTTCAAAAGATGCTGAAGAAAACATTATCCTTGTTCAGTTTCTTTCTTTGTGACGAGGTGCTTTGCATATTATAATATGAACAGGGATTTTCTGATACTATTCCTGAACATCTTGGACCACACACACGCCACTAGGAAGATCTCCCATACAAGATTTGGCTGGCAAAAAGTTCCTCCTTGATCAAATTCTGAAGTATATGTACCAGTAGCTATTTTGGCTATTGGTTGTCACCACCTTACCATGATTTCTGTTAAAAAATAGCCTTTAGTAGATTTTGGAATCTGCACCTTTTTTATTAGAGTATCACAGCAAAAAAAAAAAAGAAAAAAAAAAAAAGGAGAAACAATTTTGTACCCCTTTCCCTCTAATGCTGAGTAGGGAGGGGAAAGGGCAAAGAGAAACCCATTAACCTGCTCCCTGAAGTAACAGTTTAAAAAATAAATCAATGAATGATAACAGAAAGGAGAAATTAAGGTTGGAAATAAAATACATCATTGTGCAGGAAAGAGGGGAAATGTTCTGGAACCCACTCCGGGGCAACAAAATACGACAACTCAGTGTTGTGACAGTCTTCCTCTCAAGATGAGGATGCTTGGGTGCTGTGTGCCATATGAAAAGTCTTGATTTGTTGAAGGCCCAACACGTACATTTTGGTTCCTCAAACAGGGTGCAATAAGTTCTTGGCTGAGACTCAGGTAGTAAGACAAAAGGGTTTGGGGTTTTGGGGGGTGTCACATGCTACAATGTAAATATTTACTTTCAGATCCAGAACAGCCTGAGAAGTCCAAATAGAATCTGTACATGCATGAGTAAAAGGTTTCCCTTCACCAGCTGTGTTTGAGAAACAATAAAAAGCTCAGCAGAAGAAGAATGTGGATGGAGTTGGCAGTGTACAGGAGGGCAGCAAAAAAGTGACTTTGTTTTGCCTAAGTGCCATTTTGTGGCTTTAGAGAATCCCCATTTGGAGAGAAAAAACTTGTCCATAGGCTTTCATAGAAATCTGCCTTCAAGGGACAAGTCAGTAAACATAAAGCGTGATCAAAAGAAGGACCGGAATTCAGGAGGACACCATGTCCTATCAGCAATTTCACAGGAACATGAGTCCCCAAATCCTTTCTCACAGCATCCAGAGGTCCAAGAGGAGAAAAAAGCTTCACCAGGACAGTATGATGCATTTTTAGGAATCCATAGGACGAGGAGCATATTCTTGCAGAATTGGGCCTGGATGTAGGTATTCAAAGTTTTGCCAGCAGCCAGAAGGAGTTCCACCCATTGAGAGAAGTCTTCCTAGATGCGGAAACTCTCCTCTTTGCCATCAATGTGCTTAAGGCGGAGGTACACATCTGTGCCAATCCCCTGCATGGACTGGAGTGTGAGGGAACCACCCAGGTACTCTGCATAAGCACGGGATGTGGGAAGTCCAAAGCCAAACCTGTGAAAACGATAACACACAAAAATGGGGATGGGGCAGGTGGAAAGTGTAGCTGAGACAATATCAGTAAGAGGCAGCAAGCGAGGAGTCTTTTGCTCTGTGACTAAAGTTTGGAGGAGAGCAAGCTCTACTACAGTCCCTCACATTCACACAGTAATAATCCCCACTACTTATGGGTTTTCATTCCACAGAATGGACATGGGGCAGGGGGAAATCCTATGAAGAACCAGTGCTTGAAAAAAGTTCCAAAAACAACCAGGGTATCACCTGGTAATTGTATCAGGGAAAATATACAGTACCATGTTTAAAACATTTTTCCAGGGATTTGTATGACTTGCTTTTGTTGTTCAACATAAGAATGAAACTTGGAAATGAACAGGGGGATTGGCATCCTAAGAATCTAATTTTCTTCTTTTACATGGCAAGTTGCTAGCCATTAAGATGGCAATATGTTTAAAATAAAGAACCTAGCCTACAGGAGACCACAAGTACTAATTGGAAGCTTTAGAGATTCCTTCCTTTCCCTTTTGTTGCTCCTCATGTCTGTAGATTTATAGGCATTCCAGTTCCAGACACAAAGGCCTAAATTCAACACTTGCCAAGTGGTAAGTCAACTCTTATATGAACCTCACCAATTGAATGCATCTGCTCCAGTTGGGATTAGCAACTAGGTTTAGGGCACAATTCTCTCTCCATAAGAAGGAACATTTATTTTTTGTACAATGACTGCTGGAAACCCCACCTTCCCTCCCTTTCTGCTCACCCATGCATGGGCCCTGATTGGGCACTGTTCCCCATTTCCACCATGTTTCCAAAGAGTGTGTTCATGCGGGGGTCCTGGTTACTCGCTTCAGCTGTGGTGAAGTGGTAATCTGCGACTTTCTCAACATGGTCATGAGGAATTCCACCCCCTCGATCTGAAATCCTGTAATGAAAAAGAGAAACTATGATGTAAGGAACCATGTACTGCAGTCCAAGATATTTATATTGTTCTTACATTCTACTCATGCTTCAAAATGAAGGTTGTCTCCAGTAGTCTACCTCTATAGCACTGCCCAATGAGTTGACATGTGTCCACTGCATCAGGCTACTGTGGCCCAGTCCCCACCATAAGGGCAGCCACAGCAAATGTGCCTGAAGAAGTTCTACCCAGGCCGTACCGTATGATCAGGTCAATGTCATTGTTGGCAATGGTGATGACTATGTCTGGCACGTTGTAGGGTGTGTCCAGATGAGACTCCATGGTAGCTCTGAAAAAAAGATAATAAGGCTGAATTCAACCTTAAAAGGTATCTCAACATTTTTCCATCTGGTGTTGTGCAATAAACTCTCCCAACATCCAGAAAAGTCTTGTCATTAATAGCATTGTCACTAAGTGGAGGTTTCGGTAGTCTCGTTCAAACTAGTTTCAAATTCAGTCTTCAACTTCTGCAACTTCTTGCCACCACTTCCCTTTGCCCATGCTAGTCTTCTCTTCTCCCTTACTACTGCTTCCTGCCTAGTTTCAGTGTTCCTGGCAGTGGAGACTGGTCTCATGTCAGTGGATGGTGAATCCATGCCAGGTCTTAATCAAAACTTTAAAGGAGTTGTCCAGGATGCCGAACCTCCCTCCAAGAGGTTTAGTACCATGGACAGCTCTTTTTAAAGTTATCTAAGCCCTGGAATGGACTCATTGCCCCACTGACATGGGACCACCAGCCAGCACTGGTTGCTAGAACTCTTCTTCTTCTAATCAAGCTGTTTCCAGGCCCTTCTTTTGTTTTTTGTTTTGTTTTGTTTTAGAATGCTCCTTTCCCATCTGTTACTCCTCTATGAAGTGAGTAGCCAAAGTCAATATGAACAATAAGCCCTTCTGTATACAACACTTCTAAATCTGTAAGGCCCTGAGATAGTCCTAGACAGAGGTCTTATCACTATACTACAGCCACCAGAACTTCATTCAGTGAAATAAAATACAAAGTTTGCAATCAAAATAGAGTGTATAAATTAGCAAAGTGATCACTTATCTTAGCCTATTTATGTCTTCCTTTAAGAAAAATTGGAGTAAGGCAAGAAGATGTAATAGTTATCAGCCTTTGTGAAAGTTCACATACAGTAAATCAGTGTTTCAGATCTTTAGAACAGGGGTGAGTAACTGCAGCAGCTCCAGGGGCCACATTTCTACTGAAAGGACTCTCCAATGCCAAACAGTTTGCTAAAAATGCCCCAAAATGAGGAGGAGTAAAACTGAAAGTAGCTAAAATCCCCATCTGATTTTAGATTTTTAAAAAATGTTGAGTAGTTGTGGGAGGAGGGTGCACATAGTTTAAAAGGACATCACCATTCTAGGATTCCAGGAAAGGAAATTATTTTTTTTCTGCTTGGCCACCAAAAGGGCAGTGTGAGGAGTCTGTAGAGGCTCAAGGGCCACAGAAACAGTCTCTGGGGACCACATGTAGCTGCAAGATCGCATTTTGCCCACCTCTGTTTTAGAGGAAAGGTCTGAGCTGCCATTCCACATGTATAGTGTGCATCTCCCCTTTGATACAAATAAATTGGAGAAAGGTGTACTCACCGCATAGCATTTTTGAGCAGCTCTGGAAGGATGTAGTCAAGAGGCATTGGGATGAAAGGAAAGCGGGCAGCTACATGCCCATTGATCCTCACCCGGGGAGCATTCCCATACTTGTGCTCACAGAGACGCCTAGAAATGCCACACAGAAATAGAATGATCCATAGATCCATTCTGAGTGGCTTTCCTCAGAACAAACTGTGTCAGAATGAAGTTGTGTGTCTGAATACAATCCCTCCTCCCCTCTCCAGTCTTTGGTTTGCTGTAAGCTCTGAACATTGGTGCTTGTAACATGAAGCACTACTCCTTTACAATAAGTGCACTTTGCCTGAATAATCTCTCTTCTATCTAGTCCAATGTAAGCCAAGACTTACTACTACTGGGGAGCAGGAGACACAACACCCTATGCAGTAGGGCTTTTAATCAGGGATGCTGAATTTTACAATTCATGTTTATCTGCACTAGATCAAAGCTGAAAAGAGGTCTTACCACCCATACCTTTGTTATGCCATTATTTGTATCTGCTTGATGCATTTTAGGAATAAAATAACATTGGAAAATGTTTAGCTCTAACTGCTTGTCCCAACCACAACAGGCTGATTTGATCAAATGAATTCACAAAAGGGTTTGTCTGCTAGGTGTCCACTGATTCAGTGGATACTCTAGTTGGGACTAGCAGCTGGATTTGAGCCTTACAATATATACATTTTAATGTTCTGAATTACCCATCATGACTCTAACTGGGTGACAAGCTAATAAACATCAACTACAAAAAGGCAAACATTTTGGAAAACTGTCATAAGGAAACACAGCAGATTGCAAAAGTGAAACTACTCAGCATGGCCACAAGGGGGAAGTCACAGACTGTTGAAAAACATACCAAAAGTATGATAACAGTTTACATTTTAGGGAAAAAATATCAAGCAATTAATACCTGGCAAAATCCACCCATTTCTCAATTATTTTTTTCGGAGACAAGCGGGTACAGATGATCCCAACAAAGTCTGGCTGCAGAAAGAAATTAAGAGAAGAGGCTGAAATTAAAATGTGGCATCCAAATTTCATCCAAATTTGTAAACAAGTGGTTTTCAATTGTTCATACTGTTTTTAGACTGTTTTGCTTTAACTGTTAAATTGTTTATTTATTGGTTTATAGCTTATTTATTTGCCATGAATTTCTTCTTTTTCTTACCTTTGGTTTCTCATCTTTTAAAGCTGCTTTCTGAAGACTAAGAACACTATACAGTTTTTTTTCTGCTCTAACTGCCTGATAACAATGATTCAATTTTTTGCTTTTATTTTTCAATTTAAAATTCCTTAATTTTTGCCTTCAATTTTACTGTTCCCATACCACTTTTTCTTGGTCAGCTTTGGTGCAGTTCTAGGAAATCTCCTATCCCCAGAAATGATGCCTTGGCTTCACTTTTTAAAGTTATGGCTACAGTTTGAATAGTTTTCTAAACTGCTTATAAATTTATCCCTCTCTTTGAACATTTTATGTATAAAACGCTTCTTTTTGCTTCCTTTTTTCATAGCCTAGCAACTTTCTACAATGTTACTGAATTTTTTTCTTTGACTATTTGCTTCTATATACAGAATAGAAATTTCTAGGTTATTTTGTTACTATGATCTTGGTAATACATTTTTGATATTGTATGTATCTGTAATAAAATACTTTAAAATTATTTCAACATGTTAGGCTATGTTGGTTTTTCTCTAGATGAGTAAAAGCGAGAAATCAATAATAATATATTTCAAAAACATTAACAAATTTACATTGCCCACCCTTCCAATCACAAATTGGAGCTGGAAATCCCATCATGAGCAATAGAATCCAACCTCTTACTCTTTGTGTGCTACTCTTTATTTCATTATTATTCCAGTTGGATAAGTGAACTTAAATATTTTCCCCTTGTTATTGACTTTGCTTTATATGTTGCTATTTGTGGGAGAGGGGATGTGAATACCCTGATAAAATTTTTATGCTTTTTTATGGATTATGGTGACCATATTACTTTGATGCCAAATTTCTCACTTCAGAAACTGGTCTGAAGCTCAATCTGAAAACTTCTCTAACAATTAAAAACAGTTTGCCAGACTCTGGCAAATCCAGTTAATATGTCTTCATGAAACAGGAAGGACCTCAAGTCTGAGACTTTCAGGAATCATTGCAGTTGCAGCAACGACCACATATCTCAATCACTGTGTTGAATAGTTAGAGCTATCCAACAGTAATTGTCCAGAGAAGGATGACCAAGATGAGCAAAAGTCTGGAAACCAAATCCTATGATGAACAGCCTAGGGAACTGGGTGTGTTAAGTTTGGAGAAGAATGAGAGATGATATGATAGCCATCTTTAACTATCTGAAAAGATGTCATGTAGAATATGGTGTGAACCTTTTTTTCTGCTGTTCCAGAAACTAGAACATGACCCAATGGATTCAAATTACAATAAAAGAAATTATATCTAAACATTAGGAAGAACTTCTTTACTGTAAGATCTACTTGACAGTAGAATAGACTGCCACGGAGGGTGGTGGACTTTTCATTTTTGGAAGTCTTTAAACTGAAGCTTGATGGACATTTATCAGGAATTCTTCAGTTGTATATTCCTGCATGGCAGGGGGTTGGACTAAATGGCCTTTGTGGTCCCTTCCAATTCCTAAGATTCCATGAAATAGTAGGTTAGATAGGCCAGTGGTTTGGTTTGGTACAAGAGGCTTCTTCTGTTCACCAACATAGACAATCTAAATCTAACTAGGTTTAAAATTGTTTCTCCTCCCAAGGGTCACAGCTCACTTGAAGTTATGCAATTAAAGAAGAAATATATATATACCTTGTCCTCGTGCAAAGCAAGGTGGTGTATTGCCAACATCCGGATACCCAAGCGGGAGGTGAGAGTCTTGTCCAGAAAAGAACGGATCAACTTCTCATCCTAGGAAGGCAAAATAAAATCTAATAGGCTGCAGACTGGGCCAAGACCTCATTAGTTTTTATGACAGCTCTTTCTGGGAAGTGACATTTCTCTCACTTTTTTTCCAAACCTTTTTCCCCTGAATCTTCAAGGGATAATAATGTACAAGGACAGAGAAGGGGTTGTGCCCTACTCTGCCAAATCACCTCATTATTTCATCTGTTTAGCTCTGGCCACTCTGTGTGGAGGTTTAGAATGAAGGTATCAAAGATGAAGAAACAAAGGCACGGCTAGGCTCAGCACATACAGCAGGTCTGGTTAAATATTCCAGAAATCTTGGGGATCCAGGCTCAACTCCCTCTGTACCCATGCTCTTCATAGAAGCCCCATCCTCTGACTCACCTTAATTTTAATTGTCTTTCCCTCTCAGCCACTTTCTCAGACACACACTGAGTTTTGGGCTACAGGCTTCCTTGGTTGCTGAACCCCAACCCAAAAGTGCTCAGACAGAATGGCGAAGCCAACCTTGGCATTCCTATATATAAGGCTGGATTAGCAATGTTGCAACTGGAGAAAATGCTCTAAGGCCCTTAAAGGGATTACAGGGCTCATCATGCAGTTAGGATCACATGCACAAACACACACATCTCTAGTGCAATGATTCTAACATGCTCCTCGGAGAAAAAAATGGTAGATCTCTCTCCCCCTCCACCAGCCCAAGGCCAGGTAATGATTACTATCCACTCTGCCACATTTTTCAGGCATGGAGAAAGCAGGAACAGAGGTAGCATTTTGACATCATTGCTTTGCCGACTCTAGTTCTGCTTTGTCAGATGAAACTTGGGGGGGGTTGCAGACTGCCAGAAATAGTGCAAATTGAGTCCACTTTTAGGGTTAGGGTTAGTGCTAGGGAATCATGGGAATTGGTTTTTTTCTGAGACATTGAGCCTTCTCTGTCAGAGAGCTCTGGTGCCACAATAAAATACAGTTCCCATGATTCCCTAGCACTAACCCTAACCCTAAAAGTGGACTCAATTTGCACTATTTTTGGCAGTCTGCAACCCCCCTTGGTCTCAAGGAATGTTTAAAGCCACCTTGTGCTCTGGAGTCTAACAGGGACTTTGTGCATATGCCCAAAGAGAATCCTGATTTTGAAACTGTTCTAGGGGCCCAAGTACCTTAACTCTGGCTTTACCTGTATGTGCTTACGACACTCCCGTAAGCCCTCAGCCAGCAGTGTCACAACATCCTTGTGATCATCTAGGAGTTGGCGGACTAGTTTGCAGTACTGGGCCTCAGCTTCTTGGTCATTAATCTGCTCAGGGAAAAAGGACAGGGGGTAAAGTGCCTTAAAACAAGAATATTTGCAGGTGGGGTTGGAGGGAGAAGAATAGAACACAAATATAAACAAGGTAGACATTTAGTTCCATTATCTACAAAACTTCTCACTCAATACTGTACATCATTTTATTTCATTTTTTAAAGATTAGGCACATTATAAAGTAAAGAATGTGCCTTCAAGTCACCTGTAGACTCATGGTGACTCCATAAATATCTTAAGGTTTTCTTAGGCAAGGAGTACTTGGACATCATTTGTCATTACGTTCCACTGAAATATTAAGTCGGAGAACCTGGTGTTCCCTGGTAGTCTCTCTTTCAAGTACTAACCAGGGCTCACCCTGTTTAGCTTTCAAGATCAGACAAGATCTGGTGCTTTCAGGGTATTTAGACACTTTATAACTAATTGTTCAATAACCATGCTTGCATCATATGCTCATCTTTTATTTGACTATTCCAAAATGTATTTTGAGTGACCTGTTTATACGACAGTTTTATAGCCTGTTTCTATTCCATGGACTAAAAGCATACTTACTGGGGGAAATTCGCTCAGCTTCTGGAACGCTCGGATGTAAAGCTCATGCTGAAAGAAATAAAAAGGAAAAAGGTAACTACAGTTGTCCCTCCGTTTTCGCTGACTTGAAGTGCATGACTCTAGCTTATCCACAAGGGACAAATGGAGGGGCACAAAATGGGTGCGTGCTCACTCACCCCCATGGACACGCACCTCCATTCAAGCAAATGGGGCTTGAATATTTGTGTTTTTCTTTCTTCATGTGGGTTGGGTTCCAGAACGGATCCCCCACGAAAAAGGGGCGACTGTAAAGCAGACATACAATTACAAAACTTATATGGTGCTAAGCCATCAAATTCCTGGATTTACTTGCTAAATTCTTGGAAGGATAAGATCTTTACGAACCAGAAGCAAGAGATTATATAAGAGCCGGTTTTCATGGGTTTTAACCAAGCCAGCATTAAGTAGGATGCTTAGGAAAAATCCATAGAAGAGTTTGAAGTAGTCTGTTAATTAAGTTCAATAACTTTTACTAGTTTATCAACATGGTTGCTGAAAAGCACCAGTCATCATCATGATAAAACTGAAAGAGATACTTAACTAAGGCTAACCAGTCATGGTCAAATTGAGACTGGAAACATCAACATCAACAGTTGAGGATTGGGAGGATGGACTTCCTGGCTTCGTGGAAGAACACCCAGCCAATGGCCAAAAAATAATAATCTGCTCTGGCAGGCATTTTTCCATTTCCAGTTCCAGAAACTACCAGTTGCTTTTCAACTGGAGAGCTGAAAGGAAGAACATACTGGTGCCATTAACTGGAAAGAGAGTTAAAAGCTGTTTGGTCATCTGCATATGTACATCTGAGAGGGAATCATGGTCCCTCCAGTTGATGGGGGACTAAGACATCCAGCAGCCAGGGCCAGCACAGCCAATGGTAAAGAATGCTGGGCAATGCAGTTCAACAACTTTTGACGAATTTCATGATTCCTATATTTGGAGATCTGCACAATTTTGTTCTGTCATTATTCAAATCTGTTAAGACATGTTGATGAGCATTTGATTGAAAAACAGGAAATGAGGTGTGCAGTGTAATAAAAAAAATTATTGTGCTGTTTCATTGTCACATTATTTGAACGTCTACCTCCTATCAGTTCTCACTGCCCTAGTTTCCACACCGTCCTTTGCCTACTAATCATGAACTTAGGTGAGGAGTAGGCAAACTGACTCTATGTGACTCCAAAGTGTGGTCTCTGAAACTCTGTAACCTCTCAATTTTTTTTAAGGTTTTCATGCCAATTTTCAGGTGACTTTTCTCCCCAAACCTAGCCAAAAAAAACCCCTCTTCGTGGCCAAAAATGTGGCAATTTATCTCCCCCACCCCCAGAGCTTTCCTCTTCTCCCCAAAAAAGGCCTCAGATTAGCCAAAGGGGTGGCTGAAATGCAACAGCGCAACCCACTTGGGAGTGCATGAGGCAACCTGATCCGACTGTCTCTACAGTTCCCCATCCCTTGGATGCTTCCCAGCAGTCTTTGGCACACATACCACATGGAGAATGGTGGGATTGCAGCCAATTATGAAGGGGAGGCTCCGGAAGCCTTTGATGCGATGAGCAATGCGGACTGGGAGTTCATGGTGCAGGTAACGGGCACTTTTCTGTAACAAAGCATAAGCGGGTCTGTTGATTATTTGTTCTTCTTGTGTGCCTTCAAGTTGTTTCTGACTTATAGCTACCCTAAGGTGAACCTATCACAGGGTTTTCTTGCAAGATTTATTCAGAAGAGGTTTGCCACTGCCTTCCCGAGACAGAACATGCGACTTGCCCAAGGTCACCCACTAGGTTTCATGGCCAAGCAGGGAATCAAACCCTAGTCTCCAGAGCCGTAGTCCAACATTCAAACCAGTATGCCATGCTGGCTCCATTTGATTATACTGCTCCAAATTTTAAGAACTAAAGTAGTGAGGAGCTGGATTCTCTTTCCCACTTGATCATAGCAGACTGTAATGTCACTTATCAATTTTGTCCCTAGGTCCCTAGACTTTTCAGGTAGTCCCATGGCAAGCCAAGGGTGTGTGCTGGCAGACAAGCTAATGGGAGTCTTTTTCTCAGGCAATGTTGGTACAAAGCTGAGCAGCTCCAGTTCATCTGGCCCAGAAAAGGTTGCAATGGAATCAACAAAGAACATGGATCTCTTCAAAGCACAACATGTTGAGGCTGCAAGAGAGGCATAATTTGGGTTTCCCCTAAAGGTGTTCAAGTGGCAACAGCAACTGAGTCACAGGTTGCCATAACTACAGATTCTAATTTACACAGCAGCTGGTAAAAACCCTTGTTCTAGTTTGCATGTCTTGGTTTGTGACTATAGCTGCCAGGGCCCTGGAGTTTTTCCTGGTTAAGCTCCATGGGCCCACTGTTTAGCTCTGCTCTTGGTGTAGCAGACAAGGAAGCAAGGATGGTGTCTCTTAGCTCCACACAACAGAGAAACAGGGGTTGTCACACCAACAGATAACAGTGGGAGCTGGGAAGACGAAGAGAAGAAAATCACAGTGACACATTGGTTCTTTGTTATCAGCAATCTACAGGTTAGTATGACCTAACAGAAACCATAAAAAAACCATAAAAAGCCAACTTCATTCTTGGATTAAGTTTAAGAGGTTGTGGGAAACAAAGTGAGGATGGAGAAGGGAAGAGAAGCAAGCACCCTTCTCTATGTATTTGGCCTGGAGGTCAGTGAGCCATTGCAGCATAACAGGGAACTTACATTAACAACAAGATTAAGGGATTCTGGATTCCTGAGTTCTTGGACACTAATGAATGTGGTTTAGGACTCGTTTAATCATGGCTTCCCACAACAATCTCTTCTAAAGGCATTACAGATCTCCAGGTTTATGGTGCTATGGACTGGCATAATAGAGTTGCACCAGATGTTTTTCTATTTTAGTCAATCTTAACGACTTTATAATACTCAGAGCTTCCTCAGAGGAGAAATTATTGCAACTCTTACTAAAACTATCATTGATTTCTTGCATTTAAATCCTGCCCTTCCAGTCAAAACTTCATGAGAGCTTTAAGTTCCCATTCCTAACTCATTTTACCGTCCAATAACCTTTTGGTGTAGATTAAAGTCATGACTTGTATAAAGTTACTGAACTACCAGTTTCCTAGTATTGTACAGAACACACAGATTATACTACTCCTGTTCAGAATGACTCATGTCCTGAAAATAAATTTGAAAATCCAGGCAACAAACATGGCACAACCCTTTCATGGGTCCTCCAAAGTTCCTTAAGTCAAAACATATCTAAATGTGGGGAGAGAAAAGCCTATTAGGTAGAATGACTTTGTGATCCTTGCTATGTACAGGTCTGACAATATGTAGTATCACCATATACTTTCCCAAGGTAGTACAATCTTAAGAGGTCTGTATTACATTTTTAAAATAGCACATTTATATTCTACACATGCAACAAGGTCATGTGGTGCCAGGTTTTGAGACTATACCTATTCAAATTGCACATGGAGACTTCAAGGCTTGAATAACCACTTCGTTCTCAAAATCAGCCTCCTGTTTCCAGAAAACTAACCCTGAAAGCAAAGACTTACTAGAGTAGAGGGCACAGCTCAGAAGGAAATCGTGCAATAATAAGGCCTAAAGGATTAAAAGCAAGAAGAGGAACCAAAAGGACTTGGATATAGGAATCCTAAAATCTTAAGTTTAGGAGAAGCGGTTCCCGAATCTCAGACCTACCAGTAGGTGGCTCCCATCCTGAGACCGTCCAGAATACAACATGGTGGTGGGGGTCAACCTCACAGAGGGCTGAGGAGAGAAGAAGGAAAAGTACTATTCATAAGCATCCAGATTGCTCTTATGAGAACAATCAGGGGAACAACACCAGCATTATCCATTCCCCACCACAAAATTTGCTTTTCTTTACTGACTTCCTATCTTGTGGTATGAAGAGAAGTGTTTTCTTAAAAACACAGCTCCCCAAGAATGGGTTTCCCTGTACATTCTCCACTAAAAGGAGAATATTGAAAATCAGACCCATGATGAAAAAAGCTTGACAACTCTCAGTGGCCAACTTTCCATCATACTGTCCTTTCCTCCCACTTACGTAACCCAGATATAAACATTCTAGTGCCTCTGTCGAAATTTTAGAAACTTTTCCAAAGAAGTGGGGAAGAAAAAGAAGTATGCAGAAGTTTTAGGGCTAGGGGCTTCAATTTTCTACATGACTTTTTCCCTCCTCACCTGCCTGAATGTTGGTATTTAAAGTGCGCATAGATGGAATGGGTTTTCCTCTTAATGGAAACCAGATGCTATCCAACACAATAAAGTTGGTACCTTTTTTATTTGATAGGGCCCTTGTGCATCCAAGAGCTGCAAAAACAGCGAGGAATGTAACAGCTGCCGCTTTTCTCCAATGCAGAGACGCAGCGGGAAAAGAGGAAGGTGCATCTGTTACATTTCTGCCAGACAAAGACGCTCGGAAGTTTTCCTGTGGGAACAAGTGGCAACCTCACTGGCAACTAGTACCCCAATAATACATGGCCACAATTTATCCAAGCATCACACTTACAATGTGGACACTGCAACCTTAGTCAAATGCCTCAAGTTCCATTTATAAATGGCCTCTGTTAAAAACCGAGCAAGCAACATCTTCACTATGCCAAGTGATAACATAAGCCTCTCTCGTAAGGCTTCTGTATAATGAAAGGCAGATGCTTTATTTAATTAATCTGTGTTTTCCCCAGGGCAGGTTCCAGACAGAAGGAGCAAGATTACACTTCTGCTCTCCCTTAGCCAATGTGGATCCCCTCTCCAGGGTCTGTGTCAAGCTGTTTGGGGAACCCACTAAATGGTGATGATTAGAAAAATGGGACCCAAAAGCTAAGTGATAATTCTGTCCCAAACAATAGACAAATGGAGTGATTCTTGAGGGAAACATAAACACATAAAATTCTCTGATCCAGCCTTCCACATCCCTCCCCCAAAGTAACCAAAATGGTACATGCCTCTATCTCCAAAATTCAACAAGCAGAGGTAGGCCATCTATTTTTTAACTAGGCCAGACACCTGCACTAAGGAATGTAACTTGCTTGCTCAGGCCTGTCCTTCACATAATGAATTTTCTTGAGACTTTCAGTCCTGAGAGGGCTTGTCCTTCTGCTGCCAAGGAGTAAGAGTCCAGACCTGCTCCTGGCTCACGGCCTATAATAAGGTGAGGCAAAACCTGCCTCTGAGAGGTAAGGGGCTGAAAAACAAAAAGACCATCCTACTCTGCTAGGCTGGCAGTGTGTTCAGTCTGACTTGTGAATAAAGAGATACAGCTGCAGTAGTAGTCTACACTCACCTTTTCGGCTGCTACATCAATGGCTGACTGGTTATAAAACGAGGTAACGGTCTTGGATCGCTCACGGGCCAGCTCATGCTGCTGATCAATAGCCGAAGAGGACCGGTATCGGAGAGCAGGGACAAAAAATGGGAGCACACGGGGAGCCCGGCTCCCTACACCACCTACTTCTAGCATCAACAATGTCTTCCACATCATTCTTCCTTCCACAGACAGCTGAAGGCAAAAGAGACATGCTAGAATAACAATGCTGTGTGCTACAATTGTACACTCTCTCTTTCTTGCCATAAATCTGAATGTAATTTCACCCTCCTGTGAAGCTTCTTTAGGAATCTGTCTGACCAAGTTCAAAAGATGGTAGTCAAAAGATGTAGTTACAATATAGATGGGGGTGGGAATCATAAGGCCCTCCAGATGTTGCTGGAACTGCAATGCCCATCAGCCATAGCCAGCATAGCCAAGGGTGAGGAATGTTGGGAGCTGCAGTCCATCAACATCTGGAGAGCTTCATGGTTCCCATTTCTTGAATTAGATCAGGGATAGGCAACCTTTCCCCTTTAAGGGCCGAGGGACTTCAGCTCCCAGAAGCCTCAGCCATGTTGATCAATAGTCCCATGTTGGCCAGAAGTCCCTTGGCCCTTAAAGGGGAAAGGTTGCCTACCCCTGAATTAGATGGTGCACTGATCTGACCCATCATGGTAATTCTGTTATTCCAATGGTATAACACACCTACTGTATCACAGTTTGCTTCTGTATGTTAAAAATATGTGATTACAGAGGCAGTCCTAACATGAAGCTTTAAAAGTGCCATCTCAATTGGCAAGTTTACATGGAGGTGATCTGTGCTTTAAATATGAAAAATAATTTATTTAAATATTTATTTCTTGTTATGTACTATAAGGCCTTGAGGCATCATACCAGAAAAATCAATTTAAACTTTTAAAAACAATTCAGAATTTACAACAATAAAAATAATATAAACTGAGTAAAAATATAACATTCAGTTATAATAAATCTGGCCAATAATTCATCTGACCCATGGGATACTATTCACTGAGGATATCTAATGAATAGTGTGGCAGTCTGCCTCATACTCTTCTGAAACTGTGGTTCTCTCAAAACATGAATGCAACGTTTCAGTCAAAAACATTAAATTAGGAATAGTTTCTAGGGCAAGGCTGATGGATAAGAACTACATGTGATAAGATATATAATGAGCTAGTTAGATTATAACTATATAGGGAACAAAAACAGGACAGTAAGATAAAGCAATCCCTACATCCAAGTTGGAACTGAGAATAGATTCAGCTAAGAAGTCTGCAGCTTAGGTTCATACCATTGACATCAATATCTATTTGTTTCCCTGAAGACAAGGAAATCCAAATTTAGCAAAGCACTATACTTACTCCTAAGATGACAAGTTACTTGTCTTTCTGCTTTTTCCAGGTCTGGGCACTCTCCCTTCTGGCAGGCCCTCTGTGCATTCCCTATGGGAGAAGACAATAGACAAATTCACACATCTTGGGACATTACTAAATGCTTAACTGGCAGTCCTGAACATGTGGACCAGCTCCACTGAAAGGCACTGAAAAGCACTTCATCTGAGGTGTTATAATTGTGGTGGCCCATTCGCACATGGAAGTTATGAATCTACATGTGTCTAGTAGTTTTATTCTTTTAAAAAAAGGTTCCGACTCACTGAAAAAATGGAGGTGTCCCCTAACCCAGATAAGGTAGGGAAAGAGATGCATAGACTCTAAGGGTGGGTATGTACATATGCCATCCTCCAAACTGTAGAATCCTAGAGCTGGAAGGGACTACAAGGACCATCTAATCCAGTCTCCTGCCATGCAGGAATACACAATTTAAACACTCCTGAAAGATGCCATCCAAACTTTGTTCAAAGACCTCTGCAGATGGAGAGCCTACCACCCTCCAGGACAAACTATTCCAGCTGAGAAGGAATGACTTGTACAATAAGACAACTATTTCCTCACCAATAAGAGTCCCTCCCTCTTCTAGTCATCTCACAGTCAAAGTTACATGGGATGCCAGGAGAGATCTACCACTTATGAGACATTATGCTCCTATCCTGCCAAAAAGACCAACAGCAGGCCAGTCATCCAACTACTGGCAATGCCACTTCAAAGTGACAAATGTACATATTTCATAGCACTGTGCCCATCCCTTATGCAGTCCTTCAACCCAGGCTTGCATCTAGTTTTATTGACACAGGGATTAAAATGGGCAAACATAAGCCTAAAGTGACTTGAAGGGAAAGAGGAAAAATGGGAGGCAATACTCCATTCAAATCCAGTAGAAATCTTGCAGGAGACTCATTTACCTCAAGTAAACTTGGTTATCTTATGCCAGCTTCCTTGTTCTCCAAGGACAGGTAGCTCCGCTTCCATCTGAAAATCAGGGAAGGGAAAATCCAGTTATAATAAAAACAATGTCTACAGAGAAGAAGTTTTTGAAATAGCCAGCACTAGGAGAACAGGCTGATTCTCATGTTCTGTATCACCACAGAATTGAGCCTATAAATAGCCCATGAGAAAACTTAACACATTAATAGCCAAGACACTGGAAAGATCTGCAGAAATATTATCAATGAAAATGTTTACAACTATTAATTCCTTCCACAGACTACCATGAATATTAGACTTCTAAGGAAAAACCCTTGCCCCAACTCCAAAACCTTGTGAAACCCCCACTGCCTATCCTGTACTCTGTTTCTGTCCTAGCAAAATTTACACTTTTTCTATACTGTATATTCACTTTTCATTTTTTTCGCATTTTCCCCAGGTTTTTTTCCCTGGACCCACATTTCCTCTGAAACCTGAGGACAAATCCTCTCTCTTTTGAGTTTATGAGGACTGAGAATAAGCAGAGAGTGAACCAAGCCGTCTCCTTGTACCTCTTTCCTCAGAAAATCAGTGTTCACACTGTATTGGAGTCACAAGAATGAAATGGCATTTATTTGTAGAACTAAAATCCCAGCTTTCCCTTCACAGGAAGAATCAAGTTTTAAAATCTTTCCCTGGTTTCCTAGATTTCTAATGGGCCCTCCCTACTCACACCACCAGTTAAAAAGTTGTGCATTGGGTTGGATTTGTTTTACAGGTGACTCAACCACTAGACAGTCCTACTCTGACTTCCACTGACTCTGTACCTTTCTACATTTTCTATTTTCCAAAAACAAAATTGTCACTATTGTTTCTTTACTCCAGTAATCCAGGGGTTGGAAACTGTGGACAAGATGTTTTTGGACTGCAGCTCTGATAACACCTCATCATTGCACATACTACAACATTTCACAGATGAGAACTAGGATATGTGTGGCTAAAAAAATCAGAATGTGGTCAAGATGGTAAAAGTTACTATGCAGGAAGGACACACAAGCTAGGAGAGGTTGTAGCAATTTGCTTTTGCCTGAGTCCCAACAGACTAAGGCAAAAGCAAACTGCTGAAGGAAAGGATTCCTCTCCCCCTCCCAGGAGTTAATAGAGTCCAAACTACTTTTTCACGTTAAACTGTTTGCAGCAATGGAGGTGAGCTGAAGACAAAGGTGGAAAGTGGAAGAAGGAGAGACAAACTGAGACTTTATAAAGCATCTGAATAAAGTGGGATGACAGAGGATTCATCAAGATTGTCCCCACCAAACTGAAACACGTGGAGGTAATGTTACTGGTTGCACTGGCTAGACCTGTTGGCATCTATAGGCAAAAAACCTTTGGAGGGCCACAGTTGCCCACCTCTATTGCAGTCCCTGATACAACCCAAAATCTCTTTTGTTAACAGGTTAATCTGAACCAGCCAATGTAATTTCCACACACTTTTATATTAAAACTGGTAAGAACTTTAGATGTGGGGGCTTTTTAGATATGATTTCTTTTTATCCCCATTTTCAGTTTGTTTAAGGTCCAGCCTGAAGAGCGGTTTTGGAGAACACAGAAGACTGCTCACTACTTTGCGAGATTTTAGTTGTTGCTGATAAAATTATGTTATCCTACTGCAGCCTTGGGATTTCCTCAATGGATCAACGTGACTCCATATGAAATTAGTGGCCTACAACTGTTGTGTTGTTGGATTTGAGACATTCACAACCAATCCTCTGGTACAATTCATTCCCTGTAACAGATCATAGACCAAGAAGGGGGGAACCTTCCTCTCACTCCATGAGGTTTGCCATTTTTCTGTGTTGTGTTGTGTGCCTTCAAGTCTTTTCCAACATATGATGACCTTAAGGCAAACCTATCATGAGGTTTTCTTGGCAAGATTTGTTCAAATGAGGTTTGCCATTGCCTTCCCCTGAGGCTGAGAGCATGCAACTTGCCCAAGGTCAGCCAAGCTGGAAATCGAACCCTGCTCTCCAGAGTCATAGTTCAATACTCAAACCACTATGCCACGCTGCCGCCACATTTTTCTACTTGGAAGGAATAAGTTTAAATATGTCAAGTAAGAAAACTATAGCATCTCTTGATCAGATTCATTCATTCATTTCCTACTCTCCTGAAAGCAGATCCAGGAATCTCGGTTCTCAAAGCCCTCACTGAAACCACCAACTTTATTATCAGGATAAAGGATAAATTTGAACATCTAGATTTCTGTAAGGACTCCCTGCTCTAACCATAGATCCCACTTCACAAGTTACTGCAAGAAGGTGCCCTCTATGTTTGTGTAGCACAGCTAAATAGCAAAGTTAGGGCCTAAGCAGACTGCCAGAAATAGTGCACATTAAATTGAGGCACTGTCCTGGCTCAGTGCTAGGGAATCATGGGAACTGTAATTTATTGTGGCACCAGAGCTATCTTACAGAGAAGGCTCAATGTCCCAGAAAAAAATACAGTTCCCATGATTCCCTAGCACTGAGCCAGGGTAGTGCCTCAATTTAATGTGCACTATTTCTGGCAGTCTGCTTAGGCCTATAGTGGGGTTTTTTCCACCCGTACAATTTTTGGTTCCTGAGAAACAGACAAGAAAACATGCATGCCAGACATAAGCCTTTCATGTCATTCATAACACAGATCAGAAAATTAAATAAATAAATGCACAAGAGAGACCATTCTGCAGATAGCACTTACTATACAGGTCCAATTCTGACTGTGGTAAAGAACCTGTGACTTGGTCTTTGTAGTTTGTTGTGGCACCAGAACTGACAGGGAAGACTAAATTTCTCCCCAAACTACAATTCCCAGAATCCCATAGCACTGAGCCATTACAGTTAAAGCAGTGTCAAACTGGATTACTTCTGCAGTTTGACGGATTCAGCCTAAGAGAACAAGATTTGTGGCTCCCATCTAATCACAAACTGCAGAGGTCAGAGAGATCTCCTGGAGGAAGCCCAACAGGAAACTAGATCTCCCGTGGCATCTAGAGAGGATGAAAGCCAGGACATCTGGGTTCCCTTTCCAGTTCTGGTAGCAGAGCATGAGGCCTTAAGGCCAGGGTGACCAGATGTCATAACTTCAAAAGATGACAAGGCACCACAAAATGTAGGACATTCAATGCACCAAAGATGGGGGGAAAAAAGGAAGAAAAAAAGAAGAGAAAAGGGGGAAAAAGAAAGAGAACAGCAAGGAAAAAAAGTAAAGGGAAAAAATGAAGGTGGTAAGATAGTCCTAGCAGAAAAGGGTTAGTTCTGGTAGTAAAGAGAAAGGTTTGTGCATGATTAAATATTTAGACCAAGAAATAGATATATAGATAAATTTATAGAAATGTAGAGAAAATACAATATGTGTGTGTGTGTGTGTGTATATATATATATACATATACATATACACACATACATACACTGTTAACTTGTTTGTCTTGTATTATTTTGTATTGATACATGTTTTGTCCTTTTTGTGTGTATATGTAATATATATGTTTAATAACTTTTTAAAATGAAATGTGGGACATTCAAGAAAAATGTCAGACGTTGCAAAGTAAAAGCTAAAAATACTAATACAAATATAAATGCATGCTTCTTAGTCATGTTCAAAATGTAGGACATTTTTAAATTCCCCCTGGACAGGAAGATTTGTTCAGAGGGGGTTTGCCTTTGCCTTCTTCTGAAGCTGAGAGAGTATGACTTATCCAGATCCACACAGTAGTTTTCCATGGCAGAGCTGGAATTCAAACCTCTCCACCATGCTGGCAAATACAAGTAAAAAACTGGTGGCTAAACACATAAAAAATGTATGATTAAAATAGTATTAAACAGCCCATGACATCTGAAACATAGATTTAAGCATCTTCGGTAGGTAGGAGATAACTATCTCTTTAACCAAAGCTTTCTTGAGAGGTTTACATTACAGTTGTGACCTGTAGTTATAGAGAATAAATGGATTTTATTTGAATTCTGTGGAAAATCTGTGCTTCTGAGAAAGTAGACTGAAGTCTATGAAAGCTCATGCTGCCAACTTCTTTCTTTCCATTAGTCTCAAAGGTGATACAAGATCTCTCTCTCTATACTGATTGTACAGACTGAGGGCCTATACAGACTGCCAGAAATAATCCATCTTGAGGCCACT
>CM034710.1:9220109-9235837 GCA_020142125.1 Phrynosoma platyrhinos | reverse complement strand
CACTGCAGAATTAATGCAGTTTGACACCGCTTAATTGTCATGGCTCCATCCTATGGATTCCTGGGATTTGTAGTTTGTCGTGGCATCAAAGCTCTCTGACAGAGAAGGCTAAGTATCTCACAAAACTACAGATTCCAGAATTCCACAGCACTGAGCCAAAGCAATTAAAGTGACGTCAAACTACATTAATCCTGCAGTGTAGGTGCGACCTTTAGAATCTCCTTTTTGCAAATTATTTTTAATGAGAGCCCAGCCTACCCCACTTTTTCTTGTCTTCTGTCTAGCTGGAAAGCTTTTTGCAGCACTGGCATTGGTTTTGGGGGGAATGGTGAAGGATAAGACTTTCATTGCTAGGTTGTAGCAACATGTGTGCAATAAATAATGCCATAAAGCTAGACCCTTGAGTCCCTATGTTGGGAGGAAGGTGAGATATTATAATAATAATACCGTGAAAGAATGGGATTTTACTCTAAGCGATTCTACTGTAGCTGCGTGTGCTTATGTACAACAGGCAAGGTAAACAGCTGCATGCAGAATCCCATACTGAGCAAAACAGAAAGAAAAAGGGTAAATAGATTAATCCCTCAAATCACACCAAGTAGAGTCTAAACAAACAGCCAGTTGTGTTGATCTGTATGAACAAACCATTTCTAGCGGTTTTCACTTCTACCAGGAATAATTATCGTCAGAAGCCTGTGCATCTTAATTCAACCCTAGAGACCAAGCCTCGTCAAAACAGGCTGCATTGCAACAGAGAAAGCTTGCAACAATATTTTGTTGTGGGGGAAATCCATATACCTTAACTGAGCAGCCTCTGCTAGTGAAAACAACACAACACTTTGAACCCGCATTCATCTGGCTCCATTACAACTCTGCTCATGAACTGACAGCATGAATGGGATTCTCTTGCAGTGCTCATTTTAGGGGACAATCAGTTGCGCTGAATAAGGTGGCATCCAGGAAAATCCATCTGGCATTAACAATCACAGTGCGGAGGAACATGCAATAAGCAATCCCACACACACACATACCAGGCTGTCTACAATAGGGTTTGCAAATCACAACACCAATTTGCTGATTCTTTCCCGATTCTGAGCCTGGTAAATGAAAAACAAGACACAAGATTTCTAATGTTTTTGTTCCCAAAACTTTTACAACCTGCCTTGAAACCAGTGATATTCAAAGCCATTAACGCCTTCTCAGGCTCACCACCTGGATCTTAAGTACCTAAGATTTCTAGGCAGTTTATGCCATATTATTTAATTTTCAATTCTACCTTATCTCCATGGATATTCTGCAAATCATTATACAGTCAACCCTCCACATTTGTGGCTTTGACTTTGGCGGATTTTATTATTTGCAGATTTGATTAGTATGTTCTCTCTAGGAATCTCTAGGTCCTCCAGAGAAATTCTTCTGGAAATTGACTGGGGAGTTGTGCTGGAAGACCTAAAGATTCCTAGAGAAAACTTCTCTAGGCATTTGTAGGTCCTCCAGCATGATTCTGTGGTCAAATTCTGGCAGATGTTGACCACAGAGTTCTGCTGGATGACCTAGAGATTCCTAGACAGGTGTCCTCTCAGGTTAAACAAGTACTGTTTTTGTAATTTGCGGCTTTCCCACTTTCACGGGGGTCCTGTGCCCCTAACCCCAGCGAATGTGGAGGGCCCACTGTATATCATCACTATCATTGCACACAACACTATATGAACGCAAGCAAGAGAGAGGGAAAGAGAGATCCCTGCTTTCAAAGGTCAAAGTGGAACTAATACACCTTTCTCAGTATCACCTCCCCACCACAGCCCAGTTTTATGGATTTTTCAAGTGTGCATTTATAGAAACTGCAGCTTCATGCCAAGAGTTCTGGAACAATTGCAGCTTTCTTGCCAAGTCCAGCTGTTTACTTCTCTAGGTTAAGCCAGTTAAGGGGAAAGGAACAGCACAGGACATCTTGGATGACAGCCCAAGCCTTTCTCAGAGCTGTATGTAGAACATGGCTGATCAATGCCAGCTGCTACAACTGTCCTTTCCCTCTGAAGTCTCCTTGCTTTCACCTACCAGACTCTGGCTGGGTGTTAATTGCTTTACATCCCATCTACATGAAATCATAGAGTTGGAAGAGACCACAAGGGCCATCCAATCCAACCCACCACCATGCAGGAACTCATAATCAAAGCACCCCCAACAGATGGCTGTCCAGCCTGTTTAAAAATCTCCAAAGAAGGAGACTCCATCACACTTGGAGGTAGCATCTTCCACTGTCAAACAGCTCTGACCATCAGGACATTTCTCCTGAGATTTAGGTGGAATATCTTTTCCTATAGTTTGAATCCATTGCTTCTTGTTCTAGTCTCTGGGGCCATGGAAAACAAGCCTGTTCCCTCTTCAATATGACATCCTGTCAAATATTTAAACATGACTATCATGTCCCCCCTTAACCTTCTTTTCATTAAGCTAAACATTCCCAATTCCCTAAGCCATTCCTCATAGGGCATGGCTTCCAGATCTTTCACCACATTTACACTCCCTATTGCTGGGAGTGCCAAGGTAAACTGCAACCAAAACAGAACATTTTCCCACTTTACAGAGCAATACAGAGCAATTAAAGCAATATAAATAAGGAAAAGAAAAAGGCAGGTCTTTGCCCCAAGGTGCTTACAGTATGAATGCTGATGGGAGCAGGAAACTGGAGAGGAATGAGCGATCTAAGGCCAAAAGCAAAAGATCAAGATACCCAGGCCATCTTTTTTCCAGTCCTGGGGATCTAATTCATTTCATTTCATGGGGTCCAAACACACTTGCTACCACCAAATAAGGTTGCCAGATATCAGGTCCTGGCCCTGAGTCTCCAATTTTCATGTGTCATCAGAATGGAGACAAGGGTCTTAATTCTCATTTTGGGGGGATCAGGTTCAGGCACGAGGAAAGTTGTTATTCAACTTATGGATAGCCTGTGAATAAGAGACTTTGTCACCCGATCAATAAACTCAGGGCTTGCAGATTCAAGGCAGTGGCTTCTTTGATTGGGCCTGTCCATCTATAGAGCTAAAGCCAGCATGGTGTTGTGGTCTGAGCATTGGATTATGACTCTGGAGATCAGGGTTCAATTCCCCGTTTGGCCAAGGTGACCTTAGGTGAGTCACACACTCTCAGCCTCAGAAAAGCCTGGAATGTAATAGGGTCACCATAAGTCAGGAATGACTTGAAGGTACACAACACAACCACAACAAACTGTAAAGTGGTCTTCCTCTTGTCCTACTGCCTTCCACCTTGCCAAGCATCATTGTTTTTTCTAGTATGTCTTCTCTTGATATGACCAAAGTATGCTGAGATCCTCAGCATTTTTTCCAGAAATGCATTGATTTTCCTCCTATCCATCCATGGTAATAGGGAATAGGATGGCTTGTATGATTCTAACTTTTATGCTGAGTTGTACAGTAGTCCCTCCACATTCGCTGGGGTTAGGGGCACAGGACCCCTGTGAAAATGGAAAAACCGCAAACAGCAAAAACACTATGTTTTTATTTGAGAGAACATCTCTCTAGGAATCTCTAGGGCCTCCAGTGCAACTCTGTGGTCAACATCTGCAAGATCTGCAAGATGTTGAGCATAGAATTGCACTGGAGGAGCTCCAAATGCTTTGTGGAGTGTTCTGTCTAGGAATCTCTAGGTCCTTCAGTGGGATTTTTGGCTAAAGTTGACCATAGAGTTGTGCTGGAGGACCTGGATATTCCTAGAGAGAGCATAGTAATACAGTCCTTGAATAATCAAATCCGCAAAAGTCAAAGCCACAAAAGTGGAGGGACAACTGTACGTCTATGCATTTTAGAATCTTTTCTAGTTCTTTCATAGCCACCTTCCCCATTCTTAAATCTTCTTCTGATTTCCTGGCTGCAGTCTCCATTTCTATCAAGGTTTGATCCCATACATACACTTTCAAACCTTGATAGAAATGGAGACTGCAGTCAGGAAATCAGAAGAAGATTTAAGAATGGGGAGGGTGGCTATGAAAGAACATTTTCAATACCTATTTTAATTAAAATAGTAAAGACAAAATATTTCAAGACCTATGAATATATTAAATATATATATATATTCATAGGTCTTGAAATATTTTGTCTTTACTATTTTAATTAAATTTTAATTAATTTTATATAATTATTTATATTATATTTAATTTAAATTTTTAATTATTATATATATACACACACACACACAGACTATATATATATATATATATATACACACACACACACACACACAAAATATTTATACCCTGCTTTTCAGAAACGTTCTCAGATCTGCTTACAAATTATTAATTAGACAGTTCCTTGCCCTCAGGCTTGCAATCTAAAAAGACAAGACGGAAAAGGGAACGGCAGTGGGGAAGAAAGGGATCAAGTGTCCTGGGGATCAAGTGCATTGAGCCATGGCACTTAAAGCGCTATCGAACTGCACTGTTCCTGCAGTGCGGATGCACCCATAGTCCTCTATCCCAGGAGTCCTGGCTTCCACATAACCCCTCGGCCTTTCAACCCCACCAGGCTCCTCCCCATAAAAAGAAAAGAGGACCCCCATAACCCCAGCCCTCCTTCCTAAACACGGCTCCCCTCCCAAGGCAACAAAAGAGTCCCCCATCCTCTCCTTCCACTCTTAGAGGTAAGGGTTACAACGCCTGGCTTTCCCCCCCTCTCCCAGCAATCACAATGGTACCTTCCGCGAGATGGGAGGGGGGAGGCCCCTTAACCGCCAAGTCCCAGCGCCGCAGCGGTTTCCGCACTTCGGGACCGGACTGAACCAGCTGCCTCTCACTCGTTGGAAAAGGGGGAACTGATGCCAGGCAGTCCTGACGGAGGAGGAGGAGGAGAAGGAAGAGAAAGCGATGCCTTCTGGGAAATGTAGTCCCTCTCAAACACCAAGGGCACTGGACGAAATACGACACTCACCGAGCCAAAGGAGTGGAGCTTGGGAAGATGGGAAATGTAGTCCTGAAGGGGAGAGTTTTAGTCGGAAAAGGGTTAAAATAATGCTGAAGTAAAACATATTTCAGAGAGGGGAAGGAGGGTGGGTTTGGGTTTTATTTTGTGTGTGTGTCTTGAATTATTTTAAGCCTTTAATATTTTGATTAAAATATAACATTTTGATTTTTAAATTAGAAAAAAATATTTAATATTTAAAATATTCATAATTCTTGAAATATTTGAAGCCTTTACTATTTTAATTAAAATATATTTTAATTTTTAAATTAAGAGTATTTAATATTTAAAATATTACTAAGTCTTGAAATAATTTATGTCTTTGCTGTTTTAATTAAAATATAATATTCTATTTTTAAATTAAAATATTTAATATATAATATTTAATAGATTCATAAGACTTGAAATATTTTAAGTCTTTATTATTTTAAATAAGATATAACATTTTATTTTTAATTAAAATATTTAATATTTAATAGATTCATAGGTCTTGAAATATTTTGTCCTTACTATTTTAATTAAAATATAATATTTTAGTCTTGAAATATTTTAAGCCTTTGATATTTTATTTAAGTTTAATATTTTAATGTTTACATTAAAATATTTAATATTTAATAGACTCATAACGTCTTGAAATATTTGTCTTTATTATTTTAAATAAGATATAACATTTTATTTTTTAATTAAAATATTTAATATTTAATATATTCATAGGTCTTGAAATATTGTCTTTACTGTTTTAATTAAAATACAATATTTTAATTTTTAAATTAAAAATATTTAATATTTAATTTAATACATTCCTAAATCTTGAAATATCTTAAGCCCTTAATATTTTAAAGTATAACATTTTTAAAATTAAAATATTTAATATAGTCATAAGTCTTGAAATAGTTTGACTTTAATATTTTAATCAAAGTATATTTTAATTTTTAAATTAAAATATTTTATATTTAATATATTAATGAGACTTGAAATATTTTAAGCCTGTAAAATTTTAATTAAAATAATGTTTTAATTTTTAAAATGAAAAATTATTTAATATTTAATATATTAATAATTTTTGAAATATTTAAGTCTTTAAAATATTCCAACACACACACACACACAAACAACCCTCCTCCTCTCTCTGGAATATGCTTTGCTTCAGCCTTATTTCAACCCTTTTCTCATTAAGCTCTCCTCTGGAGGACTACATTTCAAAAATACTACATTAATTCTTTACTACATACTACATAAACATTTAAAATATTAAAAATATTTTTAAAAGGCGAGAATGTTGGTTGAAATCAAAACCTTCCCTTCCTCTTTTTTTTCATGCAAGAAAGAAGTTTTCTTCATTCCCTTCCAGGAAATGCAGTCTAGTACTAAATTAAAATGGAGAAAACTTATATTTATTAATTGTGCATGTGAAAGGGTCCTAGATTAATATACTTCATTTTAAACTGTCACAGACTCCAATCTGGTTTCCCCCCTCTAGAAACTACATTTCCTAAGTGCTTAGGAAATGTAGTTTCGGGGAGGGGGGAACCAGATTGGAGTCTGTGACAATTTAAGATGAAATACATTTATCTAGGGCCCTTTCACATGTACAATTATTGCACTATGAATCCATCTCAACTGCTGTGGCACCATGCTGGGAGTTGTAGTTTCATGAGATAGCCCATATCTTCCTTGATCAAGCCTAAGCATCTGGCATTGTGCCATTTTATTTTCATTTATTTTATTATATTGTATTCTATTCTCTTAATCTATTATTATTGTTCTGATTTTTATTGATTTATTGTTTATATTTTGTACATTGTATTCATTTTATTGTGCAATCCTGCCTCGATCCATAGGGAGAGGCAGGAAATATAAATAAAACTATTATTATTATTATTATTATTATTATTATTATTATTATTATTATTATTATTATTCATTTCTTCTCTACTGCTTTCCATCTTTCCTAGCATTACTGCCTTTTCTCAATTAAATTCTGATCAATTTTAATTGCTTATAACCATAGGTCATCACAATATAAAACAAAGAGGTAGTGCAAATATCAAACAAGACCCATAGCAATATAGCAAGTACATTTCTATACTGCTTTATCAGTGAACTAGCACTCCCTAAGCTTTTCTTAAAAATTAATTTAAAATTTCAGATATTTCCAGTTCCACTAAGCGTTATCAGTAAGAATTAAATGCACAAGATGTACAAGATACACACAAAAAATTACTGCATTTTTAAAGGAGCCGTGCCTTTTCAATATGTGACCAAACTACAACAGCCTCAGTTTGGGCATCTTGGCTTCCAGATAATTCAGGCTTATTCTGTTCAAGGACCCATTTATTCGTCTTTTTGGCCATCCATCCTCATCATTCTTCTCCAGAACATCTCAAAAATGAGCTGATTTTCTTCTTATTCACTTTCTTCACCATCCAACTCTCACATCTGAAGATGGCGATGGGGAATACGATGCCTTGGACAATCCTCACTTCAGTGTTCGGTTATATCTTTGCATTTTAGGATTTTACCCCGTTCTTTCATTAGCTGCTCTTCCCAATCCTAGCTTTCTTCTAATTTCTTGACTACATTCTCTGTTCTGTTCAATGTTTGATCCAAGAGATGGGACCTCTTTCACTCATTTAGTTTTCTCATTTGAATTCTATCTAACATCAAATCTTGGTTTCCCTTTATCAAATACATTCATGCATTTCATTCTTGTTTTGTTCCTATTTATTTGAAATCCAGATACTTCTCCATAGATTTTTTTTTAATTTTTTCATTAGAGAATCTATACTGCCTAACAGATTTCCCAAGGTTATGACCAGATCATTGGCGAAAATTCTTAATTTGTACTTGCATCTTTTTTTCACACCTTTGATTTGCTTGTCTTCTCAAATTTTTTGAGCAGAACTTCCATTATAATTAGAAAAAGTAATGGAGACAAGGGACAACCTTGTCGCACTCTTTTAAATATTTTACATAATTTTAATTTTTGTAAATCTTCCATGGTCTTTTTGTTTTCTTGATGTTCAACATCAAGCCTACCTAGGCACTTTCCTCTTTGACCCTCTTCAGTAATTGCTCCGGGTCTCTTTTTTTTGGTTTCTGCTAGTAATATGGTGTCATCTACATATCTTATGCTCCTACCTCCAATCTTCTCTCCTCCTGCCTGTGAATTTAAGCCTACTCTGTGAATATTTTCTGAGTGCTTTGGAGCCTTACAGAACTACAAACCTTGCAATTCCATAAGGCATAGTCATGGCAGTTAAGGAGGAATTAAAGTGATCGTTCACTGGGGTTAGTTGTGAAAGACCGACCAGCAATGAAAAAAAGATTTTTTTTTTAACTCAGAAATAAATGTGGAAAATCCATACATAAAAAACACTATTCTTTTTATCTGAGAGAACACCTCTCTAGGGATTTCCAGGTCCTCCAGTGCAACTCTATGGCCAACATCTGTCAGAAGTTGATCATACAACCATACTGGAGGATCTACAAATGCCTAGAGAAGTGTTTTCTCTAAGAACTTCTAGGAATCAGTTTTCCAGTACAACTTCTAGAAGAGTTGTGCTGGAGGACCTAGAGATTCAGAGAGAACAAAACCGTGAATAATCGAAGCCACAAATGTGGAGGGCTGACTGTATAGTGCTGCAGTGAGAGTGTAACAGGGCTCTAGGTATTAAAGGTGCCACACAATTCGTTCTTTCCTTTATACTATAGGGAGATGACAGTGTAGATGCCAAAGTCTGGCTTCCAGTACTTTTGAGACCTACATTATCTCCAATTGCATACAATCCAACTATTCCGAAGTGGCAGGAAGAGTACTAGTTCATCCTGTCCTCCCACTTTTTAAGCTGCATTTAAAATGTCCCAGTTTCTCTCTCTCTTCCTCCCACTTCCCCCCACTGTCTCCAGCTTACTTCCATTGCTGCAAACTGGGTTCAAAGTGCCAAACTAGTCTGCACACAATTTACCCAGCAGGGGGAAAGGAAAGGAAAGGAGGTGGAATCTTGCTCACTTGGTCCTAAAGTGCATTAGGTGACCTCAAATCCTTTCTTTCAGCATAACATAACTCACAGGGTTGTTCTAAAGACAAAAATATAGGAGGTGGAGAGCTATGTATGTTATCTTGAAAACAGAAAGGAGACAAGCTCCACATGTTCTGAAGATGGTCAACTGTTTGTTCAGTGTTTTTTGTTTTTAAAAAGCCCAATGTGTTTTGGCCTCAGTGAGAAAAGGCCTTCTTCGGGGGCTAGAAACCAACACAAATACACATATATTATAAGCATTAAAAAGACAGGATAACATTCAATTAACTCTAATCCATAAAAAACATAGAAATACACAATTTTTCTTATTAAAAATATACATGCCCTCCAAAAGAAATCTCTGGAGAAATCTCTCCAAAAGACAGGACCATAAAATTTAAACAGAACAGAATAATGTATTTCTATGTTTTTCTGCTTTTCAACATGGTTTTCAATACTCTCTTCACTGATATCTTGGCCTCCTGAGAAAAGGCTAGAAATATTTTTAAAACATCAAGTGGATGAATGTGGGTGTTCTCTGCTCCTGGCAAACATACTTTTTAAAATCTTTACAGCTTCCTCTTAAGAGCCTAAAATCAGGTGCCAGTTCCCCTTGAATCCAGATCCAAAATGAAAACTATGAATCCCAGCTGATGCTTTCTCGAGTCTTTATTTCAAGCTGAATATTTCTTTGGTACAGAGGTTCTTCTGCTTGGACTTGGAATTTTAAAGACTTTTTGAGCTCAGAAAGTGCTTTAGATAAATTGGGAGAAGCAATCAGGAAGGGGTAGGGATCTTGGTATAAAAAACCCAGAAGAGATTATTCCATTTTCTCTTTGATACATTGAAGAGAACTTCTTCTAGGAGAGTGTCTGACATAACACTTATAAACAATGAGTGCCTTGTCTTCAGAGGTCTTTGCCTTTGTTCCTATAAAACAATGCACTGATTGAACCAATTAAGTTTCTCCTGATCAACTGTGATTCAGTCTGGTGACAAGCTGTTTTCTGTCTTACTTTTATTGTATAATTGTAATTTCTTTTTCTTTTACTTGGAGGCCTCCTGTACTAGTGGCTAGAGTCAGTGTTCCCTGCTGTTGACTGGGAAATATAATCATCGTTCCACCTAGAAAGGACCAGAAATCGATAGCTGCTACTTGAACTTTCATTTTAACCTATACAGAGGAGGCAATATTGTACACGCCAGATCTTAGACTTTAAACTACATAATCCATAGCAATTTCCCATGCTATACATTTGATGGGAACTGCAGTCAAATGCAGCCTGGAATGTACCAGCTTGACCCTTCTTCCCACTCACATCTATGTATGAACTACCCCTCTCTGCTTTGAACCTTCCTTTCTTTGAAATGGGCATAAGCAGCTAAGTGTCTTGATAGAGAGATAACCAGTACCTGCTCAGTATCTTCTAACCAGACACTCTATCTGCCTATCTATCTTTTTGATGTTGTTGTGTGCCTTCAAGTCATTTCCAACTTATGGTGACCCTATCATGGGGTTTTCAGGCAAGTTTCTTCAGAGAGGATTTGCCATTGCCATTTCTGAGGCTGAGAGCATGTGACTTGTCCAAGGTCACCCAGTTGGTTGACATGACCAAACCGAGACTTAAACCCCCGTTACCAGTTGTAGTCCAGTGCTCAAACCACTACACCATGCTGGCACTCACAATACTGCTAAACAATACCCACTGACAAATGCATATACTTTTAAACACAAAAATATGTAACATATAGCAACAAATGGAAATTTTCTCAAATATTACACATCTCCGTACGTATTTCTAAATATGTAATATCTGCGATGATCGCTGGCATTTGCTGCTACTTTACATATTTATGAAATGTGTTTAGAGAGCACGTGCATTTCATGCAACTGTGTATCCTTGTCAGCATTTTGTGGGTACATGCCAGACATCTTTTGCCAAGGCCAAACAGGGTTCCACATAATTTGATGCCAAAGAAAATCAGAATTTTCCCACCAAGGTGCAGAATTTAAAAATATGGTAACTAATTTGAAAGCAGGTTTGGCTTATTTTCCATTTATGTGCAATGACACTAAAAAATGAGAGTTTGCTACATGTTTAATGTTACCCCACAATGTCCTGCCTCAAGTAGCTTGTCTCAGCCTAGCGGATGTAGGCTTAGCCCCGGGTTATACACAAGGGTACTATTATCAATAATGGGAAAAGCAAACCATTCAGCAGACCACAAGATCAGCATGACCATTAATCAGGAGACACTATAGTGTGGTTCTCACATTTAGTGTTAGAACAGAGGGAACCTCTTCCTCAGTATATTTTCTTTGTGCACCAAAAGCAGCCATTTTCTTTCAAAAGCAAATTCTGTCCACTATTGTTAGAATATTTTCAAATGGTCAACAGTCCTCACTTTAATGCCATTAATATTCAAAAACAAAAACAAAAATACTTACGAGGAACAGCTATATTTGCACAAATTGGTTTGTTTAAAAAATGTTTTTGTTTCAAATAACTGTGCGAAGAGCTATAAAAAATAAGTCCTCTCTCTATCTACATAAATTTAAAAAGGAAGCTCTAGATTTGCATCTCTGTAGGTCAGCTCAACCAAAGATGACATCCATTTTAGTTCCAAAATGGAATCCAGGGTCCTAGTTTGACTTGAATCCAAAAGGCTAGAAAAGAGGAATGCTAGATTATCTGATCTCATTAACCTGAGGGAAGAGAATAAAGTTTTCCAAGCCAAATGAACAAGCTGATGTTATACAAAAAGGTAATGCTTATAGAAACACTAGAAGTGAGTGAGATCCATATGAAGTTTCATCCTTCCAGGAATGTCCAGGCTGAAGCATAAGGCATGGTCACTGCTTCTTGGCCTTGGTTGTGTGATGCTGCCAGGCCTGGTTGAGGTAGCCGAGGCGTTTGTAGTTGATATACAACAAGGCGAAATTAAGGATATAGGTACTGACACAAATCACACAGAAGTCATGGAGCACGAAGAAGAGGATGTAGGCCAGGTAGACTGAGCCAGCAATAGAGACCAAGGATGAGCCCAAAAGAGCAATAGCTGCCAGGCCACTGGTGGAGAAACCTGTTAAAAAAAAAGAAAAAAAAAGGATGAGGTAGGTGATCTTGCTTTCAACTACAGAAAAAGGAATGATGCTGACAACCAGAAATTAAAGCAAAAATAAATAAATAAATAAATAAATAAAAATAAAAAAATCAACCAGAAATAACCTACTATTTCTCCTTTGCCCCATCTCCCAGCTCTGGCTTTCCAATCCCAACCTTTGAATCACCTGACAGACCCCTCCTGTTCAGGATTCCCATCCATCTTTCTCCACAAGAAAAGCATTCCAACTCTGTTCTCCCCAACACTCATGTTCTGTTTTTATTTCTTAACTACTGGTTTAAATGGAAAAGGGACACTTGGTTTTAACTGGCAGTGGTTTGGAAGGGAGTACAGCCCCCTCAGATCCATGTTTCTTTCAGTCTCACTTCTTTTTCGTACTTTTGGAAACTCTGGAGGTCAAAAAAAATAGATGTATTTAGAATAGCCATGTTGGCTGTGCAGTAAAATACAACAAAATCAAAAATCTACAATCAGTGATACCTTTATGGGGCCAACTCCAAAGCGTAAAATACATTATGAAACCTTTAAAGCTTCACTGGCATCAGCGAAAAGTGTTAAAGATCATACAGGGAAAAAATGGTGACAATGTTAGAATCATAAGCCTACATTCTGTTTGAGAAGTTGTCAGTTAAGATGGTTCTGAGGGATTTTATTACAGGAATAAAACAAAGCAAACAGGAATAAAATTCGATACAGGAATAAAACAGCAATAAAATACAGGTAATAAAATTTCAACTCCATAGCAACAGAAAAGTAACTTCTCTTGAGAACCAGCTATCCCTGTCTTGTTCAAATCTAACTGTTCCTTTTTTAGGCAGAGAACACTGAACTTCTCAAGGAGTCTTCTGTTGCTAATGATTGAGCTGTCTAGTAGAACCAGTGATAATTTCTAATACTTGATAGACTTATCAAGCTGCATCCATACTGCAAAAATAGTCCAGTTTGACACCACTTTAACTACCATGGCTCAATGCTATCAAGATTTGTAATTTGTTGTGGCACAAGAGTTCTCTAGCAGAGAAGGATAAATATCTCACAAAAGTATAATTCCTAGAATTCCTTAGCACTGAGCCATGGCCGTTAAAGTGGTGTCAAACTTGATTATTTCTGCAGTGAGGATGCAGCCATCCTTGCATGTCACATCACCCCTAGAGATCAATGGCAGCTACATTTTCCTCTACTAAGAAACACACATTGAGCTAGCGTTGTAGCAGACAGCGTGGGAGGTAAAATACCTGGGAAAGGTTGTAGCGACACATATTTACACACAGATGTATGTACACAACATGCATTTGCTTACACTGATATGTTCACTGGCTGTTTGCTACACAGAGAGATCTTGTACCACTTTTGAGATTAACTGAAAGAAATAAATTGGCAGCATGAGCTTTTGTAGACTTCAGTCTACTTCCTCAGGTTCTAGGAGATCCTGGGACTTGTAGTTTATTGTAGCATCAGAGCTCTCTGAAAGAGAAGGCTAAATGTCATTGAGCCAGGGCAGTTAAAGCGGTCTCAAACTGGATTATTTCTGCAGTGTGTTTTCGGCCTTTAGTCCCAAAGGTTCTACAAGATCTCTCTGCATACTGATTCTACATGACTATATCTTTGAATTCCTCAAAAAAGGTATAACTTTTCCAATCACTTTTTAGAAAAATCACCAGTTGAAGAGTCTCTTCGTTTTATTGTACCGACTGTTAGATCTCTGCTTCTTTTTATTGTCCGGAATGCTTCATTTCTTGTATACACCATCTTGGAATCCTTTTGGGGATAAAGGTGCAACATATAAATAAGGAAAGAAATGTATCACTCACCAAGGAGGATCTGCAGAAGATAGAAAGCGATTCCAAAGATACTGTTTGGCTGGTTGAACACACTATGAGTTCCCAAGAGGCCGGCTACCAAGCCAAAACCACGACCCCACCTGGAAGGAAAAAGTGAAGCTGGAGAGATGTTCAAAAATGAAGAGCAATGAGAGTATCTTGGATTGCTCTTGATGGGTGGGAAGATATGTGGCCCTCCAATATCAGTCTTAGCCAGCAGAGCCAATCATGAAGAATGATGGGAGTTTCAGTCTAACCACATCTGGAAGGCCAGACGTTCCACGGGTCACTGGATTTGCTGTCATGGGCCTACAGATTCGTCGTAAAACCTATGTCTTACAATATGAGTGGGCTTAATGCAGCCTGCATGCAGCCCCTAGACCAGGGGTAGGCAACCTTTCCCCTTTAAGGGCCGAGAGACTTCCACTCCCAGAAGCCTCAGCCATGTTGGCCAATAGTCCCATGTTGGCCAATAGCTCCTGGGATTCTGGGAGCTGGAGTCCCTCGGCCCTTAAAGGGGAAAGGTTGCCTACCCCTGGCCTAGACCCTAAAGTTCCCCCCAATTTTAAAAGATGCCACAAAATCGTGCAGAAAGAAATCCAAATGTGTGAAAATAAATTCACCTTGTCCCCACTCCAAAACCATGTACTTCAGGTTGAGTCTCCCTGATTCAGAATTGCAAAATCCAAAATACTCAAAAAAAAAAAAAAAAAAAAAAAAGGGTAATTGAGATAGTGACATCTTTGTTTTCTGATGATCCAATGTACACAAACTTTGTTTCTTACACAAAATTATTTTAAAATATTTTATAAATGGAGAATACAGCACTTAACTGCATTATTTCTATTGTGTTGATGCCCCCTAATCCAGTCATTCATGAACAGACTTCCAGAACCTGACACCATGTGATCTGTAGTTTCACAAGGTCTTTACCTTCTCTGCTAAAGAGTGCTGGTGCCTGACCAAACTGCAAATCCCAGGATTCCATAGGACGGAGCTATAGCACTTAAAATGATGTCAAATGGCATAATTTCTACAGTGTTGTTGTTCTTGTTAACTGCCCTCGAGTCGGTTTTGACTCATGGCGATCCTTTGGATGAGACATCTCCAAGAATCCCTATCTTCCATTGCCTTGCCCAGATCCTGCAAGCCCTTGCCCATATTCCCCCGATCAAATCTCCCAATCTGGTTTGTGGTCTTCCTCTCTTTCTTCTATCCTCTACCTTTCCTCACATTATTTTTTTTCTAGGGATCCATGCCTTCTCATTATGTGGCCAAAGTACGATAGTCTCAACTTGATCACCTTTGCTTCTAAGGACAGCCTTGGTCTGATCTGTTCAAGAACCCATTTGTTTATCTTCTTGGCTGACCATGGTATCCTAAGTACTTTTCTCCAGCACCACATTTCAAATGAGTTTATTTTCTTTCTGTCTGCTTCCTTCACTATTCAGCTCTCGCATCCATACATGGGAATTGGGAATACAATGGCTGGAACAATTCTGACTTTAGTGCTCAGTTGTATGTTTTTGCTCTTCAGTATCTTTTCCAGTTCTTTCATAGCTGCCCTTCCCATTCCTAGTCTTCTTCTTATTTCCTGATTGCAGTCTCCATTCTGGTCGACGTTAGAAATAGTTAAAGACTTCCCATATCTAGGATAATTTCCTCGTTGTCTAAACTGAACTTGTGTATTTCATCTGTGGTCGTTATTTTTGCTTTCTTTATGTTTGGCATCAGAACTGCCTTTGCACTTTCATCTTTGACCTTCCTTATCAACTGTTCCAATT
>CM034710.1:9204396-9220009 GCA_020142125.1 Phrynosoma platyrhinos | reverse complement strand
GCAACCCGGCCCCTGGCTCAAAAAGGTTGCCTACCCCTGGCTTAGAGACTGCATAGTTATATGCCATATGAAACGGTATATAAATGAAGCTGCTAATATTATGGTGTCGTCTGCATATCTTAGGTTGTTAATGTTGCTTCCTCCTTTTTCTGATTCTAATTCTGCTTTTCTTATGATGTTTTCAGCATATAAGTTAAACAAGTAGGGTGATAGGATGCAGCCCTGTCTGACCCCTTTGCCTACTGGGAACCACTCTGTTTCCCCGAATTCTGTTCTGATGGTGGATTCCTGTCCTTGACACAGATTTCTCATCAGGACTACCTACACCAGGATCTGCAGTGTAGAGATCCACCCTGAACGCCCTGAATTCTAGATCTATAGGTCATTCCCACTACAGCAGGCCAAGCAGATCCGTTTCGGAGTGGCGAGTCAACACTTTATGTAAAGTTTATCTATTTCAAGGGATCGACTCTATAATCAGCAGCAGCAATAGGATTTGGGGCTGTAGGACTTGATGTCTCTTTTCCTCTTCTATAAAGTGGGGAGAGCCAGCATGGCCTAGTGATCTGAGTGTTGGAGTACGGGTTCGAATCCCAGTTCAGCCATGAGCAAGTCACGCTCTCTCAGCCTCAGAGGATGGCCATGGCAAGGCCTCTCTGAACAAGTCCTGCCATGAAAAGCCCATGACAGGATCACCTTAGGGCCTCCACATGCTGGAAACAACCTGAAGGCACAAACAACGACAACAACAACAACAGGCATTCTTGAGCTGAGACGGCTAAAGACTTTATGAAACTACAAATCCCAGGATTCCATAGGGTGAAGGTGAAGCACTTAAAAGTGCTCACAGAATCACAGCATCTTAGGTCCAAAGTGAGCTGCAGAAATAATCCGGTGTGAGACCGCTTTAACTGCCCTGACTCAGGGCCTTTGCAGACTGCCAGAAATAATGCAAATTGAGTCCACTTTAAGGGTTAGGGTCAGTGCTAGGGAATCATGGGAATTATATTTTTTTTCTGAGACATTGAGCCTTCTCTGTCAGAGAGCTTTGGTGCCACAATAAACTACAGTTCCCATGATTCCCTAGCACTGAGTCAGGGAAGTTAAAGTGGACTCAATTTGCACTATTTCTGGCAGTCTGCAAAGGCCCTCAGTGTAAGGGAATTTTGGGATCTGTAGTTAGGTGACACATTTAGACCTTTTCTGTCAAGAGACAGCTCTGGTGCCACAACAAACAATAATTCCCAGGATTCCCTAGCAGCCTCAAACTTGATTATTTCTGCAATGTGTTTTGGACCATAGATTCTTAAGTTATATATATAAAAAAAAGTTGGACTAGGACTCTGGAGGCCAGGCTTCGATTCACTTCGAAGCCACTCGGTCATGGAAACCCAATGGGTGACCTTGGGCAAGTCACACTCTCTCAGCCTCAGAGGTTGCCCAAGAGCGGACACTACCTGGAGGTGAAGACGCGGGAGCAGCTGACGGAGTCGCTGAGGTCGCACATGGCCCGGTAGGCGGCGTCCCGCTCCTTGGAGGTCTCCACGTGGAAGGCGTACACGGAGAGCGCCAGCCCCGCCGCGCACAGAGCCACCCGCGCCGCACGCTCCCAGCCGGGCGCCGCCATCTTAGCGCCTCCGCTCCTCAGAGTGCCCTGAAGCCTCTTCACCTTCTGCCTTAGGAAACACTCGGCCGCCCCTCATTGCACACCGGCAGGCTGTCAATCAGACACACCCGCCAATCAGGGGGCAGAAAGGAGGGGAGGGGGAAAGAGCGGGGCGTGATTGCACACCGATGGACTGTCAATCAGACACACTCGCCAATCAGTGAGTAGGAAGCAGCGGAGGTGAAGGGGAAAGGAGCAGGGCATGATGGGGGTTGTAGTCCATGGAAGAATAAAATATGAGAGCCAGCGTGGCGAAGTGTTTTTGAGTGTTGGACTATGACTCTGGAGACTAGGGTTCAGTTCCTTGGTTGGCCATGAAACCCACTGGGTGGTCTTGGCCACGTCACACTCTCTCAACCTCAGGAGAAGGCCATGGCAAACCCCCTCTGAAGAAATTTTGCCCAGAAAACCCCAGGATAGGTTCGCCTTTGAGCGTTGGACCAGCATTCAAATCCAGACTTGGCCATGGAACCATCCTGGGTGGCAAGTCACACTCTCTCAGCCTCAGAGGATGGCCATGGCAAACCATCTCTGAACAAATCTTGCAAAGAAAATCCCAAGATAGGTTCACTTTGGGGACACAGTCCCAGCAGCAGCAACAGCAGGGTCAGACTAACCAGACGTCCTCCTTTTCCAGGGCCTGTCCTACATTTCAGCCTTCTGTCCAAGATGAACTATTACTCCCAAGATCTCTTATCACTGGTCAAGCTGGCAGAGGCTGATGGGAACTAGAGTCCTATAGCATCTGAAAGTCCATCCATATCTGGGTATAAATGCAGATGTGTGCCTTCAAGTTGCCTGTTGACTTATGGTGACCTCATGAGTGTCATTGGGCTTTCTTAGGCAAGGAATGCTCAGAGGTAGTTTGCCAATTCTTTCCTCTGAAATGCACTCGTCCCTCCACATTTGCAGCTTTGACTTTTGCAGATTTGATTATCCATGGATTTTTTTAATGTGTTCTCCCTGGGAATCTCTAGGTCCTCCCGTGCAACTTTGTGGCCAACTTTAACCAAAAGTCACACTGAAGGACTTAAAAGATTCCTAGAGAGGAGACTCCATTGTAGCTCCTCTCTGCCTTCTCTCCCTCCAGATGTTTTTGTTACTTGCTGTTTTTCCAGATTCATGGGGATCCTGTGCCCCTAATCCCAGCGAATGTGGAGGGATGAGTGTATGGACTGGCATCTGGAATTCCTTGGCAGTCTGCCATCCAAGTATTAACCAGGCCTGACCACGGCTAGGTTCTAAGATCAGACAAGATCTGGTGTCTTCAGGGTATAGACACCACAGGACTCTGTTGGTTTCTCCATGATCAAAGGCAGTTACCTCCTGGAAAGCTGTATTGGGATGCCATTGTCCACCCATGTTGAGTTCACTAAACAGTCACGTAAAAGGACGTCAGAGGAACATAATATATTAGTCTGCTCCCTTTACATTTTCTAACCCTAGAGATCAATGGACAGATGCCAAGTTGCTGAAGTGACTGCCCCATTCCAGCCGTGAGAGGATTTTACAAGTGGCCTAGATTCCCACAGCCATTGTGGTCCATGTTTACAACAATTATGATGACAAACCATCTTAAAACATTCAGGGGGTGCTGTGTTGGCCATTTAGCAAATTCAAACAAAAATCCATCAGTGATACCTTTACTGGCCAACCAAAATGCACAATATCCTTGTTGCAAGCTGTCAAAGCTCCATGGGCTTCTTCTTCATCAGGCAAGATGTTACAAACCAAACAGGAGAAAAACCATTGGAGATGTTAGTCAGATGCCTACATCTTGTTTCAATCTTTAGTTAAGAAGGGCCCTCCCTCCATCCACCATCATCTGGAGGGAGAGAAGGCAGGCCATCTCATCGGGCCTAGTCTGAAGAAGAAGAAGGGCCCTCCCTCCAGTCCATCTGCTTTGGTCCACGCTTTTGAGGGAGAGAAGATCTGATGGACTTATTCCCCTTCCCCACCACCATCCCCTTCTCCTTTTGTGTCTTGTCTTTTTAGATTGTAAGCCTGAGGGCAGGGAACCGTCATTAATCCACTTGTAAGCTGCTCTGATAGCCTTTGGCTGAAGAGCGGGGTATAAATACGTCATAATAATAATAATATGGTATATGGTGGGGAGGATATCTTGTAAGCAGGATCCTCCTTCTGGCCCTGTGGCTATAGGGGGATTTGCAAAGTCCAGGAAATTTAAAATCCATTTGCATCTCAACAGGGACCCCTCTTTTGCAATCCAGTATGTCTCCATTCCAGTGAGGCCACAGGCCTCTTTGTAGCAGAGAACCATTTTAAAAGAAGAACCATCTTAAAGAAGTAAATCTACCCCTGGCCACCATGAAATCTGGCCAGCGCTAGGGATGGAGTGGGTCTAGATGTGATAAAAACAGCAAGTGCTAGGTACTTCCTTTTAGATGTTATTGTAATGTAAACTTTGAATTTGGGGAATTACTAAAGTCCAAGTCTTCTATGGGATCTTTTATCCTATGTTTACAAAGGTGGCTATGGAAGAGACAGATCGAGACAAAGCTTGGGGATTCAAACATACAAAGACACTCTAACATACATGCACACACATAAGAACTCAGGAGTAGTTAGCTTGGATAGGAAACACAAGGCTTTCTAATGGTGATAATTACCTGAAAGGAAATTACCTGCTCCAACGATGAATGAAGAGGGATAAACTCAACCATTATGAAAGGGAAAGGACAACAGACAGAGCCAGGGACTTTAGTCAGAGATCACAATGGCAATGTCACCGTGAAATCTATCCAGACCCCCTCAATATGCCTGAGATTTTGGGGAGCATTTATATACCTTTAATCCTAATCTCCGACAAAGAGTTGCTATTGTATATCAAAGTATTTTGCTTGCTATGCTTTGAAGTAGGCAATTTCCAAAAGAGGGGAGATAGGATGCTGATATCTCATCTTCATCCAGACACATCCTGGCTGGCACTCATAAATCTTCTAGGTGTGAATGTCCTGCTTTGCAGCTCCTAAGCTTGGCCTTTTTGATCTGCAAATGGTTGTAAATGCAGATGTGACTCTGTTTGGAGTGCCTACATGAGTCTCACGCTTTCAGCTCATGGTGGTGAAGGCTCCTTCCAGCCTAGGGCTCTGACAGGGACCCAAAGGGGTCTTTATATCAAACCAATCATCGTAACATTGTGTTCCTTTTATAAGAGTAACTTGGTTCTTGCCATTTGGTAAAGGTTCATACAGGACACCATTCAGGTATGCATAGACGCTTCTTGCGGTCTATAGCTTTTTATTAGATACAGGGTGGAACATGCATGGCAAAATGGATGCCTCTGAGCAGATGGAGAGCGCTGCTCTCTTGACATAGCAGGAATTACAAAGCAGGAGATAGAGGTGAGAAAATAGGACAACTGTGAGGCAGGCAAAAGACCTCTCATCTTTCTCTGAAACTAGCATCAGGCTGTAAGCCCCAGTCAGGATAGTACTGACGATATTTTTTTATAAGATTATCATTGTCCATTTGTGGTATTGTTTTTAAAGTACTTTCTGTGTGGAAGGTGAGTTACAATCTTTATTTGTCATCAGAACAACCTTGTGAGAGCTGGTTAATATTACCTCTAGGGTAATATTACTCCCAGGGAAGGTAGGAAATGGAGGAAAGGTTACTAAACGGGCATCACGTGTCTAAGTTATTGCAAGCAGGCTGGGTTCTGTGCAATTAAGAATTTATTGAATATATGTAGACGCAGGGAAAGAATACCACAAAAAAAAAAAGAAAGAAAGAAAGAAAGAAAGAAAGAAAGAAAGAAAGAAAGAAAGAAAGAAAGAACAAGGCAGTGGTTATATGATTTGTAACCAAGACAGTCTCTTGTCACCCCAAAAGGATTTGAATGTTAAGACACCTAGATGCCCCATCTCCAGAAGACACAGCTAGTATCTAATAGACAGTTCTTAATAAAACTATGTCTTATGTACAGTATACAGATTTGAAAAAAGACTGCTCTATTAATTGCATGGAACTATTTAACAGTCCTGGCTATCAAAACATTCAGTAAATATCTCTATAAACTGTAGCATAAGATGCCAATAATGTCAAAGGTTAGAAGGTCCCTTAATAGATTGTAACGAGGGGGTATTGTAAAGTAATAAATATCACCTGGAAGTTATTTTAAAGGTGATAATTAAAACTTTATGATACCCCCTCATATTTACTGCAGACAGTGACCCAAATTGGATAGGTAATCTCAACTAGACTAGACCTGCATAAATCAACACTTATATCATACCACTGATTCAGTAGGTTGACCCTAGTTGGGACCAGCAGTTGGATTTAGGTTGGCATTTCCATCACCATAATCAGATAACTGGGTATAAAGTTGACACTGGCAGTAGGTGTTGTTTATTCATTCATGTTAAAGGCTTCTTGGATGCTTTCCAATGCTTGCTGCTTGGTGATTCTCTTCCAAACCTTAGGAAGATCAGCAGGGAGAGCATTATACTCTTTAGCAAACTGTTGATTGTACTTGCTGAATACAAACTTCCAGTAGTCTGAGGCTGCGATGCTAACATCAGGCTGTATGCGCCAGTCAGGATAGTATTGACGATATTCTTTATAGGGATGGTCCTGCCAATTTGTGTCCCAGTTTCTGAAAGTGGCATTTGAGGTGACATCTGAGGAGCATAAAGAATATACCAGCTTCTTTGTATGAACACTTCTATAAGTCCCTAACCCTTGAGGTCGATGGACTGAAGCAAAATGTTCCTGGTGATTTCCACCTCCAGCTTCACAAGGGACTTTGCAGAAGGGACACTGCTTCCCACAGCCAAAGACACGCTTGAAGATTTCATCTTGGGGCTTGAATGGAAGAGTTTGAAGTATTATATCAACATTAATCTTAAATTGCTCTGCAAGAATTCTTTCCATCACTTCAGAGATAAAACCCTTGACATCAGCTGAGAAAGATCCAACTTTGGCAGAATTATTGAACAGGATAATATCCAGAGAATCCTTAGAAATGACAAGCTCTTCACTCATCTCACGGCAGAAACACTCCAGAAATTCAGACAAAGTCACAGTTTCCTTTGCAGAGCTCTCTAGAACTTCTTTGATTTTCTTTATCAGAGCAGATAAGATCTCTCTTTCCAAGGCTGCCAGATCTTGCCGTTTCCCATAGTGGTCCAACAGGTGTTCCTCTATCCAACCTTTGACAAACTGTTCATACTGCTTTATATACTTCACGTAGTAATCAAATTTGTCATCTTCTAGCAACTTCTTCTGCACCATGAACTGAAAGAAGCTCCGGCTCCCATATTGAATGGATTGCCCACTGCTGAGAAAGTCATCGACTATGTCTATCCCTAGCCTCTTGTAGAGGTAGTCTACCAGAGCTGGCTTTAGACACAGATCGCAAAAATCCCAGGCTCTCTTCTGGCAAGCATCTTTCTCATAGTAAAGGTCTTGGAAGATGGAAAAATAGTGAGGTTTGAGGTTTTCTAGACGCTGATGGGGATTGTTTGCCCTGTAGAAGGCATCGTGCATCTTCTGAAAAGAATCAGCTGCCTCTTGCAGAATGTAGTATTTCACATCTACCACAAAATGAGTAGTAATATGAAGTTTCTTAAAATCTTTGTCTTGAAGTTCTTGATTGATTATCCTCAATAATTCACGACAATATGTTTCATCATAGTCTCCTTTCAGGCTGACTTTCTTTGTAACGTAATTCCTACACGTTTCAAGTAGAGACATGGTAGCAATATCTAGTTCACCTAGATAATCCTTGACTATAGATTTTATTTTTCTAATGAATGACATTTCTAGATATTTTTTTTAATGATGAAATGAGTCCCACCATGGCCTGAACTGCACATTAAGTTTTGCAAAATCTGATTTGCCAAACTACCCCTAGGCTCTAAATCTTTTCTAAGCTGATAGAATACATCTGCATGAATTTGTCGGTGAGTTAAAGTAGTAGATGGCAATTCTTCTAAGGTTTCCTTCCATGTTTTCTCAAACTCGCATTTTAGTTCCTCAGAATTCAGTTCACATTCCCTTTCTTTACATTCTTCCAAAAGCTTGTTTACCTTCCTCTCTATGATGCTTAAGTACTTAGCCTGCAGATTGTCTATCTTGCCTTGTCCCTTACGAATCAGAATGGTCTCTTGACACTTGTTAAGTGAATAGTTCTCCAGATGGTTGCGAAGGAACTTTGCGCTTCTGATAAAGTCTTCTTTATACTTTTCTATCAGGTGCAAACTTTCTCCACCACTTTCAAAATAGTTCTGTATGCACTGTAACATTTTTTGCTCTCCAGCATCTAGTATGTGATATGCCTCAATCTTTAATTTATCTAATGCATAAGCTTCTAGTTCTTCTAGGGAATGATTCTGAATTGAAGTATCAGCTTTGGACACCCAGAAATATATCTCTTTCTGGAAATCCCACTCCCATTCTGAATACTTCACTGAAAGTTGGTTATATGCATCTGCCACAAGACTGTTACGGAAGCTGAAGATAAAATTTTCATGTTTTACAGCGTTCCACAAGCTCTTTACCCATTCAACAAACTGGGGGATATCTTTAGAAAACCTATTCTGTGAGCTGGTCCTCATGAAGTCAAACAAGTACTTTTTCAATTCTGATACACTCTCACTGTATCCCAGGTTCACTGGAGCCATGGGTGGGACTCCATGCCACAAGCCAGGAATGTACCAGTTGTCTTTTTCTGGATCATAGTCCATAATATCTGAAAAGGACACTTCTCTGCATTGTTTCTCCATTCTGGCTGCAGCTTTGGTCATTTCATTGAGCTGATCAAGGAGGTGTTTTCTATCCCTCATGTTCTGATCATGAGCAGAAACATCACTGACATTCTGATGCACAAACTGACATTTGGGTTTGTGCCCAATGTCCTCCATCCTCAAAAATGCATGGACCACAATTTGCAAGATGTCCTTCATTTCAGTGGCATTTTCCATGGCCAAGTTAACTATGGTTATGTCACTGAGTCCAATCACCAAGGTCGCCAACTCATTATCATGCTCGTAGCTGTCCTCCAGTTTGGCCAACTCAGGGGCTTTCAAACCTTCTGTATCTATCACCAAGACAAAATCACAACCGATTTCTTGCTGTAAATTCTTTGTGACTCTAAGGAGCGTCATAAATGCTCCCCGAGTACATCGGCCACTGCTGACTGCAAACTGCAATCCAAACATGGTATTGAGAAGGGTGGATTTGCCAGTGCTTTGTACACCAAGGACAGTTAGAACCTTCATCCTAGATTTGCCCCCTAGTTTAACATGGAGCTCAGTCAGAACATCAGTGACCCATTGCAAGGGAATGTTAGATGCATCTCCATCAATCAGCTCCATTGGAAATCCTTCCAGCATCAAGTCAGCAGCTATCCTTGGTAGGTGAACAAATTGCCTTTGGCTCTGTGTCATATTACCTTCATTCACCATCATGTGCTCTGCTTCATAAAACTGTCCCAGCTCACGCATGAAGTGTTCTACCCCTAAGGAACTGATGGAAATTAATTCATCCAGCTGTTTTAATTGCCACGCATTATCTCCTGTGGTGCGACATTTCTCTTTATACTCTTCTCGCAATCTTAAGAGGTTTGCCCTTGCAACATGATCTAAGCTGAACTTCATCCATTTCAGAAAGAAATGTTTCTCCACCGGGCAAAGATGTTGGATTCCATTGATAAATTTTGTTATCCCATTAGTAATGTCACATTGATTTTGCTGTACACGCAATTTTATCCACTTCTCTCTTAGCTGAGATTTGTAATCTTCTGCTGGTATGTCAGCTTGTCCTTTCATTCTGCACAGCTCTTTCTCCACCTTGGCCACATTTCTCCACAAGTCCCCTTGGAGTTTCAGCATTTCCTTCTTGTAGTTTGCAACATCTTCTATTTCTTCAATGATTTCCTTGGCATGCAGAGTCCCATTCTGACAGTCCTGTGTATCCTCATCAATCGCAATCCCCAGTTCTTGACTTACACTGGCCATTTCTTCCATATTCACCACTTTCTGATGAGAGCTCACTATATTCCTCATGGCTGAACGGAGCTTCTTCACAAATTCTGTGGTATTTTGATTCTTTTCTTTCACTAGCAACTGTGATCTGTTCAAGTTCAGCACTGGTGCTAGCTTGTTAAGGAACACCAGTGCTTCCTTTGATTTCCCTCCTTCTGTATTCAAGATAAAGTAGCATTTAGATGCCAATTTGTGGTGAGTCAATAGCATATTATATTCGGATTCAGAAATGTTCTCAGCAAAAATGAACACAGCTGATGATACCTCTGTTAAAAAACTGAACTGCAACCAGTGTGACTCTATGTCTCCACGCAGGTTTGTTATTGCCACAGGCTCTGGAAAAAGATCCGAGTTTTCCCTCCCTCCAGGGAAATACCAGGACACTTCCACTAGCCCATTACTAATCTCTCGAGCAACATTCCCACAGTCAACATCACGATGTACAAAGAAATCATGGTGGTGTTGAGGGGAGCTGAGGACTTCATTAAGAAGTTTGGATTTGGAGAGACTGCAAGTTCCCATCCGCACGAAGGAAATGGTTGGCATGGGAATAAGCACCAAGTTCTCCTCTCTGAAGCCTCTGCTCTCAGCTAAGGAATGGGGCCGCCATTTTTTCACAATGTCCCTCATGGCCCAGAGCATGAAGGTACATTTGGAAGTGTCAAAGGAAGGTAGTATCAAAGGAAGAGCAAACTGGCACATGGACATTTTAAGCAAAATTTCCTGCTGAAGAAAACTATCAGAACTTAGTAATATGGCACAAAGGACGTCAAGGGGGTTCACCGAAACCTCTGAGTTCATTTCACTGAGAGAAAATAGCTCATCCTTCATATAATCACCTTCACCTAAATTTTCTTCAGCCTTTGATAAAAGGCTTGTATTTCTAGCTGTTCCATTGAGAGCTATGAGTTTCCTCAAGAAATGCCATGGTAGATCTTCCAGCTTCTGAGGAGCCATAGTTTTGAGACTTTCTGAGTCAATTTCTAGGATTTCTCCCATGGTGAGCTTTCTCCTGCTTTGCTCGCTGAGCCCCAACCTCCTCAGAAAACTCTTGACTGTCCCTGGTAGGAAGGGAAAGGACAAAACAGTTATTCACCATGAAATATTTCCCATGAATACTTTTGGAAGGAAGAAAGAAATTTGTCTAAAAGAGCAAGAATGCTGAGTGAGGGAGTGGAGGGGAAAACTTTTCAAATACATGTTAAACAGATTAATAAAGTGAACCAGTCACTTTCTCTAATAGCAAAATGTAGAGTGCCAACTGCAACATTAAGTAAAGAGGACCACTGAGAAACAATGTTTTATTTGAATAAAAGTATTTTTTTTCATCCAGAGGTAGTCCAAAGTTGCACAATACACTGTGTTTTGCTTGTTTTAAAATTTGCCACATGGTAGAGCTACAAAATGGGTTCAAAAAAACGCTGCTTTATGTTTGCTTGTAACTGGGGCCAAAGACAACAGTCTGTTACAGGAAAGGGGGAAATGTGAGTCCACTACAGATGATGTTTGTCAGCCCTTCACTCACATTCGCAGAGGCTGGATGGCCATCTGTCGGGGATGCTTTGATTGGGAGTTCCTGCATGGCAGGGGGTTGGACTGGATGACCCTTGTGGCCTCTTCCAACTCTATGATTCTATGATTCTATGATTCCACAGAACATTCATGTGCCATTGTAACATGAAAATGTGACATCGTGAGTGACTAAATTCAGGCAGAAACTCTCTCCCTAAAATGCTTCACTGACGACAAAACTTTCCACAAGTCAGAAAATATGCTTTTCTTGCTAAGATCATGGTTAGTGGCTACGATATTTATCTGGCAATATGAGTAGCTAGCAAGATTATGCATCTAATTGGCAAATCCCATAATGAGTTATACAGAAAACTGACCATTTATTTATTTAAGATACCCCTAGCCTGGCCATTTTCTAAATAACTCAGGGAAGGGTTGATGGAGAGTCTTTAAGATAATCTAACAATTTAAGTAGTAGAAAGCAATTCAAGCCAGCAATTCAATAAAGCCAGCAAATATGATTGGCTGAAAATGAAACCATAATCTCACTAAGCCCCAAACAAAAAAGGATCAGGTTAGGAAATGGAAAAAGGGGTTGGGATGGCATGGGGGCCTGGTGTTTCTGTGAGAAATATCAGAGCCAGGATATTACCAGTTTATTTATTTATTTGTTCAAGGTGACACAGTAGCATTAAAACACACACACACACACACAAAGAAAACACCTTCTCAGTTCTTCACACCAAAGACCAGAAACAAGAACAGCCCATGTTACGTCTTTCCCAAACTCAAAACTAGCCACCCCCGGGCTGTGATTTTTGTGGCCACTTGGGTGATTTTGTAATGTTGGTCAGTCAAATTTCTAGCTGATGGTGGTCACCTTTGGAAAAGGTGTGCTTTATATTAAGTGATTTTAACATATAATTTTTACAACTGCTAAAAGGAACGTTGGGCTTACCTGATGTATGTCCGTTTCCAGAGGAGAAGGGTTCGATCCTCCTTAGATTGGGTTGTTCCTCCCTTTTACTCCTGTAGGCAGGAAAAGAAAACAAAACAAAGGACCTTCTTGCCCCCCAAGTGGAAGGGGCAACCCAGGAGAGGTCAGTTGTTAGCCAGCCAGAAGAGAACTAGAGCAAGGTTTGAATGAGGAGGCAGTGAAAAAAGCGTAGAAGGAAAGAACAGGGCTTAGGGTGGTCCCTGACCAGCACACAGGGTTCCCAGTACAGCACTTTGAAGTGGGTGGGCAAGAGGATCGAATCCATCTCCGCTGGAAATGGACGTACATTCTTTTTCCCGGCGGAGAGGGTGAGATCCTCCTTAAGATTGGGATTTACAAAAGCCCCCTTAGCTAGTGCTGTGCTCTAGGTGGGGAACCCAGGAGCACTTGTTGAAGCACCCTCCTCCCAAAGGCAGCCTTGGCTAACTGGTAGAGTTCTAATTTTTGGTGTCTCACAAAGGTGGAAGGAGACTTCCAAGTGGCAGCCCTACAAATCTCTATCATGGAGGCAGCAGTGGCCCAAGCTGCAAAGGTTGATGAGCTTCTGGTGGAATAGGCCAACACCTGCTCAGGAGGCTGAAGGTCCAGAGATATGTAGCATGTTGTGATGCAGTTCCTTATCCATCTGGCTAGGGTAGATGAAGACACCTTTTCCCCCATGTATCTTTGATTGAAGGACATGAATAGAGCCTCAGAGCACCTGAATGACATAGGGGGGTTGCAGACTGCCAGAAATAGTGCAAATTGAGTCCACTTTTAGGGTTAGGGTTAGTGCTAGGGAATCATGGGAACTGTATTTTTTTCTGGGACATTGAACCTTCTCTGTCAGAGAGCACTGGTGCCACAATAAAATACAGTTCCCATGATTCCCTAACTCTAACCCTAACCCGAAAAGTGGACTCAATTTGCACTATTTCTGGCAGTCTGCAACCCCCCTTAGTCCTTTTAAGGTAAATCTTGATTGTCCTGCAGACATCTACGGTATGCCAGATCTTTTCTAACTCCTTTGGGTGAGGACAGAAGGACAGTAGGATCACATCTTGAGCCAGGTGGAATGGAGAGTTGGTCTTGGGAACAAAGGATGGATCTGTGTGGATTAGGAAATGAGTCTGGACAGAGGATGCACAAGTCTTTGCATGTTGAGAGGGCTCTGAGCTTGGAGATCCAGCAGGCTGAGGTGATGGCAACCAGAAAAAGCACCTTCCACTGTAGTGGCCAAAGGGATGGTCTGAAGCTGTGTGGTGTTAGGAGGGGTCTGGGGTGACTCCCAGTAGTGAAGGTCTCCTCCAAAATGGCAGCTGCCATCCAGGCACACAAGATGGTGGCCCAATCCCCACAGCAAGGGTGGAGCACCCCCTCCATGTGAGAAGGGAGGAGGGCACCAGCACCCCAGACAAAATGGTGGCCGCCATCCCCATAGCCAAGATGGCAGCTGCCATTCCCTAAACCAAGCTGCCGGTCGCCACCCATGTGGGCAAGCTGGCGGCCGCCATTGAGATGGTCCCAAAGGGAGCACTTGTTGGTGCCATAGTTGGCCTGACAGAGCACAAATAAGGAGCAGGGGCACCCCACGGCACCAACTTGGTCGGCAGGCTCGGGATGCCCTGGATCGATGCCAGGTGGCTACTCTGATGTGGCAACAAAGCTAGTAAGGGGGCCAGAACCCCAGCCCTACCTCTAGATAGGGCTGGGAGATGGGGCTCCACAAGAGATCCCCTTCCTCCCTCCTGGGTGTGGGGGTCTGCAGAATGTGGGGGGGGGGGCCCTGGGCCAAGAAAGCCCTGAAAGCCACAGTCCACTCCAGTGGAAAGACTGATTGGGGGGAAGTGTCCAGGAAAGCTGCCAAGAGTGTTGATAGCAGCTTCTTGTGAGGGTTGAAGGCAAACAAAAGTCTTTTGCTAATGCAAAGCAAGAAAGCAAAGGTTCGTATTACCAATCCAAAGGTCCAGACAGAGAACGGTCAAGCAGTCCGAAGATCTCTGACGGTGCCTCCCTGGCTCCGGACCCAAGATGGGTCGAGCGGTGGCATGGAGCTTCCTCAGACCGGAGGGGAGATCCCTCCATCTGCTGAGCTTCATTAGCCTCTTCTGCCCTGGAATGATCAGCCAGCTGTGCACCCGCCAAAGTCAGGGCAAGTGACTGGGGTAGAGGGTGAGTCGAATTCTCCACCAGATAAGAGGATGAAAAGAAGATGAAGAAAAAGCACATCCTGCTAGGAGCAAGACAGGAAAAGAACTGACCTCTCCTGGGTTGCCCCTTGCACTTGGGGGGGGCACAAAGATCCTTTGTTTTGTTTTCTGTTCCTGCCTATAAGAGCAAATAGGAGGGACAACCCAATCTAAGGAGGATCTCTCTCTCTACTGGGAAATTCTTGGCTTTGGCCTTATGCTTGCATGCAAAGATGTTTGTATATACTTGTATAATGGGTGTTTGATAATTACAATATTATTTTCTTTACTGACTTACACAATTCTAGCATTTAAAAAAATCAGGGAGTTTTGGGGGGTCACAAATTGTGGTTGTGGGACTTAATGTGACCCTTGGGCCACACAATTTACATCCCTGCTGCAAAGCAACAATGGGATAGAGAAAGTGGATAGACAGAAATTTCTAGACCACTAGATTTGGTAGTCATCTAATTATGATGAATAGTCAGAAACAGAGAACAGACAAATGGAATTTCTAGTTTGCAATATCATTTTGGTTAGGGTCATCATAACTTTAAATTGGGACTAGACTGGATGCTGAATTAGATAGGGCTATTAGTATATTCTAGAAGGACTCTTTGTATAATCTTAACCATGATTCTATCTCATTATTTTTCAGAAGCTCTTCAGAAACTGAGAAATCCTTACCATCAGGATTATCTTCTTCCATCATTTCTACTTCAGGCTCTTCAGTGGTGGATGCATTTTCTAATTATTTGTGTTAAAAAAAGAGAAAAATTGGTATCACTTATTATTCAAGACATGAGAGTATCAAGACAAGGGATTAAATTATGCACATAACAGGAACCAAGCTGCCAATGTTTTATCTGGTTAGTGACACCTTCATTCCTACTAGAGATGTGAAGGTCAGTTTTTCTTCTGAAACATTCCTCACTTTTCAGCCCCCAGAAAAATGGGGGGGGGGATTGCCCAAGTCCAAGGGCAGGACAAGGCCCAAGGTAGCAACAGTCCTCCAAATGTCAGTGGAGTGCAACTCCCACCATTTCCAACCATAGGCCATGCTACCTTGGCTTGATGGGGACTTTAAGCCCAACAACATCTAAAGGGCCACAGGTTCACTATTCTGCCAAAGTGTGTTATTGGTTAAGTGTCCCTTATCCAAAATGTTTGGGACCACAAGTGTTCAGGATTTCCCCCTGGATTTTGGAATATTTGCACATACATAATGAGATATCTTAGAGATGAGACCCAAGTCTAAACA
>CM034710.1:9159100-9191114 GCA_020142125.1 Phrynosoma platyrhinos | reverse complement strand
GTGGACTCAATTTTCACTATTTCTGGCAGTCTGCAACCCCCCGAAGTTACCTTTTTCTGTTGGTCATGGAATGGAAAGTTTTAAGTCTTATTGTCTCCCAGAGCCCACATGGCCAAAGAGAGGGGTGATCTTTACCTGTATGGATTACAGTGGAGTCACTAGGGGGGTGCAGACTGCACCAGGTGACACCCTACAGGTGACCCCACTTCTCCCCAAACACCTACCTTTGGTCAGAAAGAGGCTGTGGCATTCATCTGCTTCCCTTTAAAATGCTTTAAGAAATGGTGGTAGTGGGGCGAAGCTCAGTGAGAGGAGAAAAGAGAGGCACCAGGATTTTTTTAAAATTGAAAAAAAATTAAAATTAAAATTTCAACATTTAAAATGTTACTATTTTTTTAAATTTAAAAAAATCTTTTAAAATGTTCTTGAAAAACATCACGTTTTACCCCAATCTTCACTGTGGATACGTACATGTATTTAGGTGGTGCGTATGATAATTGTAATTTGATGGTATAATTTTAATTTTGCAAATTGGTTTGTGTCCCAACTATTAGCATGGCATTCAGTGGTATATGGGAAGATGATTGATGAGTCACCTTATTGCAAAAAAAAGCATGACTGAGGATTCTGTATGGTGTGAAATGGGAGGAGGAGGTCAATGGAGGGGGAGTGACACCATGAGTTACTGCACTGGGTGGCACCAGCCCTATTGAAACCAATTCTTGGTAAGTTTCTTCAGAGGGAGTTTGCCATTGCCTCTCTCTGAGGCTGAGAGAGTGTGACTTGCCCAAAGTTACCCAGTGGGTTTGAGGAATTGAACCCTAGTCACTAGAGTCATAGTCCAATGCTCAAACCACGACACCACACTGCCTCCATACCACACATCTCTATCTATCTATCTATCTATCTATCTATCTATCTATAAACCACTACATCACACTGCCCCATAGCCACACACCTCTGTCTTTCTATCTATAAACCACTACACCACACTGCCCCCATAGCCACACATCTGTCTATCTATCTATCTATCTATCTATCTATCTATCTATCTATCTATCTATTTGTTGTTGTGTGCCTTCAAGTCATTTTAGACTGCAGTGCACATTAATAGTGCACATTAAATTGAGGCACTGCCCTGGCTCAGTGCTAGGGAATCATGGGAACTGTACTTTATTGTGGCACCAGAGCTCTCTGGCAGAGAAGGCTCAACGTCTCAGAAAAAAATACAATTCCCATGACTCCCTAGCACTGAGCCAGGGCAGTGCCTCAATTTAATGTGCACTATTTCTGGCAGTCTGCAAAGGCCTAGGCAACCTTAAGGCAAACTTTTCACAGGTTTTTCTTGGCAAATATCTTCAGAGAGGGTTTGCCAGTGCCTCCCTCTGAGGCTGAGAGAGTGTGACTTGCCCAAGATCACCCAGTGGTTTTTCATGGCCAAGTGGGGATTCGAACCCTGCTCTCCAAAGACATAGTCCAATGCTCAAATCACAACGTCACACTGGTTCTCCATATCCCTCTAGATCAGGGGTAGGCAACCTAAGGCCTGGGGGCCGGATGCAGCCCTCTGAGGCCTTTGGACCGGCCCCAGGCCAGTCCTGACGCCGACGCCGACGCCCCCGTCACCCCCCGACGCTGCCGCCCACCATGATGATATTGATTATTGTTGTTATTACTTGTTCTTGGGGGTTTCTTGGCAAAATCTCCACAGGGGTTTTGCCATGGCTTTTCTGGGGCTGAGAGAGTGTGCATGCATATTTTTTATTTAATTTTTTAATTTTAAAAAAATATTTATTTATTTATTTATTTATTTTTGGTGCTTCAGCCCCCCAATTGTCTGAGGGACAGCAACCCGACCCCCGGCTCAAAAAGGTTGCCTACTCCTGCCCTAGATCATCTTAAATGACAGCAACAGAAACAGCATCTTGACAAAATGTTTGTCTGTGACGCTAACATTATTTTCTTTTCTTCTCCTATATAATTTCTAACACCTTTGCCTGATGGGGAAGCCAGAGGAGTTTCGAAAGCTTGCAAGATATGTATTTTGTGCATTTTTTATTGGTGTTGCTGTTTTGTGGATTTGGGATGTTCTTGTATATGGCTCTAGAAGATTCAAAAATGTTTATTTACTTGTGCAAGGCTGACCTAGTTGTTTTATTTCACATGGACATATTGTTAATTTTGAATTAAAAAATTGCTGAAACGTACTAAATTGCTTTTCTTGGTGGTGCAGGAAACTACTCCTGTTTTTTCTATGTCAACACCAAATCTTCTCTTAAAGATGTAATGTCCAGGAACATCTTCTATAGGTATACCTCTGTTGTGGTGTAGTGGTTTGTAGTGTGAAAAGTTTAATGGTTTGAGTGTTCAAATCCCAGCTTGGGCCATGTAAACCTACTGGGTGACCTTGGGCAAGTCACATTCTCTCAGCCTCAGGGGATGGCCATGACAAACCCCCTCTGAAGAAACTTGTCAAGAAAACCCCATGACAGAGTGATCTTAGCATCGCCATAAGACAGAAATGACTTGAAAGTACACAGCGACAACAATACCTCCATTAACAAAGTAGATGTGTTTCAGGGTATTACAGTACTTCTTTAAGAGAAAAGTTGGTACCAGAAGCAGAAACAATTTGGAAAGAACAAGGATATTCAGTTAAACATGTTTCAGCAAACAATGTGCACATGTTAAGTGAAACCACCAGGTCAGGTAAGCCTTTCCGTAAGTACACACAGACAATTGAACCTTAATCTAGAGCAGTGGTTCCCAAACCTAGCTCTTCCAGAAGTTTTGGACTTCAGCTCCCAGAATTAATCTTGACCTTTGGCTGTGTTGGATGGGGATTCTGTGAAATGGTCCAGAACACCTGGAGAAACAAGATTTGGGAACCACTGATCTAGAGCATGCAGGGTTGATTTTTTTCTTTCTTTCTCCAGCCTTGACTTTTCTTATGATTTCCACTTTGGTGACCAAATGTATATACACTTTTTTAACTTGCTGGGTTTAGCTGGTGAGTCTGGCTTAACTCCTTTGCAGACTGCCAGAAATAGTGCAAATTGAGTTCACTTTAAGGGTTAGGGTTAGTGCTAGGGAATCATGGGAATTGTTTTTCCCCCTGAGACATTGAGCCTTCTCTGTCAGAGAGCTCTGGTGTCACAATAAAATACAGTTCCCATGATTCCCTAACCCTAACCCTTAAAGTGGACTCAATTTGCACTATTTCTAGCAGTCTACAAAGGCATTTTCTCTCTTATTTTACTGTTCACACATGTGCAGTGAGAGATACTGGAGGCAGCTGTTCTTTACCTTGCCTGTTGTAGGTTGCCACACATAGCCACACATCGCTCTACTAGGATTAGCATAAGCTTTTATTGCATTGCATTGTTCTCTGCAGATACTCTGATCCAAGCCAGCACTGACAGTCTGTTTGTTTCTCTCAAACCCTCTTTCACCATCCTCCCAATGCAGATGCTGCTAAAAAAACCCTCCAGCTAGACAGAGGATGAGGAGGAAAAGGAGGCTAAATGGCCACAATAGATTTTGTAAAAAGGACCTTCTTTGCCAGAGGCTGTGTTAGCTGAGAAATGCCTGTACCTTTTTACAGTCTGACACAATGGGTCACTCACCAAGTGTTCCCGCACCTCCCTGGAGAGTCAGAATGCATCAGATCCTACACCACCCAGAACAGTTTTCCTGAAGGACATTGTGCCTGAATGGGGTAGTAGTTGGAAAAGTATTTCCCCCCCTGAAACTCACATGGAGTAAGCTCTAGAACGAGTTTGTGCTTATGTTCCATGGGATTTGTCATGTGTTTTCCTCTATCATCATTCCAGCTGCTCCATGACACTAGTACATGTGTGTGTGCTGTGACACTGTAGGCATGCACATAAGGTTGTCAGATCTCAAAGCCTGGCCGCTCATCCTCAGGGAAACAGGGAGGAACACTTCCCTAAAATATGTAGATATACACTTCCTTATTTATTAGACTTGGTGTGTTTTATCAGAATGTCATATTCTGTGCAAATCTGGTTGATGCTTAAGGTATCATGCTTAATAACATCAATTTTGAGACATCACAAAGCGTCGTCCTTAGATCTCAGGTTTTGATCCTGAAATCTTTAGGGCCTGAGATAGATCTGACCTGGCAACCCTATGAACAACAACAAAGATGTGTTGTTGTGTGCCTTCAAATTTTTCCAACTTCTGGCAAACCTAAGGCAATCCTATCACAGAGTTTTATTGTGGATGGGAGGGTTTATGGGATATGATGTTTTACTGTATTTTAATGTTCTTTTATTATTGTTAGCGGCTTCTATTTGTTTGGTGAGGTGGGATATAAATTATTATTATTATTATTATTATTATTATTATTATTATTATTATTATTATTATTGGTAAAGTTTATTCAGAGAGGGTTTGATTTTGCCTTTGTCTGAGGCTGAGAGAGTGTGACTTGCCCAAGGTCACCCAATGGGCTGAGCAGGGATTTGAATCCTGGTCTCCAGATTCATAGGGGAGACACACTTAATTTATTTGGATCAGTTTTCCATCTTGCGTTTCTACCAAAAGAGGTAAAATTCACGATGGGCATATACATTTCTGGTCAGTTAGCAGGCCTATATATTATATATACATTTGATTACTTGATATTGAAGAAATCTTTGCTCCACACTTCCCAGACTAGATTCTCTTGGATTATTAGATGGGCCAGTTCTTTCTTCTACTGGAAGGCTGGACAACTTGAACTGTAAGTCCTATCTTCCCTAGGCAGCATAGGGAATGGTGAAGGATACTGGGAAGTACTGTTCAGCAACATCTGGGGTGCATCCCATATCTTCATATATATAAATAAGCTGCTTTGCTTTGCTTTTTAACAATTTTGAACTGGGTGCATTTTTCTACCTTAATAAACTAAAGGGAAGGGCAATCACCATTATGGGCAGGGAATGAATAGAGATGCAGTCTGTTGTCAGTTGCTAAATAACAAATACGGTAGTAGAAAGACAAATAATTTCTGCCAGTCTTTTCTATAGTAGAATGCTTAGCTTGTGCTTGTGTATATCTATAAACACCATCACATTTAACTCTTAATAAGCACCAAACTAAATTGTACATACTGACCACATAAATCTTTTATGTGATGGTACCAAAAAAGAGACAGACAGACAGACAGATACATTATTTGACTATTTTACTGCAGGGGGCTTTTAAAAGAAGAGTGAGATTTTTTGGCCGTCCAGATGCTCCCATAATCACTAGCCATTGGATGTGTTGGCTAGGGTTGCTAAAAGTTACAACAACAATATTATATGGCAAGCCACACAATTTTCCAATCCCATTCTAGAGCTTTGGGCCTTTAAAGATGTTTTTCTCTTCAATTTCTGAGAAGCTCCAGCCAATTTCTGGTCAGGGATTCTGACATGAAATCCAAAAAGTCTGGCAAACCAAAATTGACAACCACTGCTCTTGAGAGAGCCAGTATTCAACTCCCTTGGTTTATAGAGAATTTTCAAAATAGCTTAGGAAACAAAACCCATCCCTCTTCCTTGTTCTTGTGCAAAGGGTCAGCTGAGAATGGATGGTTAGGAAGCACTTGGTTGCCTCGCAGTTGTGAAATGTTCTTCAAGAATAATAACAACATGGTCTTGCTGAGTTGTGAGAGCCATCTGAGGGCTGGACTGGGACTCTGGGAGACCAGTGTTCGAATCTCCACTTGACCAGGAAATTGCCTTGGGCAAGTCACAGCCTTTCAGAAGATGGCAATAGTAAATGTCCTATGAAGAAATCTTACCAAGAAAACCCCGTACAGGTTCACTTCAGGTTATCATATATCACAAATGACTTGAAGTCACAAAATAATAACCTGCTGAGGTGATCTATGGTTGACAAACCTTCTCTAGATTCTCTACATTCATTTAGGTTCATCTAGATCAGTGGTTCCCAAACTTTGGTCCTCCAGGTGTTTTGGACTTCAGCTCCCAGAATTCCTGACTGTTGATCAAGCTGGCTGGGGCTTCTGGGAGTTGAAGTCCAAAACACCTGGAGGACCAAAGTTTGGGAACCATTGATCTAGATTCTCATCTAGTGTCTGTGACCAAACCTGTTATCTGTTAAATTCCAGGGTTATTCCATCAGTTGGGAACAGCTAGATTTTTTAAAATAAGCTCCCGGACGTGACTCCATTAAACATGGGACTTGATTCACCATCACCAAATATGGCTATGATTTTTGGCCTTTTGGATTTGGCTGCTTCTTGCCAAGGCTGCTTGGTTTTCTGCAAGCCAAGACAGGTGTTTTCCTCAATTGCTTTACACCTGGGGAACGATTCATCCGGCCTTCATCATATCACGCACGTGAGGCGAGTTGCCTCCCTCTTTTTCCACAAATCCCAAACTTCTTTAAATGGCAGCCGCCACTCAAACTCAGGCAGATGGTGCATTGCAATACCATTGAGCTTGGCAGCCAAATTGCAAGTTTAACAGGAATCCTGTTTCCTCATGACCCCCTGAGGGAAAGGGGGAGTCTGAACAAGCACAGAATCATCATGTATGATAAAGAAAGATACATAAATTAGTGATCTATCACAAGGGAGAGGCCTTGGGATGAAAGGTGCTACATTCCTTATGCAGGTGACTATGCTCCTTACGTGTCAAGGGGCTGAGAAGCATCCTTTGAGACCTGGTTGTGAACCCCAAAATGAGACCCATCCTAGTGGGGATAGGTCATGACTTCAGAAAGCCTGACCTTTTGTCAGTGTCCCGAGGTGCTTCAAGACAAGCCTTTTATTGGGCAACCACCCAATTTCATTCACAAAATATTTATTGGAGGAGGGATGGGTCCAAACCCCCATGTTTTCCCACTGCATCTGATTCTTCTTTTTACTGCATTGTGTTCAGGAGGGAAAGATAGCATACTGTAATGGCACAATGTCTTTCGACTGACAGTGCCTCCTGAGAAACTCTCCATCTATATTAGCAATTCTGCTCAAATGAAATGCCCTTTACTACTAAGGCTTCTTGTATTCTTAACTAAATGAAGGGCTTTGGCCTCTAAGGGAGAGAAGAGCAGCCAGGCACAGCTCCATTGTGCCTTGGCCCCAGCAGCTGGTGAGAGGGCTTCCCCCAATTTTAACTGCCACTACCATGGCCTCTGCGGAGGAGAAAAGCAGGCAACCACAGCTCCATTATGCCTTCGTCCCAGCGGCTGGTGAGAGGCCTTCCCTCCATTTTAACTTCCACTACCATGGCCTCTGAGGGAGAGAAGAGCAGCCAGGCACAGCTCCATTGTGCCTTGGTCTCAGCAGCTGGTGAGAGGCCTTCCCTCCATTTTAACTTTCACTACCATGGTCTCTGAGGGAGGAAAGAGCAGCCAGCCACAGCTCATGTCTTGGTCTCAGTGGCTGATGGAAGGCCTTCCCTCCATTTTAACGGCCACTGCCATGACCTCTGAGGGGGATTATGCCTTGGTTCCAGCGGCTGGTGAGAGGCCTTCCCTCCATTTTAACTTCCACTACCATGGCCTCTGAGGGAGAGAAGAGCAGCCAGGCACAGCTCCGTTATGCCTTTATCCCAGTGGCTGGTGAGAGGCCTTCCCTCCATTTTAACGGCCACTGCCATGACCTCTGAGGGGGGAAAAGATGAGCCACCACAGCTCCATTATGCCTTGGTCCCAGTGGCTGGTGGGAGGCCTTTCCTCCATTGCAGCTGCCACTGCTGTGGCCTCAGAGAGAAAACTGCATGCGGGCACAGCTCCCTCATGCCTTGGCTTAATGGCTGATGACGGCACCTTCCTCCGTTCCAGCTGCCATTGCTGTGGCCTGTGAGGGAGAGAAGAGCGGCAAGCATCTCCTGGACTTAATCCTCTCCCCTTCCACCATTCTCATTTCCTTATGTGTCCTGTCTTATTTAGATTATAAACTAAGGGCAGGGCATTGTCAAATTCATGATTTGTCAGCTGCCCTGGGAGCCTTTTTTGGCTGAAGTGGGGTATATAAGTCTAAGTAAATAAACAGTATACTTCTTTGACAACATTATATGAGTCTGTAGTTCCTGATTGCCACCATCACTCCTTCTGGTGAACCATTCCCTCTTTTCTTCTGCTTCTCAGGCTCTTGCGCCTGCTTTTCTCCTAATTCTTTCACTTGCTTTTCCCTAGCCTCCAACATATTAATGTAGCCTGAGAATGCTTTCCCAAATCACTTCAACCCTTTTTCCATAAACCTTTTGCCTGTGTTGCCTTCCTCTGAAGTCGCAACACATCAGCCAATGAGGTTTTTTTTGGTTGAAGCTGTTTAGCTAATAATAACCAGAAACATCTTTCACTCAACTGCCCTGTTTTGTCAGGGACAGTACCAGTTAATCCGTTGTCATCCCTCTTTTGCAGCTGCTTTTGAAATGTTCCAGTTTCTCTCTCCTCCTTCCACCTTTCCCTTTCATCCTCAGATAACTTTCATTACTGCAAACTGAATTCAAAGTGCAAAAGTAGTTTGCATTCAGTAAACTCAGCAGGTGGGAAAGGAGAGGACAGCACAGAATCCTGCCCTTCCCAGTAGGCTCAGGCAAAAGCAAACAGCTGCATCTTCTCCTAGCTTGGGTGTTCTTCCTCATTAATAACACAGGCCTGCAAAAATGAGGATCATAAAATAAATTATTTAAAATGTATGCTGGGGTTTTTTGTTTTGTTTTGTTTTGTTTTTTAGGAATTTGACGTTCTAAATGCAAAAATGACCTCAGATTTGCCCCGCCACATTCAGTTTTTGCACAACTTCCTTGGACATTTTAATGTTGTAATATGTGACTGAATTAACTAATCCTGGAAAGAAATATCTGGTAAAGAAGAAAGGGGTTAAAATCTTCTGAGAGACTTTCAAAACATTTTAATTTGCAGATATGAAACACAAAAATCTGTTCAAAAACACTAGAAGAAATCACACTGGAACATCAGCATCCATGCTTAATCAAAGCTGGGTGACAACTGAATTGATATCAGATTTGTGAAAGAACATTGTGTGGTATGAAATTTTTATTGTGTTTTCAAATTCAGCACCCCAAAATACATTAAAAACAGCTACAATATTGGGGAAAAATTCATCACAGACCTGTATAACTTGCCATCTTGACCACTCTAATATTGTTGTGATTGAAATAAGCCACTTTTTTCTTTAAGGACAAAGTATGTGAGGAGCTCACGGCTTAATTTAAAGTATAATTGTGCTTGCTTTCCATGTATTTTGTTCTTAAAGGAAAATACAGACTTTTTTTAAAGCCACTGTTGCTATTGCACATCCCTATTTGGATGGATTAGAGGTTCAGGGAATCCTGGCTGTGGGATGAGAACTGGGGATGCAATAAGGCAGCTCTTATTCTTCATGTTGATCATCTTTGATCAAAAGGGAGAGAGCAGGTGGATATATGTGTGAAAGAAATAAAATAAGTCATTTACAGTAACAGACAAAAGGACAGGGTGAAACAATAAAGAGGTGCAAAGAGCAGAAGGCTGGACATCTCAGGGTGTATGTCCTCTTCATTGAAGGAACTGATGTCTGGTATTGGTCTTCAGGATGTGAGGAATACTCATTCTACATGCTTCCTTCACTTGTCTTTAAGGGAGTATCCGCACTGTCCAACTACAGCACTTTGATTCCACTTTGAATGCCATGGCACCATCTTTTCCTCCAAAAAAGTCCAAATAGGTAGTGATGCTGGTGTTTTTGTATTTGCAGAAATGCAGAGTATGGATTGTTACTGTCCTTTGCTTTTTGTAAAATATCTGTGTCATCTGTGACAACAACAACAACAATATGCATATCTCCCCCCATCTTTTCCCCTGCCGGCTTTTAAATAAAACAACTTTGCCTGATAAAGTGACCATCGAATCAGGATTATTGTGCCTTTTTGATTGTCCTAATAAAGTCATTACCAGAATATGGATTTTGAATAATGGAAATGTGATTATAATAAAATTTAATAATAATAAAGATGTAATTCATGCTTCTTCTTTTAAAGTACCCCATCCCTTCCATGCGCCATGTGGGAGGAAATGCAGTCTTTGCTCACTGTTAACATAGCAAGGAAGAAGCCGATGAAATTATCAGGAACTGATTTTTGCTTTTCTGCCAGATCAGCAGGATCAATTTTATCAAATAAAACGTGAAGGCATGCTGAGTTCCAAAGAAATAAAGATGACTAACTGTATGTCTAACTTACAAATTCAGAAAAATGCCACATTGTGCAAGACCGATGAGGTGTGGTAGGGCGGGGTGACCTAGGCTGTCTCCTCCTGCCACGGGCATCAGATGTCTATAAAATTCAAAAGCTGCAGGGAGCAAACAGTGACAAGAGGAAGATCTGCAAGGATGGCAGGACAGACAAGAAGACTTGTCAGCATTGGGCTGCTCATGCTACTGGTCCTCATGGGTGAGTTTCTACTTGCAGTCTACACATAGTAGGTGGTTGAGTGAGGAGAGACACATTGACGGGCACAGAGGTTTGTATGCATGGCTAGATAGCTAGATATTTATCTCCAGTTGTCCATGGATGGATGGTTGAATGGATGAGAATGAGTGTGGTACATTGGAAAATGTTGGATTGGAATTGGGAAGATCCAGGAACAAGTCCCGAAAGAGCATGGGGCCAGTTATCCTCTCAGGGTGACCTACCTCACAAGACTGTTATGAAGATAAAGTGGAGAAGACATCTGTGTATGTGACCTTGAGTTTATTGCAGAAAAGACATTTTGCAAAGCTTTGTCAGTTTATTTATTTATTTAATTTATAGCCTATGTTTCTCCCATATCACCCACCTGCTCCATTTGCTAAAAACAATCTAAAAACAACATCAACAAATACTGCAATCTCCTGACACATTTGTCCCATATCTGAGAACTGGAAGTGATGGATAATTATAACTGGAACTAAATGGAGAATTTGAGATGGGGTGAAAGACAAATGGTTGGAAGCCAAAGGTTTGGATGGACAAAAGTTCTTTAAGTTACACCAAAGTCCAAAATTGACAACTGGCCAACAAAAATGTACAATTTAATTGGTCCAATAAAGGTATCACTCTGTTGTGGAATTTTGATTTTGTTATATCCATAAAAGAGCAATACTTTTATTAGACCAATGAATTTGTGTGTTTAGGTTGGTCAGTTCTGGATTTTGGACTCTGTTGTAACTTAAAGAATGAATGATGGCATCCAGATGCTGCCCATCTTAAAGAAAGCCAAAGTTTTAATGGAACAGAGCTCATTTTTATCTGCCTATCTGTCTAGCCTCCATCCTAACTTTTTGCTTCCAACCATTTGTCTTTTACTCCATCATAAATTCTCCATCTGCTTCCAGTTATAATTATAAAAAAGGCTACCCCCCAAATAAGATTCCTAGCTCATTTTTTAAGGTGCCACAGAAGACATTTTGCTGTGCTAACACAGCTCAACCCTCTGGAAATAGAAAGACAAACAGAAAAGGATGGATGGATGGATGGATGGATGGACAAAGAGAGAGGTTTATTTGATGGGCAAGATAGGCAGAGAGATTGAATATTAGGTGTGTGAATATAATAATATTTATACAGATGCAGTGCCTCATCCACAACATAAGAGATGCTGGAGTTTAAAGTCAAAAGACCTACCACTTATGCCAAGAATGTGTGTGTGTATGGGTGCCTTGAAGTCACCTATCACCTTATGGTGACTGCATGAATTTCATAGTTTTCTTAAGGAAGGAGTACTCCGAGATGGTTTTGTCAGTTCCTTCCTCTGAAAAAATAGTCTACAGCACCTGGTATATGTTGGCAGAACTATCAGGGTTGATCCTGCTTAACCTCCAAGATCAGAAAGATTCTGGTGGCTTTACGGTATTTAGGTCATTTTTAATGCCAAGAAACTGTACCTAGAACAGAACCCTGAGGCACTCCGCTAGTCACTTCTCTCTGGGATGAAGAAAGAGTCTGTGCAATACGCAGAACTGTTTTTTGTGTTAGGGCTGAGCACCTTGCATGACATTTAAAGTTTAAACTAAAACCCAGAACTGCTCCACACACCCCACTGACATTGCAGTTACTCACAGTGATGCCACTAGTTCCAGCTGGGTAGGGGAGCAAAGATGGGAAACGCAAGAAGTTACCTTTACAAAAATAAATAAATAAATAAAATAAAATTAAAAAAAATCCCCACTGGTAACATATTAGAGAACTTTGCAAAAGTTGCTCCTTGCCATTACTAGTTGCAATGGTTAAAAAATACAAATCTTTACTGCTCATTTCTCTCCCCCCTTGCTCCATTTAGAGTGGGAAAAAGAATGGTGAAAATCATGGAGGGAATCTTGTAAATTGTTCCTTATTTGTATAGCTGTAGACATGCCAAGAATACCTATAACAATACAAACAAAGAAAATACGTACATTGTGCGTATGCTTAGTGACCTACATATCTTTTAGCAACCTTTGGGCATGAAGTATGTCAATCTCAATTGATGTTGGAGCCAAAGGGTGCCCACTGTCAATATAAAACTACTGCAAGTTACATTGTTCCTTGGTGGTTCATGTTGTGATTCTGGCCATGGCAATTGGGTCAAGGTGGCTTGTGGGGTGTGTGTGTGTAATTTGCAATAGAATAATCTAAATTACATTCTATAATCTGGTTTCTTCATTTAGAACAGTATTGGGCAGTGTATCAAAGGAGCATGTTGGCTTTTAAAAAACAGCCTTCAAGTGTCTCTTATTTGGGGGGAGGAGGGCCCTGAGCATTGGTTATAGCAGACTTTGCCAAACTGGTTCCTTCCAAGTGTAATTCCTATCATCCTCAACCTATAAGATTAATAGGTAGGCTGGCTGGGCATGATGAAAGAGAGCACTAAGTTGGGGAAAGGACTGGTCTGTAATGGGTTGCTGGATGTGGTATATCTCCTTACATGAGTTTCTCCAAGCTGTAAGATATTCACAACAGACCCTTCTTTTCTCAGTCCCCCCACTTTCTGAGCATGTTTGGTGTGAACAAGGAAAAGGGCTCTTTGGGTAGATTATCACAGTAGGGTCATTTCCACAACTATTGTGCTAGTGGCAGTGAACGGAAGCAGCATGCTATAACGCTCTATTTTTCCCTGCACAGTTTTACAATAACAATTTAAGGCCAGGGCGAAAATGAGTCAAGAGTAATTTCATGTTCCATGCACAAAATCCTTTTCCATTGCTATATCGTAAATGCAAAGTTCTGCGCATGCATATTAAATCTGGAATTTAGAAGGGTAAAGAAAAAAACGGTGATGATGTGAGCTCTGCGAAGGCACAAATAAATCGTTATTTACTTCCACACCTCCTCGATTGTGCAACTAGAGTGATATTGGCTTGTCATTCATGAGGTTTTATTATTAATGAGAAGTTGTGCAACAATTGCAGTTTCCAGCCACAAGGAAGATGGATGAGCTCGATGTCGTGTGATAATCTGTTTCTAATAAGGATTTAATGATGGCATTATTCCACTCTTGTTCCATTTTTTACCCCCGTGTGATAAATTCCTCAGAGGCTGGACCTAGACTGTGGAATGCCTTCCCTAGAGAGGCTAAGATGATTCCTTCTTTGCACTCCTTCCTTTAAAAAAAACCAAACCAAACCCCTTTTTAATTAGGTTTTAAAACATAAAACGTACACATCAAAAGCACAGTTACACACATAACATACACAATCATAAGCCTACATTAATCTATAAACATGACTCTAAACTACATCCTGCAGCTCCCTCCCCTATTAAAAAAACCTATAACACTTGACACACAAAAAAAAAACCCACAACCCAATTAACACTACTAACATAACTACTAACAACACTAATTATCCTTGACTTCCCAATTCCCATGGCTGAAAATATTAACACTCGGTATATATGATTTTTCAGTGATGCTAACTTGTTTTCATTTTACTTCTGACGTAAATAATTAAACAAAATTGCTTCAGGCCTCAAATTGTGCAACCAAAATCATCCCTTCCTTCTTTTTCATATATGACAAAAATAATTCCCAGTCTTTTAGAAAATTATCCAACAATATTTTTGGTCCCCTTCCGTTGGCATATAAACTTTCTATTTTGAACTGATCCCAATGGGTTTTAAAAGTGTGCTGTCTTGTTGGTTCTTATCTTCTGTCTTTGAAGGGATTTTAAAAGGTTTTATTCTATAGATTGTTTACAATAGTTCAGCCTTATCCATGCGGGTTATGTTCCAAGACCCCCAGTAGATGTCTGAAAACGTGTATAGTGCTAGGGAATCTTGGGCTTTGTAGTTTATTGTGGCACCAGAGCTCTCTGACAGAGAAGGCTCAATGTCTCACAAAACTACAGTTCCCAGGATTCCCTAGCATTGAGCCAGGGCAGTTAAAGTGGCCTCAAACTGGATTATTTCTGCAGTGTGTCTTGGACCTAAATTGCACGACACAGGACTGTTCCAGGATGTTGGCAGTGTAGTGGAGGAGAACAGATGGCCACCTAACCACCTCAGTGTCTTCTCATGCTATAAATTTGATGATCAGCTTGACCTGCAGAAATCAGCAGCAACAACAAACCCGGGAAGGAGCGGAAGGAGGAAGTGCTTGTTCTAATCATGGTTTCACAACAAGAGTTGAGCCAATGGTTCCCTTGGCAGTTTTCTGCGTGTGTGAAAGAGTGTCCATCCTCTGATTCATTTTTGAACTTGAGGCAAAGAGGTCAGTAGCAGAGTGCAGAAAAGGTCCCTTTCTGGACTGCAAATCCCGGAATCCCCCATCCAGAATATGAAGGATGGGGAATTCTGGAAGTCGCAGCACCAAAATCCCCCCCTACACACACACACACACACACACACACATACATTATGGAGTTACAGTCTAAAATGGATTGCAAACACACATATACACTATGGGTAATAATGCCGGATAAAATAATAACAGAACGAGAAAGTTCAGGTGTAGAGTACAGGCTGCAGCCTGTACTGGCCATAGTATGTCTTTTACAGCGCTATAGTATACAGAAATCCAGCAGGTGCAGTTCTCACACATAGCGATGTTGTGCTCAAAAGGTCTGTCCCTATTGAATTTCATCCTGCTATGAGGTTATCAAAAACCTCCATTCCGATAAAACACAATGGGAACCTGATTGAAGCTGCTTGATCTAATAGGGCCTATACAGGCTGCCAGAAATAATCCAGCATGAGACCACTTTAACTGTCCTGGCTCAGTGCTAAGAAATCATGGGAACTGTAGTTTATTGTGGCACCAGAACTCTCTGACAGAGAAGGCTCAATGTCTCAGAAAAAAAATACAATACCCATGATTGCCTAGCACTGAGCCAGGACAATTAAAGAGATCTCAAGATGGATTATTTCTGGCAGTCTGTACAGGCCCTAAAACAGTTAACCCAGGACCCTTTCACACTATGATTCCCACTTTAACAAAGGTTATCATATTTTGAAAAGCTAAAAAGAAGACACATTCTTCTTGACTGCTTTCTTCAAGCCACTGAACTCTATGATAACTCTCACTTTTAATACCCTGTAAGCTCCAGGTAGACAAGACAGACCTTCCTTGTGGCCAGGCAGCATCCCAGCCTTCCTCCTTGCCAACATCTTCTTCCCTGACAGAGGAGAATGGCAGCCACCGGTGACCATGTTGGTTGACTCAACCCAAGTGGAAGCCAACCCAAGAGCTGAGACTAGGTTATTTGGGGGTTTCCTTTGCCCTGCCATGTCTCTCCTCCTCCTCTGGGATCTACTACTTGGTTGTCCACTTTGTTCACTCTGAATTTTGTAAGAAAACCCAGATAGAATTGTCGTCACTGAAAAAAGTACATGTCCTGGGAAAGGAGTACGTATGGTAAGTCTAACTATAACTGCCATGTAGAGAGATCTTGTAGCACCTTTGAGACTAACTCAACAAAGAAGTTGGCAGCATGAGCTTTCCTAGACTTCAGTTGGACCAAACACATCTGAGGAAGTAGACTCAAGTCTACAAAAGCTCATGCTGCCAATTTCTTTCTTGAGTTAGTCCCAAAGGTGCTACAAGGTCTCTCTACATATTGATTCTACACACTAACATGGCTATATCTTTGAATTCTACCACTATTAATATAACTGCCATAGTTCGGTTCTGTGGAATCCTGGGATTTGCAGTTTAGGGTGAGGCATTTAAAATTCTTGTCCAGAGGGCTCTAGTGCTTCACCAAATTACAAATCTCAAGAGTCCATAGGACATAGCTATGGCAATTAAAATGGAATCATAATGCTATAAATGTGTAGCATGAAAGAGCCCTTGATTCTCAGTTCCGATATATGACACCCCTTAATCTCTTCCCAAACTACCTCTTTGCTGAAGAAAACCCATGAAAGCCTACGACTTCACAAAACCCACGAAATTCATAGAGTTGCCAAAAGTCAACAGATGATTTGAAGGCACACACACACACACACACACACACACACAATCTTCCCACCCCTCTCTCTTGTTGTTCCTATTAGAAAAAGTCCAAGGGAACCCTGAACAGCTCACCTGCAGTTTTGTGCTAAAGAAATGCAACTCTTTTAAAAGAGATAGTCCAGCCAAGAGGTCATGAGGCCAAGAAGGCCCCTTGCGTCTTAGCTGTACAACCTGTTCTAGATGCCAAAGTTCACACTCACAATGTGGGAAATGCTAATAAAAAGGAAAGCAATGTCCTAAAACACGTACAGAGTGCTCTTCCTCATGGTCACTCCCCCCCTCTCCATTATGCATTGGAGGGAAGGGTATTCAGGCATTTCGATTTTTAAAGAAGCTCAGCCATGAAGTCAACAGTTTCCTAACCCAGACCCTGAAGGGCTCCATGACGCATATTCTTTTCTTTGATGAAGCAAAACGTTTCTGCAAGCCAAGGTTTAGCAATTATTCTAGGATTTAGTTTCCAAGAAGAGAATGGCAACTGGGTGTAACTAAGGGCGCCAACTGTCTGCCCTCCTGTACTATTAGCTAGTACATTATAAGTATCTTTGTTCTGTTTTTGCGATAAGGAACAGGGTGCTTTATTTTCCTTTCTTTTCTACTTCAGCTAAACATCTGGCACAGCTCTGAAAGATGTATTGACGAAGTATTGGTGGAGGAGAAATGCTTACCTTACTCTTTGTGACTCTCCCAGCCCTCTCTTCCAAATTCAATTCAGGTTGATGTTTAAAAGCAGAGGAGACCTACCAGCAAAATGAAAATAACACAGGGGACCTAACACATAAGGCTGGTAGGAGAGATGCCAGTGTGTTAGTATGGTTAGAAAGTTGGACTGGGGTTCCCTTCCTTCCTTTCTTCCTTCCTTCCTTCCAATATTTATTTCCTGTATCCCATCCTGTATTTAAAGAACATCAAATGGTGCACAATAAAACCAACCTGACTAATATAGAACAATGTAAATTACAAAAATGAAAAAGCATATTAAATAAATTATAAAGTGTTGTGTGTTTTTTTTTTTTTTTAAAAAAAGACTGAGTAAAACCTATTAAAATAGTTTTAAACAGCAGGGTTTGTATAAAACCAGTTAGGTTCAAGCCCTCCCTGAGCCACACTCGGCAACCTTAGATTAGTTGATTTTACTTAGCTTGGCCTACTTCACAGGGTTGTTGTATGGATAAAGTAGGGAAGTGAGGAAGCATGTATACCACTTTGAGTTCTTGTAACCACTCATGGCTGGTGATTTTCATGTCTGTGGGGCAATGAATTCCCACCAGGTTATAGCCTGAACTCTAGAGGAGGTATCCAAGGTGCTGAACTTATTTTGGGAGATAGAATTCAATACACATGTGGAAAAAACACAAGTAACAGAAACACTATGTTTTGACCTGAGAGAAAACCTCTCTAAGAGTATCTAGGTCTTCCAATGCAACTCTGTGGTCAACACTTGCCAGACATTGACCATAGAATTGCACTGGAGGAGCTCTAGGAATCTCTAGGTCCTTCAGTGTGACTTTTGATTAAAGTTGACCGTAGAGCTGTGCTGGAGGACCTGGATATTCCTAGAAAAAACATATTAACAAAATCTGTGAATAATCAAATCTGCAAAAGTCAAAGTCGCAAATGTGGAGGGACGAGTGTATATAGAATTCAGGAGCCCTGGTGGCACAGTGGTTAAATGCCAATACTGCAGCCTTTCACAGCCACAAGGTTGTGCGTTTGATTCTGCAGGGCTCCAGGGTTGACTCAGTCTTGCATCTTTCTGTAGGTCATTAAAATGAGTACCCAGCTTATTGGAGACCATTGGCTTACACATTGTAAATTGCTTAGGGAGTGCTTAAGTGCACTAAGTGATATAGAAATGTACTTGCTATTGCTATATGGATGGATAGCTTATGTAAAGTTTGACTAAAACCTGGAACAGATTCAGTGTCTTACTGATTTGGGAGCCTCCAACCACCACTGATGGTCAGAAAGGTGGAAGTAAAGATCACAAATAGATAAATGATCCCTGCAGGATACCTGTTCTTCATATGCATGAGGTACAAATAATTCTCGGGTGGCCTACAACAGAACAAAGGCACTACTTCTCACTATAAGATGGGACAATCACATTAAAAAACAATAACACTGCCCTGCAAAGTAGAAAATAAGCTCAGTAGAGTGGAGGGAAGGAAAGAATCATTGAAAATATTTGAAAAAATGTTTTAAAAATCAAATTTCTTGAGTGCTAAGAAACCTTGTGAAGGATAATTCTGGACTGATGAGAATTATTCTAATATAGCTTTTTTTTCCACAGAAAATGCCATTTACTGCTAAATAAAAACCCACACATGGACAATATTTTGCACAGAATAAGTCATAACTAAAGGATTTTATTTTTTTTATTTTTTTTGCACAGAAAAATATTTCTGTGTGGAAGCTGCTGTTTCCTGTGCAAAAATTGCACACGCAACTTTTTGCAGATCAGTCCTGCTATTGTTTTCAAACTTTCTTGCAGCAGGGAACAAATATGCTAAAATTACTTGATGCTTTCTTTGAGAACAAAATCAGCAAAGAAACAGATTCCTAGAAGAGTGTGGACAGGGCTAGATAAAACCTGTCTCCTTCAAGCACCGAGAGCAAGTTTTGTGTATGTGTGTTTTGAAACGTGGGACACTGTTGTTCTTTTTCCTTTAAAGGAAACCAACCCACATACTCCAGCTAGAAGTAGCTCAGTATGCATTCAGCTCTGAAATCTCAGGATTGTGTCATTTTATTGCATGTGTGTAAATGAGTCCAGATTCTGAAACCAGGATGTAATAGTTGTGACCAGGATATAGGATGTTGACCCTTATGCATGTGGCAAGCAATTGTGAACCTTATTCAGAAGAAGATGGGGTTGTGGCAGTTTCCTTTTTCCTGGCTTCGGGACTTGCCCAGAGGCAATAGGAACTGAGTCACTGTTTACTAGAGAGAGGCACTGACCAGGATTTTCTCCACTGATGAGGCAAAATAACCCTCATCATCAAGAAAGTCCAGGAAAAAAAGTATATTTTGTAGGGAAGGGAGAACTGTCATCACCTACATTCACATGATGTTTTTAATTTGTTTCCTTCTTTGTATTAATATGTATTATTTTATTATTTTGTAGAATGTACGCCATTGGCATTGGCAGGCTTTCTTTATCTATTTTTATCTATTTTATTGACTGTATGTACAGCGCTGTGTAAATCTACAGCGCTATATAAATAAAGCATAATAATAATAATAATAATAATAATAATAATAAATCTACAGAAAGAGGTGCAACATGGAAGCACTGCCCCACCAGATAATAATGTCCTCCCCATTAACTTTTCCTTCATTCTCCAAATGTCTAGTCTTGTAGAGAGTGAGAATCATTCACACCTATAGACCTTATTTATTATATATTTATTATATATATTATATATTATATATTACATATTATATATAGAGACCTTATTATATATTTGCTATGTTGTCATTCCCTTGCTTAGTTTTGCCTGTCCCTTTTTTTGTGTGCTTGCCTCAATTGTATTTTTAAATGCTGGACAGATGTTTTAAGTTATTGCACAGCTAGAAATTTTAGAAATGAAGGAAAATTTAATGAAGGGATTTCCAAAATCAGTCAGACATATGCACTCTAATCTTGCTAAGGACTGGCGATCCCAGATATTCTGATCTTTCCCTTTTGAGGCTTTTCTTGCTCCATCCAAGTTTTTTCACATGCCAGATAAATTTAATTAGTTCAAAGAATGGAGAGATCAAGGACTATACCACATTCAAGATCTATTTATGGGTAGAAAAAACCTAAAAGAATCTCTTTCAGTTCAACTGCAACATATTAAAGCTACATGGTTTCAAATCCACCAAGTCTACCCTTTTGCCACCTGCTTCCCACTCAAAACCAGGATTCACATACAGGACATGAAACAAAATGCTGAATTAGTTTTTGTTATCTAGCTAAGTAATTTTTTTCAATAGCAGGGCTTAGAATTGTGCAGTCTTCTGGATAATATAGAATAGTTAGTCCCAACAGCTGTAACCAGGGTAGATTATGGTGATGGATGATAGGAGTTGCAGTCCAACAGCATCTGAAGAGCCGCATGTTGTTCATCCCAACATAGTGATAAATGCTGGCACTTGTTAAGTGTGATTCATCAGATTCATTGCTATGGGGGCAAAGAGACAGATGCAGATTCTCTATGGCCAAAGACACAGATGCTTCCCTGGATCTAAAGCATCATCAGTTTTGGAAGAAGTAGAAAAGTCTCCACACAGTGAATTGGTCCTGTAAAAACTCTAAATATTTTGAGATGCTGGAAAGCATCAGTTGTTTTTTAAAAAAGAAGTGTTACTCCTTGGAGGGCTGGCTCATACATGCATGTTCTTCATGGCTTCGATGTCTAAACAGAGACATCAGACAGAGAATCACCATGGAGGGAGAGGGACATTTCATTTTTCTCAAATGCGACTTAGTGGAGTGAATTGACCAGTTCTTCTGCTGCCAGTCATTAATTTCAGAGAGATCAAGTGATATACCGTATAAGTGAAACTAGTCCTAAGTATGGTGGCATGGGAGGGGGAGATAGTGGTGAACATCATTTTGTCATTTTGTTGTTGTTGGTGGTGTTGTGTGCCTTTAAGTCTTTTCTGACTTATGATGGCCCAAGGGTGGCCCTATCATGGAGTTTTCTTGGCAAGATTTACTTAGAGGAGGCTTGCTATTGCCTTCCTTTAAGGCTGAGAGAGTGTGACTTGCCCAAGGTCAACCAGCTGTTTTCTGTGGCAAAACCAGGATTTAAACTCGGGTCTCTCAGAGTTCTAGTACTCAACACTCAAACCTTTACACCATGCTGGCAACAACAACAGTAACAACACATAGAATCCAATAACATAAAAAATCCACCTTTATTGGCCAACCAAAATACACACTGTACATGTTACAAGCTTTCGAAGCTCCACTGGCTTCTTCATCAGGGAAGGTGTTAAAATCCATACAGGAGGGGGGAAAAATGAAGATGTTAGTTATAGGCTTGCATTTTTCTGTTTTTGTTCTTAGTTCAGATGGTATGGAGGGGTATCTTTTGCAAGGTGGCACCTACTCCTTCTGACCATGTGTCAACTGGGAGATCCTCAAAGTCCAGGAAATTTAACATCCATTTGCAACACAAAAGGATAGTTCCTTTGCAATCCAGTACATAGATTTAGGAATCCTAAAATAATGAGGAATACAAAATTGTATGCTCCTATTTTTTACTTGTACAATTATTGTTATTATAATCTTGCTGGCTTTTGGAAATAACAGATATTGGTTAGATGAAGAAACCTAAGGACTCTAAACTCTTTCTTTCTTTCTTTCTTTCTTTTTTTGCCTAGGTCTTCATCAAATATCATCTGCACCAGGTATGTACATAATCTGGGTATATCATCCCATTTTATAAGTGTTTTTTTTCAAATCCAGAATAATAGAACTTAATTGTTGTAGTGTAATATATGAGCACAAAGCTTCTTTTTCTTCTTTAAAGAAACAGTTGCCAGGATTATATCAGGAAAATGTACAATATTTGAATAAGTAATTGGGAATGTTACTTTTTTGAACTACAGTGTCCAGAATGTCCTGGCCACCATGGCCAATGGAGTTGCAGTCCAAAAATGTAACTTCCCCAAGCTCTGATTTAAAATGTCCATTGATTAGGATTGGCTGGAAAAAGATTTACAATGCTGGTTACTCACCATATTTATTAGTCTTGTTAATGCATATAGGTTTTCAGAAAGACTGGTTAATAACTTCTTATTTTGCCTGAAGAATTTAAAGTATGTGTTTCACCTTGGAAGGAAAAAAATTAAGTCATTATGATTTCACAGATTTTATATACTAGTAGCAACACCTAAACTGGTCATTAATGGGATTTCCAGCCTTCCCAAAACATGGACCCCCAGATGTCATTGGATTACAACTCCCATAACTCCTGGCCTCTAGCCAGGCCGTCTAGAGATGATGGGGACCACTGTTTCATTTCGTTTGTGGATTCATAGTTTGGAAAGCCTGATAGATCAATGGTTTTACAAAAAAGATAGATTGAAAAACCACTGTTGTGTAAATCTGTACCCATTTTAATTCTTTTGGAGAATTGTAGGAATCACCATTTGGTGATTATTCTTTGCATTCTAATTGTGTAGTATAGATAGGACTGGCCCAAGACATTTTGCTGCCTGAGACAAAGCACCAAATAGCACTACTGACCAGTCTGATCAAGGTGAAGAAGGCCAAGTTATTTTGTCACATGGAGGAGAAATTCCTACCACTACCTTTCCACAAATTTGGCATTTAGACACTATAATACTAAATTGTACCATCCATTGTCAAGTCAGGAGAAACTCTAGAGAAAACCCTTTTGACTTTCAGTTATGAGAAGGGATATTTTGGGCAAAACAGCTTTCAGTTCATTAGGGGGTAATAGATATGTGCTATTGTTTTAAACAACATCCTGGGGTGGTGGTGTTTTAATGTGTATAGTTTTTAAGTGCTTTTATCTTATTGAATTCTATTTTAAAACAATTGATCTGTTTTAATTTTGAGACAATTTAATTCTATTTTTATTATCACATTTGTAAATTTTTAATTGTATTTTTGTAAATTTTGAATTGTAAGTTTTTAGATTGTAAGCTGTTTTTTGGGGTCCCCATTTTGGGAGAAAAGTGGGACACAAATTAATATGATAAATAAATATATACATTGTTGTGCGCCTTCAAGTCATTTTTGACTTATGAGAAGCCTAAGGTTATACTACCACAGGGTTTCCTTGACATGATTTATTTGGAGAGGACTTGCCATTGCATTCCTCTGAGTCTGAGAGAGTGTGGCTTGCCTAAGGTCATCCAATGGGTTTCTCTGACTGAGTGGGGATTTGAACCCTGATCTCCCAGAGTCTTAGTCCAGCACTCAAACCACTACACCATGCTGGATCTCTGAAAGATCAACAGACTTGTTATTATTGCTGTTCTGTACTTAAGCCAATATAAATAAATGCAACAATAAGAACAATAACAATAATATAATGATTAGCAATAATAGTAGTATACTGGATAGCTTTATTGTTTGCTCTTTGGTGATACGTAAAATTTTCTGCAGGAAGTAGCCATTTCCTCTGCCTTGTGAACAAGCCCTAAGAATAGCAGTATTCTTAGAACAACTATGTATGGATGACATGTTTTAACCTCTTTGCTTTCTCTCCAGCAATACCCTGTGGCCGTCAAAAGGTTGTTCCCAGGATGGCAGGTGGGACGAATGCGAATCGTGGAGAGTGGCCATGGCAAGTCAGTCTCCAGCACCGTGGAGTGCATATCTGTGGTGGAGCCCTCATTAGCAAGCAATGGATCATGACAGCTGCTCATTGTTTTTTTGAGTGAGTTAAGACAAGGAGACCAGGCATGGTGTAGTAGTTTGAGTGTTGGACTATGACTCTGGAGACCAGAGTTTGAATCCCAACTCAATGAACGAAGACACTTGGTGACCATGGGCAAGTCGCACTTTCTCGATCTCAGAGGATGGCAATGGCAAAAACCCCTCTGAAGAAACTTGCCAAGAAAACCCCATGATAGGGTCACCTTAGGGTTGCCATAAGTCCGAAATGACTTGAAGGCACACAACAGCAATATCAGGCACCAGCACTCATATCAACCCAAGCCATACTCTTCAAGAAAGCAGTGGCAAATCGCCTCTGAACAAAATTTGCTAAGAATAGTTGATGATAGGTTCATCTTAGAGTCATCTTAAACCAGGAATTCCTTGAAGGCACACAACAACAGCGAACAGGTTGCCCTTCTCCCTGCATGTTCAATAAAATAGTAGTTCTTCAAAACTAGAAGTGAACTCGCAGCCTCTCCTAGAAGTCTCCAATTACATTTTGGTTGAGGATATTTTGTTTGTTTGTTTGTGCATTTTTGATAATCCATGTGGCCCTGGGCAACCCAAGGCAGAAAATTGGCCCTTAGACCTGCTGTAGCTCTTTGCTTCTGCTTTAGGGCTTCTCCTCAGGCATCCTAACTAATGTGGAAGAAAAAGCAATTATACCATCTTTCTCATCATCTCTGTTTCTTACTTCACCTCTAGGGTTGGATTACCAATCTCCCCCACTGACTGGAAAGTGGTGCTGGGCCGGCTGAAACTGACAGGCAGGCAGACGAGGGGTCTGGAGAGCAACGTCAGCAAGATCATCCCCCATGAGAACTACACTCACTTTGAGAAAGGCGATGACATTGCGCTTGTGCGCCTGACTAACCCTGTGAACTACTCTCGGGACATATCGCCCGTCTGTCTGCCTTACTCAGATCATCGCTTTTCCTTCGGGACTCAGTGCTGGCTGAGCGGCTGGGGAGACATTGCCAGTAATGGTGAATGAGAAAGACAAACTTTTCCCCAGCCTACTTGCCATTAGAGGAGAAATGACAGCCAAGAGCCTATACCAGGGGTAGGCAACCTTTCCCCTTTAAGGGCCGAGGGACTTCAGCTCCCAGAATCCCAGGAGCTATTGGCCAACATGGGACTATTGGCCAACATGGCTGAGGCTTCTGGGAGCTGAAGTCCTTCGGCCCTTAAAGGGGAAAGGTTGCCTACTCCTGGCCTATACTGTTATTGCATAAATCTCACAGTGGTGAGTGGTGGTTCCCATGTCAGTAGGGTGGTGGATCAACTCCATGTTTTAATCCAGGCTTCACTACCCTACTGACATGGGAACTATTGCCCACTGTGGGTAGATTTATGCAATTGCAATATAGTTGGTTTTCCATATTTGCAGCTTTAAATTTTGCAGATTTGATTATCCACAGATTTGATTAGTGTGTTCTGTCTAGGAATCTCTAGGTCCTCCACCATGACTCTGCCAGAAGTTGACCATAGAGTAACACTGGAGGACCTAGAGATTCTTAAACAGAACATTCCTCTAGGTATTTGCAATTCTATGGTCAACTTCTGCCAGATGTTGGCCACAGAGCTGCACTGGAGGACCCAAAAACTCCTAGAGAGGTGTTATCTCAGGTTTAAAAAATGTGTGGCTTTTTTACTTGTGTTTTTTTTTCACTCTTACGGGGATGTGCCGTGATAGAGGATCCCAGCCCTGGTTGGTTAACTCAAAAGAAAAGGTGGTTATGCACAGCAGAGCCCTTCCTTTGTGGGAAGAGCATCAGATAAAAGGGCCATGGGGTAATCTCTTTGAGATTGTTTGCCAATACTTCTGGTTCTCCTCCTCCACTATTAGAAGAGGGAGGCATTAGGATATAAGCAGATGAGGCTCACTGATGATGCCCCGGATGTCACAGCCATGCTGAATCTAAGCAGGTGTAGAAATCTTTGGTCATCTAGATAAAAGAGCACAACAAAATCCCAGATAAATAAATGAAGAATTAATTAATAGATTAATAAATGAAGAATTAATTAATAGATGAATAGAAGCGAAGCCATTAACACAGAACAATACCTATTCAACACAGAACAACACACAGTTCACCTGGGAACCACTCCTCCCTACCCAGGGTCTCACAGTATATATACAACCAGGCTTTTCCATTTCAGTTTTCTCTGAAGATGCTAGCCACAGATGCTGGCGAAACGTCAGAAAGAAACTCTTTTAGAACATGGCCACACATCCCGAAAAAACCCACAAAAAAACTATGGATGCCGGCCATGAAAGCCTGCGACTTCACAATTAATAGATTGACTGGTAGCATTCACCAAAGAGTCTCCCAGAGAAGCTTAAAAGATAAATAGCAAGACAACCCACCTCCTCAGGCTTACAATCTAAACGTAGGACACAAGGAGAAAGCATTGAGCAGGGAGAAGAAGAAAACATCAGGCTGCCATTTATTTATTTAAAAAATATAATGATCAACTAGATGGAAATGGTTGACGCAAAGCAACCTGTTGGAATGGCTGCCTCCAAGCAAAAATTATGAGAAGGCCAAAAGCAGCTGATCTCTCCCAACAGAGGCCATGGGAGAGCCCTCTTTCTCTTCCTTCTTTCTGTTTTGCAGCCTGATAAAATCTTTGGCAGGAATTCAGTATGGAACGTATGTCTTTGTAAAGGGACTTGTGTGTGCGTGAAACAGATTCACAATGTCCCTATTCACTTAAGGCCTGCTGTGACATTATCACGCCTGGGCATCAAATGGACAATGGTAGAGTGACTGATGCTCCGTGGTCCAATACACAATAGGGAACAATGTGGCTAGGAAGTGCTGGAGTACAATAAGAGTGCCCAATACATGTCAGAAATGCCCAGTGTGCATTGGAACACTTTTGCTGGTGCCCTGATATGCCTCTTCACAATTAACTAATTGGGGTTGCATCCGGATGGGAGAAATAATCTAGGTTGACACCACTTTAACTGCCATGGCTCAATGCTACAGAATTCTGGGAACTGTAGTTTTCTGAGATATTCAGGCTGCATCCACACCACAAAAATAATCCAGGTTGACACCAGTTTAACTGCCATGGCTCATTACTGTGGAATTCTGGGAACTGTAGTTTTGTGAGATATTCAAGCTGCATTCACACTGCAGAAATAATCCAAGTTGACACCACTTTAACTGTCATGGTTTAATGCTATGGAATTCTGAGAACAGTAGTTTTGTGAGACATTTAGCCTTCTGTCAGAGAGCTCTGGTGCCCCACCAAACTACAATTCTCACAATTCCCTAGCACTGAGCCATGGTAGTTAAAGTGGTGTCAACCTGGATTATTTCTGCAGTGCAGGTTTCATTGCACCTCTGCAGTGTAGCTAAGGATTCATAAAGCTGTACATTGTAGACTGTGAAGTGGAATCTCTGCCTTAGTTTAATGTAAAAAGGTTAATTTTGTCAATGTAAAGAGCTGCATATGCTTGGAACCAGCACTCCTAAAGTATTTAATCTCATCCCTTCCTCTTTTCCAGTCAGCCTGCCAAATCCCATGGCCCTCCAAGAGATGGCAATGGACCTGCTGACCATTGATACCTGTAACTGTATTTACAGCAACCTGAGAAACCGGAGGATTGTCAACCCAGCCTTGCCTGGCATGGTTTGTGCCATGACCCCTGATCGGATGAGAGGTCCTTGCAAGGTCAGTGTGAGATACATGTGAAAAGGTCAAAGGAATGAGGCAGAGGTGACTGCTGGAGCTTCTTAAAAAATGACTGGAGTGGTATTTATTTATTTATTTATTTATTTATTGCTGAATTTGCTATTGAAAACAAATGTCTAATCCTTACGAAGCCAGATATGAACTGGGCATATGCCTGAACTGTGTCTGATGAAATCTTAGGACAGGGCTTATGGGCAAGATTTCCAGTTATGAGAGGGAGAGAGTCTTCAGGGCACTGTTTAGCTCCCCACTGAGCTTTTCTGGACTACAACCCACAGAATCCCCAGCATGTCCACTGGGCCATCACTGGATTGAGCTTTCAGGGAGCTGTTGTACAAAAAGCAACATTTCAAGATTTTGTTCCATCACACTCACATCCAGCTAGAAAAGGGAAAATACTAGTTGACCATAAAACATGTATAATAGTAGAGGATACAATAGAAGTATCATACTGAGTTTAGTGGAGCCTACTCTCAGGGATGAAGAGCAGAAATAGAGAACCTCCCACCATACTACTTCTATCAGCCCTCAACAATGTCCAGGCTGGCCATGGCTGATGGGAACGGGAGAACAACAACATAAAGGAGGCAATAGACTACAATTTATGGCTGGATACTATTGTTAGTCCAGAAGTAAATAGACCCACTGACGGAATGGAATTTACTTATGTGTTGACTAACCATTCAACAATTGATTCAATGGGTCTCCTTTAGTTGAGACTCACTGATTGGATTCAGACTTATGTTTGCTTAATGCATGCTATTTATCCAGGTTTAATGTTCTTGGCCTAGATTCTAGGCCAAGGATCTTAGCCACAATTCCCATCAGCCCCAGCCAGCACAGCCATGCTCTGAGGTTATGGGAGCTATAATCCAACTTCTGGAAGACCACATGTTCCACATTCCAGGCTAAGAATTCTAGCACTATCGCCCCACATACACTTTTGGCATGTGCTGCCTCTTCCTATAATACTGAAATATTCCAATGAAATCTTGCCATCTCCAGCTTTCTTTTGAAGACAGAGCAGTGGACAGTGATAGTGTCCTTGTAATATTTGGTTTCTCCAAAAATGTGGAAGAGGGGCATCAGTAAAGGCAAACAGACAGTAGAGATGTTACCCCACATCAGGGCCTTAGAAAGAGTGAATGAGTCTGCAGTACCCAAGAGCCATTGTTGAGGGAGGAAAGATGTAGGCCACTTCCTTTCCTAAAGCTCTTGATACTTTATTTTCTCATAATAATTTGTGTGTCACTTGAGTAATTCAGTAACAATGCATGAGATCAGCCTCACTGAAGCTGCAGAGATGAAAATGGACTCACACATGAAGATTCCTCTGCTGCTGGGAATTGATCTTTGGGTTTTATTTATTGTTTATTTATTCCTTTATTTATGTAATTAATATCTGTGCCACCACTTGTAAGACCACATTTCCCACTGTGTTGATAGAGGGTCTTGTTTGTGAAAATGTTCTGGGGATAAAACTATCTTAATCCAACCCTTGAGCAGGAGTCTATCGCATGGCACTTAAGGGATGGGAACTGAACGCAATGGAACAGGGCGAGAATGCATGTTACCGCACAGGAGAATGCCGCTGATGCTGCTAGGAGTCCCCAAATCATTCCCCATCCATGCTATGGCAGCTGATTTTGAAGAATGATTTCGAACTGTTCTTCAAAATCAGCTGCCAAGAACAGCTGGGGAATGACTTGGGGACTCTCGGCAGCATCGGCGGCATTCTCCTGTGCAGTAACATGCATTCTCGCCCCGTTCCATTCCGTTCAGTTCCCATTCCTGCAAGTGCTGTACAATAAACTTATATCTCCCAACTATCCTCTTCATTAACGAACCATATGTCAAGTGTCTTGGTTATTTACTAGCAAACCTAACAAAGTTCAATGACTGATAGAGACAAGAAAAATTGTGCACGTAATGATATAAAGCTCCTCTTTCCACTCCAGGGTGATTCAGGTGGTCCTCTGGTTTGCTTGGAGAATGGCCATTGGTTCCAGGCAGGAATTATGAGTTTCTCCATGGGCTGTGGCCAATTCTATGGACCCACCCTCTTGACTGAGACAAAGTCCTATGCCAGTTGGATCCAGCAACATGTTGAAGGAGCCACTTTTGCAGATCAGATGATGTCCCGGCCCAATACTACAGACAAATACATGTGCATAGGTGAGGTTCCTTATCTAGGACATTTGTGGAAGGATTGTTTTATGATGTACCTATCCAAAACAAGAATGTAGTTTCCTTATCTTTTACTTTCATTCCCCTTAATTCCATGTGAAGCTTTCAATATCAAACTATTTCTCATGGGATTTATGAGATTATGGCCAAGAAGCCTGGTTTCTCCAAAACCTTATTTTGACTGCCAACAATTAGGCAAAGCAAATGCAAGTCTGTTTTTGTGATAGATAATATCAAAACAATGTGAAGTAGTGGTTTAAGTGTTGGACTAGGACTCTTAGGGGGGTTGCAGACTGCCAGAAATAGTGCAAATTGAGTCCACTTTTAGGGTTAGGGTTAGTGCTAGGGAATCATGGAAACTGGTTTTTTTCCCTGAGACATTGAGCCTTCTCTATCAGAGAGCTCTAGTGCCACAATAAAATACAGTTCCCATGATTCCCTAACCCTAACCCTAAAAGTGGACTGAATTTGCACTATTTCTGGCAGTCTGCAACCCCCCTTAGAGACAAGGGTTCAAATCCTGACTCAGCCATGGAACCCCACTAGGATACTTTGGGCAAATCATACTCTCTCAGCCTCAGAGGAAGGCAATGGCAAACACTGGAAACTATAGTTTTGTGAGATATTTAGCCTTCTCTGTCAAAGAGCTCTGGTGCCACAACAAACTACAATTCCCAGGATTCCCTAGAACTGAGCCAGGGCAGTTAAAGCGGTGTCAAACTGGATTATTTTGGACTTAAGTAAGTGAGTGGCCTTTCACCATATTCACCAGTGCATAGTCTTTCATCATGCCATAGTTTAACTAAGGATGCATCTATACAGTAGAAGTAATGCATTTTGATACCACTTTAACTGCCATGACTTCATCCTTCAGAATTGTGGGATTTGTAGTTTTGTGAGGCACCAGCATTCTTTGGCAGAGAAGGCTAAAAACCTTATAAAACTGCAAAATCCCTGCAGTACTTAAAGTGATGTCAAACTGTGTTATTTCTACAGTGTACTGTATGAAGAAGTTATTCCTTTCATCTGTCCTAATCTCCCACTGTTCAGCTTCAGTCAATGACCCCATTTCACATTCTGATTCTGGCTTCTAGGTTGTGGGGTGCTGAAAAAGGACACAACTGGCCGAGGCCCCTGGCCCTGGTATGTGAGCCTTCAGTACGAGGGGCAGCACGTCTGTGGAGGCACCTTGATTGCTGAGGACCGGATTGTGACAGCTGCACAGTGTTTCATTGGGTGAGTGGAGGACAGTTGGATGGGACACCCAATCTGGCTTCCAGTGGGAGAATACCCAGTCATGCTCACCTACCTTGGATTAGGACTGACAGAGTCTTCTCTGGTTTGGTGAGAGGAGAAATCCACACAACTTGGGTTTTGTCTCTGAGCAGTGATGGAAGAAATCCAAGTTGCAAGAATTCTACTCTAGAATGCTCCTTCACGGCAAGTACCCAACGTAGCATTTTGCAACCATAGCTCCTGTGCCCTCTAGAGCAGGGGTAGGCAACCTTTCCCCTTTAAGGGCCAAGGGACTTCAGCTCCCAGAAGCCTCAGCCATGTTGGCCAATAGTCCCATGCTGGCCAATAGCTCCTGGGATTCTGGGAGTTGAAGTCCCTCGGCCCTTAAAGGGGAAAGGTTGCCTACCCCTGCTCTAGAGTTTGCATAAGGGAGAGATGGGAGAAAAGGGGTTTGACAAAATGGGATAAAAAAGGCTTTTGTATTTTGCCCTTTCCAGAAACTCAATAATATAAGAAGCCCTATACAAAGTCATACTTAGTCCAGTTTTTGTTCACACTAACCAGACCGACTGCTAGGAAGGTTACAAACAGGACATAAGAGCAATGGCAACCTCTTGCACATAATCCCCAAAATACTGCTTCCACTACTGGGGATAATATAGGCCAGTGCTTCTTAATCTACCTGAGGGTAAGGGACCAGCATGGTTTTGTTTGCAATGTGCAAGGGACCAGTAATATATTGATACCCATTGACTACAATTGATTCTTTGTTTTTCTGGAAAGTCACCATGGACTAGTGGACAATAGCTCACAGACCAGCACTGGTCCATGGACCACGACTTTGAAGAGCACTGATACAGTCTACCTATAGCCTTATTTGAACCATTATGGTGTAGTGGCTTGAGTGTTAGACTAGGACTCTAGGTGACCAGGGTCTGAATCCCCATTCAGCTATGGAAACTCACTATGTGACCTTAGGCATGTTACACTTTCTTAGCCTAAGGCAGGGGTAGGCAACCTTTTTGAGCCGGGGGCCGGGTTGCT
>CM034710.1:9143837-9159000 GCA_020142125.1 Phrynosoma platyrhinos | reverse complement strand
CTCCCCCCCTTAAAAAGTTATTAAATCAGATACAGTTAAAAACTACTAGAATTAACACTGACTGTTAAAAAAAAATTTAAAATTCTAATACAAACCAACACTCCCCTGCTACTCAATTATAAAAGGGAATTATAATAGATTCATGAAGGGAAAGTCCCAAAGATCCCGAGGCCGGCTATCTAGTCTGGAAAGGCCTGCCGGAAGAGATTCGTCTTGACAGCCTTTTTAAAGCTGTGCAAAGATGTTAATTGACGGATCTCATCCGGCAGGCCATTCCAGAGTCTGGGAGCGACAACAGAAAAAGCCCTCTGGGAGGTCGCCGCAAGCCTAGATTTTTGAGGCTGCAGCAAATTCCTCCCAGAGGATCGGAGAGCGCGGGGAGGATTGTATGGGAGGACTTCCAAAGGGACATCATGACAGGCTAATCCAGCTAGGCTTTCTCAGTGCGCGGAAGCCAGGACATTGATGGCTTGTTAGGGTAGAAATCAGTAGAGACAGTAATCAGTCTTAGGGAAGATTTGGTGTGTTGCAGAGAAATTAAGATGGGCCCATGTTTCCAAGAGCTGATAAGATGTGAGCAACTCAAGGTCTTAAGGCAAGCAGCAGGTGTAGAAAAAATATCACAAAAGACCAGAGTGGGTGGGTGAGAGTGGGAATGGCTAAGGAGAAAGGCCAAGCCTTCCATGAAACCACTGGCGGACTTGGCTATTCCTCCCTCCACAACCCTGAACAGAACAAAAACTGGACTAAGTATGACTTTGTATAGGGCTTCTCTGAGCATTGAATCCAGGTGTGAATAACTATACTAGAGAGTTATGGTCAGAGAGAAAGAAATCTGTTCTGGAATGAAATTGATTCAATTATTATTTGCAAACTGCTGGTGTTTTCTGCAGCTTCACTCCTACACAAACTGAAATTTTGAGGAATAAGACCCTAACCATATGGATTTTTAAAATTATTTTTACTAGAAGGAAGTCAGGAGAGTTTTATGTTCAAACAGAAAAAAAAAAAAGATCCCAAGATTTCCCTCTGCGTTTGGATGTGTGCTAAATATTAAATCAAAAGCTAGAATACATGCCAGGGAAGTCAAATTCTCCTGCATATAATGAGTCAGTCACCTTGGATCCTGTATAGGGAGAAATGTCAGGTATAAATTAAGTATATAATAAATAATATTTGCACATATGTGTCTAATTCCTTGTGTGTCATATTTTTCAGGCGCCAGGAAACCAAAGGCTGGGAGGTTCTGCTGGGTGAACAACAGGAAGGTGGGGAACAAATCTGGCAGGAGAAGAGGACCCTTCAGAATATTGAACTTCATGGTGCTTACATTGAGGCAAAAGGAGGCTATGACATTGCAGTGGGCAGGCTGGCCCGTCCCGTGAACTTCACTAACAGCATCCGGGCGATTTGCAGCCCATACTCCAGACACCAGTTCCCATTGGGCTCCACCTGTTGGACTCGTGGAAGAAGGATTGGTATGCTGGGATTTCTGTTCTAGGGGAAGGCATGGGTGTACCTCAGACTGGTGAGATCTACTTTGACTTTATTGTAGAACCCATCAGTCCTCTGGCTTTGTAGAACTAGGTGCAAAATACCAGCAAGGGAAAGCCAGAGTCACTTGCAAAATGTTGGTTTGAGGGGCGGTGCTAACCCTTAACTGCATTCTCTAGAGCCAGTGTGGGATGACCCTTTCTAAATAAGTGAAAAACTCAGTCAATAATACTACAATTCAGAGATTCCAGTGGCCTAATTTGAAAGAAGAAGATCCTTATCTATTCAGGATTGTTAAATGAGCGAGAGCCCAGAAATTCTTGATGTTCTATTGCAAATCATCAATGACCTGCTCTTCAATCAGAGTCTTCTGCCCACTCCTTCTCCCAGGTTCAATTCAGTTGCAGATCAGTCACAGTGAAGCCATTTATGCAGAACAAGAAGCGTATGTTATAATAAATGGAGAAAAAACAAAAGCAATAAAAATACAAAGAGACACAAGACAGGTTGCTCATTATCTCTGTTATTATTTATAATGGTAATTGAAACATTGATAAAGAAAATAAATACGAACAAAAATATCCAGGGAGTTAAAAATAAAGGGACAGAATTTAAAATAAGAGCATTTGCCGATGATTTGATGATAATATTGGGGAAAACCCTAATTAGCATTGAAAACTTAAAAAATGAATTAGGAGATTTCGAAGAAACAATGGGTCTCAAAACAACGTCAGATCCAATCTCATTTTAGGCCCATAGCTGGGAAACATTCCTTTTTCAGAATACAATTCCCAGATTCCCATGCTGGCTGGGAGATTTTGGAAGCTCCAGTCCAAAAAAGTAACTTTTCCAAGTGCTGCTTAATTATAATTCTCACCAAGAGAGTCAAGCCTGTCAGCCTATATGGTCTGAACTACGTCAGGCTGCATAGGAGATCCCACCCCATTTCCATGTTCTCCATTACCAAAATGGTGTTCCATCTTCTATGTAGAAAGCTGGCATGACTAGAGAGAGGTCTAGGCTAGAAGCTTTCTCACTGTGAAGCTAGTTAGAAATGTGGCTCAAATGGCTTCATGTGGAGGAGTACTGGATTACAGTATGTCAGTCTTCATTTGCCATCCGAGCGGTTCAGCCCAGACCTAGCATTGCCACCTCTGGCCAACTAAGCAGTAGTCTTCCTATACAGGTATAGGATAGGGGATGCTTGGCTTAGCAGTACTACCTGTGAAAAGGACCTTCGGATGATTGTTACCGATCATAAGTTGAATATGAGGCAGCAGTGTGATGCTGTAGTCAAGAAGGCAAATGCTGTCTTAGCCTGCATTAACAGAAGCATAGTTTCCGAATCAAGGGAAGTAATAGTCCCACTATATTCTGCACTATTCAGACCTCTTTTGGAGTACTACATTCAGTTCTAGCACTCTATTTTGAGAAAACCACCTCTGAGTATTCCTTGCCTAAGAAAACCCTATGAAATTCATGGGGTCACCATAAGTCAGCAGATGGCTTGAAAGTACATACACACACAAGTTGGAGCAAGTTCAGAGAAGATCAATGAGGATGTTAAGAGGCATGTTGATATATATATAAGAAGTTGAAGGATGTGGGTATGTAAAGCAGAAGACTGAGGGGTGACATGATCACATTCTTTAAGACCTCAAAGGCTGCCACAGAGAGGAGGGTGCAGGCTTGTTCCCTTCGACCTCAGAGGGTAGGACCAGGTCTAATGGTTTAAGTTACAAGAGGGTATATTTTGACTGAACATTAGGAGGAATTTCTTGACAGCAAGAGTGGTTCAGCAATGGACTCAATTGCCTACAAAGATGGTGGGGTCTCCTACAGATAGCTCCTATAGAAAGAGGCTGGACATCTACCTGATGGGGATGCTTTAGCTGGAGATCCTGCATGAAGTAGGGAATTGGATCTACTGGCCCATGAGGCCCCTTCCAACTCTATGATTTTATGATTCCTGCAGGGCTGGTTTGAGAAAATGGGGATCCTGATCTCCCATATCCATCTTCAAAGGTCAACTGCCTGCAATCCACCATTCCCTTTGTTCTCCTGCCTCAACTATACCTTTCTAACTTTCTCCAGATGAGCATGGGCAGCTGAGTTCTCTGGGGGGTGTGGAGGTGAAACTCCTTGGTCCCAAGACGTGTAACTGTGTTTACAACAAGACCAGTGAACATGGACAAGAGATTCCCATCACCCCTGAGATGTTATGTGCCACACCTTATAGATGGAACATGCGTTGTGAGGTAAGGGGCCACCACCTTCCAGATCATGGGCTTTCAGACAAATACATGGGAAGAAGGCATGTTTGTGGTACTAGAACAGAATTGCTCAAGATTTTTAAAACACTTGAAGCTGAAAATCCAAACATCAGATCTTCCTTCTACTTCTTAACATGGGGCATAATTTAATATGTTCTTTGCTGAGTCTATGGGAACTGAAGTTCTGCCTTCTTTCCCATTTAGGTGTGTAAAGAAATATGCAGCTCTTAGCTGACCAGAAAAAAAGAAAGGGAGGAGGATTTTCTAGTTCCATGGAGCTGTCCATTCTTATTATGGTGCTGAAACGCTCAGTATCTCAGTGATTCCCAAACTCTGGTCTTCCAGGTGTTTTGGAGTTCAGCTCCCAAAAACCTAAGCCATCTTGGCCAATGGTGAAGGATTTTGGGAGCTGAACTCCAAAATACCTGGAAGACCAGAGTCTGGGAATCACTGCCTTAGATGGTTATTGTCTTGCTTTGAATCTGAGAAATAGTCTTAACATTCACAGCATCCCACTGAGGAATTTATTGGCTCTTTCTGACACTTCTTGTCCTGTCCCTTGGCATAAAAGGTTCAAATAGTAAACAGAAACCAGGAACCTTGATTCCCAAGTACCAATGAGAAACAATACTTAGGGATCCTGGCTGTTGATTCTACATTAATCCTCAGGGAAAGGTCCCTTTGAAAAATAGCAGGTCAGGTATAGCTCTCATCTGTCCTGTTACTTTAAGCCAAATGAATGCTCCCAAATAGATATTCTCAATCTGTCACCTGCGTTGTTAGAACCAAAGCATCTACCTGCCCTGCCAGACTTTGTACTGAAGATCATTGCATTATTCTGTGTCTCAGCACAATTTGCATTATTATTGCTGCTGTAGTTAGCATTAACTATAAAAAATGCTTTCAAACTATAAAAAATGCAGATTAAAATATATACCAAAAAATCAGTAAAATGTTATTTTAAATTTCAATTAACCAATCTCTAGAATAAAAACCATTAAAAACAGAAGACACAAATCAACAAGACAGTATAGCATTAAAAGCTCATTGCAGTCAGTTCCTAAAGGCCTGTCTGAATAGAAAGGTTTTCACTTGCTGGTAGAAGGATAACAAAGAGGAAGCCTTAAAGTCTGAGAGCAGCCACCAAAAAGGTTGACTCCCTTGTTCCCACTAAATGTGTTGGGAAGATGATGAGACTGAGAGAAGGGTCTCCCTTAAAGATCTTAAAGAATTGAAACAGGCTCATATGGAGAGATACAATTCTTCAGATAAATATAAAAATTGGTTTATGTCATCATTTTCTCTAATTCTGTTGTTGTACCATGAGGATAATCTTTCCTTTCTTGCACCTCTAGGAAGGCATTGGGGACCCTCTAGTTTGCAACCACAATGGGGTGTGGTTCCTGGCAGGCATCTCCAGCTTTGGAAAGGGCTGTGGGACTGTTGTCCGTCCAGGGGTTTACACAGCAGTCAGTGCCTATGAGGAGTGGATCATGCAACTTGCCTGGTCTGCTTACTATGATGTGCAAAAGCCTCCTCTTCCAACGGCCAGCGATGAAGACACCTGTCTGCATATATAACTTCCAGGTATATTAGACAAATAAGAGCAAGTCATGGATTATGTGCTATCAAGTTGGCTTGGACTTATGGGGTCCAAAAGTCTATGAATGAGACTTCCAAAAGACCAAAGTTGTATGGGTATAATGACCATAGCATTTCACTGTACAAATTGTTTGAAGAAACCAAATGTTCTCATGGGATCAGCCAATGATTTCTATGCCTAAGCAGGCAATACTGACGTTGCTATTCATATGGACTTGAAATATTTTGCTGGCAGGCGCAAGACCAGGTATAGCCCTGCTTTTGTGGAATTCTCTCCCTAGGGAGACTCAACACTGTTTATAGACCAGTGCTGAAACCTTTTAATGGAACAGGGATTTTGTAATCAGTTTTGTAAACCATTCTTAAATTATTATTTTTAGTTTTAATACTGTTTTTAAATATGTATGTATTTATATTTATCCTGACATTATATATTTATTGTCCTTGCAATTTTGTTTCTTCAAGTCACTTTCATAAATTGTAAAAACAGGATATAAATAATTAAAATAAATAAGGAAACCACACATTTAAGTTGTCTGTATCAAAACAGCCATGTTCTTGTGTACCTGCTGGCGTGTAACGGTGCCTTGCTATTGCCAGTCTCTCTGACTATTCGAATTGATATTTGTGGGACTTTTCTACCACTGATAAAAGTCACTGGCAGTCAGTCTGACAAAGAAAGCAAAGAGGGGGAAAAAAGAAATGCTACTTTTAGAAACCAAGAACAATTTATTTGCAGTTTTTAAGTGTTTCACATATCAGGCATGGCCACCAGGAGGTGCCAAATACCCATCCTATCGACGTACCAGGGCAAAACCCAGGGTGAGGGGCATCTAATAGATAGGGCACAGGGAGGACTTATTTTCCCATCTCTGGAAGGGCAGTGAGAACTAGTGAGTTAGAACTAGTGAGTTAGAAAGGAGAATGACTTATCAATTGAAAAGTGTCTTTCCTCATGACATCCCGACCCCTTTAAAAAAAAACACACACAACCCACAAACCCAACAACCCAGAGACATTCACACAGAAGTACATCTAAGTACAATGGTGATATTTAGAGAACTGTTTTAAGAAGGCAGAAGGAAGAAAAGAAAGCATTTCCAAACGTAAACATTCAAAAATGTTTTTGACTATTTTTTTGGGGTGAAGGGCTTTTGCTGAAGCCAAGTTGTCAGTTGTCGAAAACAGCAGCATCAAACAGAACTAGGGCTCCAACGCTGAGTACATACAGGTATCATAAAAATAAAAAAAGGAAGAGAGGGGACGTATTTCAGTTGGCAAAATAAAACACACATAAGCACACACATATATATTTATATATGTCCCTCCCACCCCAGTAAAAAATATTACCCAACTATGTTAGAAATTCTATAAAACGTTCACAACTGAGAATTCTCCACTACTTATAAATGGCTACTTCTTTGCTGGACTAAGTATACTGAAGAATTTGGATGACTTCCACTCAGACGTTTGCACCCAGTGCAAATTTTATCTGCAACATGCCAATAAGTTCTGCATGGATGAGATAAAGATGGAGATGGCTTTACTAGAGCATGCCATGAATCTTTTTGTCCTTGCCAACCCATAAACAGAAGAGGAAAGACTGGCAACAGTCTAGTTTCTAGTCCTCTTGTTTCAAGACTGATTGAGTCTTTCAAAGGATTCCCAACAGCTAGCTGATTACTGTGGACCTGGCCATCCCTGTACAAGTTTTAAATCATGTGGGTAAGAACACTTTTATGCATTCAGAATAATCTGTTGGGTCTGTACCACTTCAGACCATGGAAAAGGGGTGAGTGGGTTCATGCAAACACGACAGAGATGCTTTTGCACTGTTGGTTTTAGGGGGGGGAAACATTCTTTCCTGGCCAACTTCTTAATGTGCTAAGTTATGAGATGCAGGGAAGAGTTAAAATGTGAACATCTTCAATTTTTCTACAGACTAAAGCAGTGTAGCCTCCCAAAGGACTCTGCCAGATTCAGATCAATTCCATGGCCAGAACAAAAAATTGTTAGAACAAAGAGATTCAGAGATCAACCCAGAAAATTATTCCAGACATTCTCTAGACAGTAATTATTTCAAAACAAATACTTATAGGGATGGACAACATATGGCCCCAAACATAGTATGAAACTACAACCTCCATCATCCCTCACTGATGGCTATATTGGCTAGGGCCAGTGAAGTCAAAAACATCTGGAAGGTCACCCTTTCCTCACCTTCACTCAGAAAATCATACGCAGGAAGGGAGAGGCTTACTTCAGCCAGTGTTTTAGTGTCATACATTTTATTCTAGTGCAGAGGAAACAAAATGAAGGCCAGAAAACAAGTTACTGCCCAGGGCCTGTTGAATATTATAGCCCTCCTACCAGGGTCACTGACATCAGACACAGAGCTGGGAAAAGTTCCTTTTTTGCAGTACTATTCCAGAAACTAGCAGTGCCAGAGGCCATGGAGGATTTTAGGAATTTGGAGCTGATCTCCAAGAAACAAACTTGAGGAAGAGTGTTTGCTTAGGACTACCACAATGGAGGAAAAGTTTGATCCCTCTAGTTGCAATACTTTGTTGTTACTATCTGTTATTTTAGGGTGGAAAATCACTATAAAGAGGCATATAATGCCAAATTTTGAGTTTGGCCCCAATTCACATCTTCCAAAGAGAAACCAAGCACGTTTTCCACAACAGTGGTTCTCAGCTTTTAGCTGGGGCATTTTAGCCTCAATTTCTGGGTCAATTCCTGTTGGGGAAAAGGGCTTGAGCAAATAAATGGACTGCTGTGGACTTCTGTTCCTACAACTGATATTCCCCCTTCCTCCCTCTGGGTCTACAGGGCAGTTATATGGCAACAACATCTAGATGAGAGCTGAGGACTACTGTGCCATGAAGGACTGCCATAGAGTAGCCATCTTCAGCCTGGTGCCTCATGCAGGTGTTGGGCGACAACTCCCACCATCCACAGCAAGTAGGCCATGTGGGTCAGGGATGATGGAGGTTGCAGTTCAAAACATCTCAAAGACACCAGGTTGGGGAAGGCGGCTAGAGAAGAAAGAAAGTTGCCCTACAAAACCATTTCCCCAAACATTCTGTCCTGCAGGTTATATGTGTAAGGGACTTGTCTGATTGGGATTGGAAAGGACAGTCAGCTTTCCACAGTTGCTGGCATCAGGGGTACAGGACCCCCATGAAAATGGAGGGGGAAAACCCCACACAAATAAAAAACACTTTTCTTTAAACCTGAAAGAACACTTATCTAGGAACCTCTTGGTCCTCCAGTGCAACTCTATGGTCAACATCCACCAGGACTGGATTGCACTGGACCACAGATTTGTACTGGAGGACCTACAAATGCCCAGAGAAGTGTTTTCTCTATGAATTTCTAGGTTCTTCAGTGTGACTTCTGGCAGTCAGGCTAGAGGATCTAGAGATTCCTAAAGAGAATATATTAATCAAATCTATGAATGAACAAATCCACAAAAGTCAAAACGACAAATGTAGGAGGGTCAGTCATAAAACTTTCACTGACTGTGCTCTTAGGTGGTTCCTGCTTATTTCAGACCCTGTTTTGAAAGAGATCAAATGTATGAATCTTAGACATTTTTTTAAAAAAACTCCCCTTCACACCAAGGAAACATTTACCATTTTCCAGTTAAGGAGGTAGAAATTAAAATCATTACTCCACAGCAAAGGTTCTTGTTCAGCTTTGTTCAACAATTACATTGAGCGACAACCCAGCTTGTTGTTTTCCCTTTCAGACAGTACTTCTGTATTTTTCTCCTCTAAAAACAGTAATTTAAATACCATATGTGACAAACATGGACTTGCTACTCATCTGACTTTCCAAATGTATTTAAAAGAATTACCAAAAAAGACCCACAATCATTCAAAATTTCAAATCAGTAGGGAGCTTTAAGCACATGCTCAAAAGGTTCCAAGGATACTCAATTTCAGTTCTCCAAATAGGATCCAAAACAAAAAAGTATATGTTGCAGTAGGGGGACGTTTTAAAAGGACACAAAGGAGGTATGGATGGAGGTCTTAATGTAACATTCCACGAAGGAAGAGAGCTCAACCTCCCCAGTATTTCCTGACCAGATGTTCTGTAGAGAATGAGTGTTCACCCACCCAAGCCTCCTTACATTTTTACCCATGCCTCCCCAGATTTTCCCCTAAAGCTGTGCCCCTTTACCCCCAACTTCCACATGGACCCCTCTATCTGTATCCTCCTTCTCTTTTTTTCAATGCAAGGACAACTGTTTCCACGGAGAAAGGTCCCCACCCAACCATTCTGAATTTCCCTGCAGTTTAATCTCCCTGCCATAAAGTCCTTGGCACAAAACCTTCACAAAATGTGCCCACAACTCTCAGCTGGCTGCCCCCGTAGCACTTGGATGTCCATCGTTCTTGGCATGAGAAAGCTGGTGCTGTCGGAAGCTGAGCTGGTGAACAAACTTCTTTGAGCAGACAGGGCAGACCAAACCCCCGTCCTCTTTTGTCCCGCAGCAGGCTTTGATGTGGGTGGCCAAGCGCCGGGCAGTCCGGAAGGCTTTGTTGCAGCAGGGGCACCGGTGGCGTTTTTTGTTCTTGTGGGTGTGTAGGTGGTTCTTGAGGGCCAGGCGGTTGTAGAACTCCTTCTGGCAGGTAGGGCAGTGGTAGAGGCCGGTGGCATGCACCTGCTTGTGGTTGAGGAGGCTGCCAGCATGGCGGTACGTCCGCTCACACTGGTCACACTTGTAAGGCCGCTCCTCCAGTGTCTGACTGGCTGAGGCTGTGCTGAGGGGGAAGGAGTCACCATCCTCAGCCGCAGCCTCACTCTGATGCTTCCTCCGGTGGCGCATCAGATCCTTGGAGGCTCGGTAGGTCTTGCCACACTCCGAGCACTCATAACGTTTCTTTGTGTGCACACGGCTGTGGTTCTTGAGAGCAATGTGACTGGGAAAGCGTTTGGGGCATGAGTGGCATGGAAAGGATCCTGCTGGAGCACCCCCACGGCTGCTCCATTGTTCCCTTCCAGGAGCCGCTTTGTTCCTATCCCATCCTTGCCCTGCTGTGCCACTGCTACTGCCAATGCCACAAGGATGGGGGCGACGCTGGTGCCTCAGTAGCTGCCGCTGCCACTTAAAGGCCTTGCCGCAATCCGGACACTGGTGGCGTTTGACTTCATAGTGGATTCGCTGGTGGTTTTTTAGGGACATGAGGTTGGGATAGGCCTTGCTGCACAAGGAGCAAGTGAAGTGCCCAACCTTGTGGCTCTTTTGGTGGTTAAGCAGGCTACCTGCATGGCGGTACGTACGCCCACACTCCCCACACTGGTAAGGGCGCTCCTCGGCGTCCAGGCGATGATTGGCAACACTGGGAGGCTGGGCAGAATTCTCCTTCTTCCCAGCCCGCTTGGAATGTGCGGTTCTCCGGGAGGGATGGGAAGAGGAGTCCCGTTTCCTCTCACGGTGTGCCCGCTGATGGCTGGCCAGTTGCTTCTGAAGCCGAAAGGCCTTGGGGCACTCAGGGCAGCGGTAGCGTTTGCTTTCAAAGTGGGTGCGGTTGTGGTTCTTCAGAGCCATGAGGTTGTAGAATTGCTTCTGGCAGACACTGCAATGGAAAAGCCCTGTCTTGTGTGTCTGCTTGTGGTTGATCAGGCTGCCTGCATGCTTGTAGCTGCGCTCACACATATCACACTGGAAGGGGCGCTCCAAGTCCTCCTCTTCAACTGGGATATTTTCCTCTTCCCCTGATGCTTCCTTCTCTTTCTCTAACTTCTCATCTTCTTGGGCAAAATGCAGTGGCCAATGGGCTTCCAGTACTGTTTTCCCCTCATACAACTCTCCACAGATATCAAACAGCTGGCTCTTCCTATGCTCTGGTTGGCTAGCCTTCAATGCTGCACCTGCTCTTGATTTTTCCTCTCCAGGGGAGTTACTGCACACCGGGTCTTCCCTGGTTTGATGCACCACAACCCTACTATCCTGGGGGTCTTCCTTAGGCACCTCATAAGAAAAGGGCAGTTCTCCTGCATCAGGAACTGTTTGCCGGATTTCTGGCACACTGCCATTCACCTTGCACCTTGGATGGTTGCGGAGGTGGTTCCTATAAGCTGATAGGTTGGGGTACAGGCGGCAGCAAACACTGCACTGGTAATCCCCAATCTGATGGATTTTCTTGTGGTTGACCAAGCTGCCACCGTGACGGTAGGTCTTTCCACATTGGTTGCAGGCATAAGGCCGGTTGTCCAGCGGCTCAATGGGAGCAGCGGACACCTCTACTGGAAGTGGGGGTGGTTGGTCCTCCTCTAGGCGGGAAGTTCGACGGAGCTGGATGGATGTGTCGGCTAAGGCAGCAGCTTTCTCCTCTAGATGTCCTTCGCTGTGTTTCTCCAAGCTGGCCATATCATCGAACGTCTGACCACAGTAGCCACAGATGTGAGAGAGAAGTTGCTCCTCTTCTCGGTCCCCACCACCATCCAGCTGCTCTTCCGCCTCCCTTTTGAGCCCCACATCCTGCCCATCTCTCTGGGTTTCTCCCTCTTCATGCAACAAGTTATGATGATGCTGAAGGTCCTCCTCACTGGGGAAGATCATACCACAGAAACTGCAGAGAAAGGGCTGCTCCTCAGCATTGCCATCCACACCGGGGCTGCCTTCAGAGGATGCCATACCCCTGGCATGTGCATGGAAATGGTTTTTTAGAGCCAGAAGACTGGAGTATTCTTTGGGACATAGGGAGCACTGGTAGATGCCAAGTTGGTGAGTCTCTTTGTGAATCATCAAACTAGTGGCCTGGTCAAAACCAAGCCCACATTGGTCACAGAGATAGTGGGGTACTTCAAAGTCACCTGGCAGTGGTGAAGGAGCTTGTGACTGAGACTGCCAACCATTGGTGATAGGACCTTCTTCCCAAACATTATAGCTGTCATTGAGCTCATCTCCTGAGGTCTGCAGTCCAGGCAAGGCAGTTCCATCTTCCCCTTCGCCATCCTCATCCTCGTTCATGACCACCGTGGTCTCAGGATGTCCCCTCCTGGGTTTTTGATGCCCACGCAAGTGACTCTTGAGTGAAGCTACATTTTGGAAATGCTTGCCACAAATTGAGCAGCTGAAGTCCCCTGTCTGGTGTGTCTGCTTGTGATTGATGAGGCTCCCTGAGTGCCGGTATGATTTGCCACACTGGTCACAACCATACAACCGCTGGAGGGGAACAGGGGACTCGGCCCTCTCAGCCATCCCTTCTGCCTGATCCTTTTCACCACTGTGCTGGAAGGCGTGACTCTGCAAGCGGTCTGCACTGGCGAATGTCATCCCACACTGGTGGCACACATGGGTCACCTCTGAGGCAGGAAGGACATCCTCAGCCACAGCTGCCCCATTCTCCAAAGCTTCCACATCCTGTTTGATAGCTTGGAGAAGATCTGCCTCCTGCGAGTGAAAGACGCTGAGTTTGGGGACTGCTGCCATCTCAATGTCCTCAGAGGAGGGCAGGTGGCGTAGCTGATGGAGCTGGAACTCAGCCTCCTCCTCAAAGCTCTCCCCACAACTGCTGCATGTGAGGCCACCCCCTTGTTCCCGGCCACGCATACGAGCTGCCCGCAAATGTACACGGACATGATTCCGGAGAGCCATAAGGTTTGAATATTGCTTGGGGCAGATGGAGCACTGGAAGATCCCTGTCTGGTGAGTGTGGCGGTGGTTCACAAGACTGCCACGGTGGCGGTAACTCCGTCCACAATCCCCGCACCGGTAGGGCCGGTCTTCCTCCTCGATGCCTCTTTCCTCCTCTTCCTTCGGACAGGAAGCTCCTCTCCAGACATCTGGTCGCTGTAAACGGTATTCTCTGGGGTCCCCAGGGCTGCCCTCATCTCGATGAATGTCCGAGACAGCAGAAAGATGCCGGGAAGGCTCCTCTGTGGCTGATGAGCTGAGCTTGGACTTCAGGTGGACCCGCAAATGGTTCTTCAAGGCAGCCAAGTTGTAGAGCTGTTTTGAGCAGACAGTACAGCTGTAGACGCCAATCTGGTGGCTCTTTTTGTGATTGATAAGACTTCCAGCATGCCGGTAAGTCCTGCCACAGTCTCCACAGCGGAAGGGACGCTCCTCCAGTAAGGGATAGCTTTCCTCTCCTTTCAAACTCGCTTCCCAGGTGCCATTTGAACCAGGGGCTGGTTGAGAGGGGGTAATGCCTTCCTCCTCCTCTTCATCTGCCTCCTCTGGATAGAGGCAACTGTGTTCCTTCAGCTCCTCCTCATCAGCAAAAGTTCCACCGCAGCGGACACACAGCTCCCCATCTGGGTTACAACGTTCACCACCTCCTGCCTTGGCAGCGTCTTTGAGGCTGCAAGGGACACTGTCTCCCAAGTTTGTGCCTGCTGGGGGAGGCTGGTAGATATCCAGCTTTGCCAAGGTCTCTATGGAGTCCTCCTCCCAGATGCTTTGGTCAGAGCCTTCCCAGGCTGGCAGGCCAGTCGTCTTGGTCTCATCCTGGCTGTGGGCCTTCTGGTGACTCAACAGCTCTGAAGGGAGCCGAAAGGCTTTGTGGCAAAAGCGGCATTTGTAGGGCCGATACTCTGAGTGGAGACGAGTGTGGCTCTTGAGTGCCATGAGGTTGGAGAAGGCCTTGAAGCACATGGCACACTGGTACACACCCAGTGTGTGGCTCTGCTTGTGATTGGTCAGGCTGCCTGCATGCTTGTAGGCCTTGTCACACTGGTTGCACTTGTAGCGGCGTTCATCCTCAATGGCCCCGAGTCTTCTCATCACTGCTGCCTCCTCTTCCTCGTTCTGGTGCACTGGGAGCCGCTCCTCTTTGTCCACTTCCACCTTGACTGGGAACTGAAGCTGGGAAAAATCAGCAGGCACCACCGATTCAGCAATGTACTTCTCCAGGTTGGTTAACAGGCTCCCACTGCTGCTTTCCATCCCAGAATAGGTATCGCCATCCGATGAAGACATGTCCTGGACCTTCTGAAAGCTGCCTCCATTACTCCCTTCTTCCTCCTCCTGGTCCCTGTTGACACGAGCCACACAGCGGTGATTGGCCAGCTGGGAGGAGGCCCGGAATCCCCGCCCACAGTCCTGGCACTTGTGACGCTTTTCCTCCAGGTGGGTGCGGAGATGGCTTTTGAGGGCCATAGGGTTGGAGAAATCTTTCTGGCATACCAGGCAATGGAAGAGTCCCACCTCATGGGTATGCTTGTGGTTCACCAGGCTGCCAGCATGGCGGTAGCTCCGAGGACACTGTTTGCACTTGTACGGACGTTCCTCCTGCCCAGCAGACTGTTCACTAGCCAGGGCAGCATCCCCCTCAGCCATCGCTCACATCAGATGTTCTTCCTGCTCCTCCTCCTTCTTTAAAGAGCAAGCAGAGGCCATTCTGAGGCACAAAGCCATCCCATTGCAAAGCTGTTTCTTCCCCGGATGTTCTAACACCAAGGCCTACAGACATAAGACAAGGACAAAAAGAACAAGATCAGAGAGCCTGATAATGGTACTGAATGTTACTAGGGCTAGAAAGGGAGAACTGATCGGTATCCTAACAATCAGGTATGCATCCGTCTGAGGTTTTTCTCCTATGCAGATCTACTTTCTGTCATATCCATGATTTTACTGTTAAACTAGACACTGGTATTGCTATCAGAAAATGTGCTGTTGTGTACCTTCAAGTTGTTTCCGACTTATGGCAACTCTAAGGTGAACTTATCATGGGGTTTTCTTGCCAAGATTTGTTGAAAGGGGGGTTGTCTTTGCCTTCCTTGGAGGCTGAGAGAATGTGACTTGCCTGAAGTTACCGTATTTTTTGGCATATAAG
>CM034710.1:9117220-9133432 GCA_020142125.1 Phrynosoma platyrhinos | reverse complement strand
TCTGCAATAAAGTAAGCCTGGCAGATGAGGCCAAGTGAATTCTTGCAAGCCTAGCTAATTGCTTCTGGGTTGCATTTATCTTTAAAATTAACACACACACACACACACACCCCAAATCCAAATCTCCTGCCTCCACTTCCTCCTGGGTCCTAGTGCACTGTGGCTCATGGAACTGCAGAAGAAGAAAGCCCACAGACAAAGGAAAGAGCAGGTAAGGGAGGAGAGGGGGCAGAAATTGCAATTTTGGCCATTCTTTGCAAAGCTGGGGTTGCATGCATGGCCTCTTTGCATGCTTTAGGAAATGGTCCTGATGCAAAGCCTCACCCTAAACCCCTGGATCCCCTACCCATCCTTGCATGCCTCCTCTTTGCACCCTTGCAACCACCTCCCTGGTCCTAAAGACAGCCATTTTGCCAGAAAGCTTCCATAGGGATGCCTTTGCTGCTTTTTGGGGGGCTGCAAAGGGCTGCATTGCTAACTTCCCCACTGCAAATCACTGGGGCTTTTAAGACTTTGGTTTCTGGAGCATTGCAGAGAACAAGATCTTTTTCCTTTCTGTGCAACCACCAAAAAGAGAAGCTAGTTTCTTTCTCTCCCTTCCTCCCTTTTTTTGTCTCTTGGTCCTAGAGACAGCCATTTTGCTCTCTCCTGATGCCAGGCTCAACCTTTTTGTGTGTGTGTGTGCCTAGGAAAATTCATTAGAAATGGTGGGTAATGCTATTAGATTTGATTTGTTTCAAGGCAAAAACTGTATGATATGTGCAAACCCAGTAATCAGACCTTGAATGATGATATGTAATATGGAACTATGAAATGCAATATATAACATGAAAACCCCACTTACAGATGTATCACAATGTAAATTTCTGTGTACCCTTTTTAACCTTACTATTAATAAAAAAAAAAATAAAGGGGAAAAATCATCCCTTAGAGAATTGCTGCAAAAGAAGCCAGTTTCTTTTGCAAAACAAAACTCCTAACAGCAATCATATTTGTAATTACAGTAAAGATTCTTGAGTTGGGAGAGCCACCTACAAAAGGAATAGGTTTCTTAGAATATAAAATTCCTGGACTAGTATTGAAATTAATCAAAGGAAAAGTGGGCTCTCAAGCTTGTAAGAAAGGTGCCTTTCTTTAAGGTTCCCTGAGATTTTTTTTAATTTATTTTTTGCTGAAACAGGTCCATAGGATTTAATTTTCCCCACCAACATTGTTGATAATGGGCTCCCATACAGTGTGCTTCCTATATACAATTGGACAAAAGATACAGCCACCATTCTTTTGTCCCTTTAGGTATCTGATTTTTTTTAAAAAAATCAAATGACATTGAAGAAATACCTTTGCAAACGCTTTATAAAAACTGTGCATTTTATTCCCTGGTGGGGGCTTTTTTTTTTTTTTTTTTTTTTTTGCAACACCCAACATGTATGTTTAAGGAGCACCTATTTTTGCAAGAAGGAGATAGATAGATTTCCCTTTTATTTTCCAAACCAGTGACCACTGGTGATCAGTTTCATTAGAGACTAGTTAGGTTTTTGTCCAACATTTCTTCTCTGTTTTCTCCAGGTTATATAGATCATAACATAATAGTCTACAGTGTTTCCAAAAAAAAAAAAAAAAGGGGGGGGGACTTTAAGAATATTAGACTAGAAGATTGTTTAATCTCACCATGTTCAGAATGTTACATAATGTCTGCCTTTCCAAATCAGCAACATTGACTACTTGTAGACCTGAAATTTTAACCAAAAAGCAAAATGGGGACAGGCACTTCTTCATCCCCTGAAACCACCTGGCAACAAAAATTGAGACAGTTAAGCATGGCGTTGAATGCTCAGCTTCAATAAGATTGCAGCTCCAGATCTGATTTTGATCCATTTCCCTTCCTCGTCTAAATCTGTGAATCATCTGGATCTGTCCAGGCAGGATTGTATAACGCAGTTCTTAAAGCTACTGAGCCAAGTGGAATCTTTGCATTTTGGGGTTTGGGTGTAGCTGATATTTTGTGGAAGGAGTGTTTTTGTTGACTCGCCTGATAGAGAAGCTGTTTTCTTCTAATCTCAGATGTCTTGCGCCTGGCGGAGATCCTGCACTGTGACCTGGCACTCCAGACATGCTCAGAGACTTTCTCCTGTAGGTTCACATGGACCAGCCCTGGAAGTGGATTCCAGCCTTAGCTTAAATGACACCATAGGGGAGGAAAATACTTTTCCTTGGGCTTTCTCTCACCCAGCATCTCTCACCCTTCACCTCCCCTACAAACTCCTTTCTGTGCTTTCAGCCCCCGCTGGTTTTCCTTGCTTGGTCTTAAAGCCAGCCATTTTACATCCCAGATTGTCGGCTCATACAAAGGCAAACACTATTGTTCTTGGGCAACACATCTCGGATCCCCTTTGTGACATCCACAATCCCTATTAAAGAGAACTCGGGATAATTTTATATTATCGACTTCCAAAGTTGTTCCACTTCTGTCTGTCACTGGAGATGACCTCCTTCCCCGCTTTCCCCTGGATCCTAAACCCAGCCATTTTGCAAAGAGCATCACCAAAGCGCATACATAGCAAGCAAGCCAAACCTGTTATTGCAGAATGGGAAAAAGGATTCCCTTCCCCCATTTTCTCTCCTGGATTTTGAACTCTGTTCTTATACATATGCTTCCTCACCTCTCCTAGAGGCTAAGTATCGGTCTCTGTACCACAGACAGCAATTTTGCAACTGCTTTATGGAAGCCAGGAATAAAGTTTTTTATTCTTTTCTTAGTGGAATCATTGTTGCATGCTGCCTGTGAGCCAGAGTCTTTTATTTTAAATGTTTTTTCTTTATTCTCGTAGCCTGCAATTTTGTCATAGACAGAAGCATCCTTCCCAATTTCATAGAAACCTGTAGAAAAGATTTATTATAAATCACACAGCAGCCTTCCTCAACCTGGTGCCCTCTAGATATTTTAGATTATACCTAGTGGGGTTAGACTATACCTAGTGGAGTTGTATCAATACATTGTATGGAATTTTAACTTTTGTTAGCCGCCCCGATTGCTCGTCAGAGGGGTGGGATACAAATTATTATTATTATTATTATTATTATTATTATTACCTCCAGCATCCTTGGCTGTGGCCTTTCTGTTTGAGACTGCTGGGAACTCAGCTTTGAAAGATCTGGAGGGCCAGATGGCAACCATAGATATTTCTCCAGTGCTAACAACAAATACCACACAAACGCTCATAGGTGCATATAATTCCATGGAACAATTATTTCTCCCACTACCACAATAATACACAGAGCAGCCCTCACTTGGCTCACTCTCTAAAAGAGTTGGAGTATAACTCCCATTAGCCCCAACCAAAATGGCCACCACAGTGTTGACACATCTGAGGACACAGGGTTAAGGAAATCAAAACTGGATAGAGATCGTTGTAGAATAAATCCACCCTATTCTCCCATGTTATTCAGTTTTTGTTGGATATGTCCCTACACTTTCATTAGGGAGAGGTACTCTTTCAAGCATTAAGGTCCCAAGCCACTTAGGGCTTTAAATGTTACTACACTGTGTGTGCATGTGCATGGCTGAGCATCTTCAAGTTGCCTGTCAGCTTATGGCAACCCCATGAATTTCATCGGGTTTTCTTAGGCAAGGAATCCCCAAAAGTGTTTTTGTCAGTTTCTTCCTCAGAAATATAGCCTACAGTACCTGGAATGCATTGGTAGTCTCCCATCCAAGTACTGACCAGGGCTGACTCTGCTTAGCTTCCAAGTTCAGAGTATTTAAGCATAAATAAATAAATAAATAAATAAATATGATGATCATCATCTATACCCCGCCTTTGCCATAGCAATCAAGGTGGCTTACATCTAAAATCAAGTACAAAACCCCCCGACAATAAACAGCTAAACAATATAAACGAACATATTAACCCCCCATTAAAAATACAATAAATTCAAGTCTCAATTAAAACCTAAATTAAAACAATAAGCAAAAATTGAAAACAATAGGTAAAATTAAAACAATTAAAACAATAGGCATTCTGGGGCAGTAAATACTGTTACTTACTAGCACCTTGAATTTAGACCGGAAGTATTTAGGCAGCCAATGCAGTTCCTGATTAGGCTGAGAAATAATGACTGGTCCAAGGTCATCCAATAAGCTTCAGAGCTGTAGAGACACCTTTATCATGAAGGAGGTTTTCCCAGGGTGAGGCTGATCCATTGCACTCCAGGTGTGCTGACCCCTGTGATTGCCCCAAATGTGGGAAACTTGACTGCATAATATGTCGAGTTCTTACTCTTGAATCTAGTGTTCCAACCACAATGCAATAGAACTCCATAGTGGGACAACCTTGTCATGTTGATTTCCATTTTTTTTTCAGGCAGTACCCTCTCCCACGATGGCTGAGGCAGAGGAAGAAGAGCTAGGTGTAGAGGTGAAGCTAGAAGAAGAGGAGGAGGAGGAGGAGGAAGAAGATACTGGCTACATCCAATCAGGCCGGCGGTATAAGTGTCTGACATGCAACAAGACCTTTCCAAGTGTCCCGCGAGTGTTGCGTCATTTGAAGTCCCATGGGGCCAGTACTGGTGATGGCTTGACTAGCAAACTTACTTGTCCCAGCTGCAGGAAAGAATTTCCAGATCGTGGTCAGCTCCGCAAGCACCAGTTGAGCCACCAGACGGAGCGCCCCTACCAATGCCAACTGTGCTCCAAGGCCTACAAAACAGCCCCTGAGCTGCGCAACCACGGACGCAGCCATAGTGGAGAGAAGCCATTTGTGTGTCACGAGTGCGGCAAGGCCTTCATGCAGCCTGTCTGCCTCCGAGTCCACATGGCCCGGCACACGGGAGACCTGCCCTTTCGTTGCCAGCAGTGCCACAAAGGGTATGGCACCCTCTCCAAGCTAAAGATCCACCAGCGCTCCCACACTGGTGAGAAGCCCTACTCCTGTGGCGAGTGTAGCAAACGCTTTGCTGACCCTTCGGTCTTCCGGAAACACCGCCGCACCCATGCTGGCCTACGTCCCTACCAGTGCGAGGTTTGCCACAAGACCTATGCTGAGCTAAAAGACCTGAAGAACCATGAGCGCTCCCACACTGGTGAAAGGCCTTTCCTGTGCCAGGATTGTGGGAAGGCCTTCTCCCGTTCCTCTTCCCTTGCCTGCCACCAGCGCATCCATGCCGCCCACAAGCCCTATCGCTGTACTCTCTGTGGCAAAGGCTTCACCCAGCTTTCCTCTTTCCAGAGTCACCAGCGCACCCACTCAGGGGAGAAGCCCTTCCTCTGCCCGCAGTGTGGGCGCATGTTCAGCGACCCTTCCAGTTTCCGTCGGCACCAGCGGGCACACCAGGGCCTCAAGCCTTACGCCTGTGACAAGTGCGGCAAGGCCTTCCGCCAGCCAGCTGACCTGGCCATGCACCAGCGCATCCACACAGGCGAGCGGCCCCACAAATGCTCTCAGTGTGACAAGAGCTTTGTGGCCTCGTGGGATCTCAAGCGCCATCTGCTAGTGCACTCGGGGCAGCGCCCTCACCAGTGCGGGGAGTGTGGCAAGAGCTTTGCTGAGCGGGCTAGCCTCACCAAGCACTACCGTGTCCACTCTGGCGAGCGGCCCTTCAAATGTGGCCGCTGTGGTAAGGCCTTCGTGGTCTCCTCCAGCCTCAGGAAACACGAGCGCACCCATGGCAATGAGAATAACGACGAGAATCCTGCACCCCTCAGCCAACCCCAAGACCCTCCTGAGGGCAGTGACCAGTCAACCATTGTTGTGGCCACTGTGGTGCCTGTTTGTGGAGAGTGTGGGGAGGCATTCCCCTCTAACCAAGAGCTGCGCCGCCATGAGCGCCAGCTCCATCCTGGCCTGCGTCCTTTTCCATGCCCGGAATGTGGCAAAGGTTTCTCTGACAGAGCCGGGCTGCGTAAACACGAGCGGATCCATTCGGGGGTCCGGCCCCATGCCTGCCCTCACTGCTCTAAAGCCTTCCTGGGTGCGTCTGACCTGCGCAAGCACCTCAAGACCCACATGGCCCTTGAAAACAGGGCTCCTGATGATACCGTGTTGACGGCCACTATCACGACATATGAGCCACTCCTCTCTGCACACATCCACCACCATCCTCATGATGATGAAGCGGAGGCTGGCAAGGAACCTCCATCAGACTGTTTCCCTGAAGCTCTTACTGAACCCTCTTAAGGCCCACCTGTCGTCTGTTCTTCCTTTACATTGGATTGAGTGACATCAAGGTGACTTACCTATTTCAAGGCACTTATCCAAGATGGCTTGTCTTTACAGACCTTGCCTCCTTCCACATCATGTTCTGTGGGGCAGTGCTCCATTGGTGCCTCTCCCTGGGAGTATGGCTCTTCCTTCCCCCTTTAGTACTTCTTTTTGGAAAATGAAATGGGGCTACATGCACTTCATAAGCCCCACCTCTTAACTTGGCTCCCAGGTTGTTGGGTTGGCTACAACACACAATCACACACACACACATCTGATCAAAAAATAAATGATTTGGGGGAAATCATGTTTTTAAAAAAGTGACACCCCACCCTATTCTGCAATGTCTATGTATCTGGTGTGTGGTTGTGTGTGTGCGCTTGCACATGCATGCTTTGGCCCACTGCTGGTCATTATGCCTCTTGCAGTAGGGTGAGCATGCATCTTATTGTGATCTGTTGGTTAAAAGAATGAATGCTTTGTGCATTTAATTTTAGAGGGTGGGAAGAAGGGTAAAATTGGGAAAAGGGGGGAGGGGAATAGGAAGACTCTCCCCATAAATCTCCCCCTTATAGAGACAGTTATCTTTCTGAACCTGTCTCATACTTCATCTAGGTGTGTGAACAGAATGAAAATAAAAAATTGGTTTTTTTTCTAGAAAAAAGAAAAGTGCCAGGTCTTATGTGATTTGCAGTTTGCTTGTATTGGAAACTGACCTCCCCTTATCTGAGGTACAGCCTCTAATTCCTCTTTCAAACCCCAAAACAATATTCAGTAGTTATGTCCTGTTCCTTTCCTGTCCATGCCCATCTTTGTTTTACCTTCTTTGAAATCCTGCTACTTTTCAAAAAACAACACAATACCCTTGGCTCATAGATCATCTAGTTATAAGGGTGAAACTGATTGCCTGCACTGTTGTGAGGCTCTGCATGTTTAGTTGCGGTCCAAATTATGTTGAAGGAAGAAAAAGTTGTCATTCTAGTTGGCACTGAAACCTCACAGAAAGGATGGCTGGGAAGAGATCATGGATGGTAGTGAAACTAAGACTTGGATACTTGGTTGGTCAATTAATGTCTAATATTAAGGAAATCTTCAATGCACTTAAAGCTTCAGGGCCAAATCTGGATTGTCATTAATGTTTCAGTTGTAGATACTGTCATTTAGTTAACAGAGATAATTTAAACTGCTCTTGCAAAATTGAAAAAGGAAAAAAATTCATCAGCAGCACTTAGTATCTGATTTAAGGTAACAATCTTATCATCGGCCCACACCTTCATTAAAAATGGATCCTAACCGTTTTTAAAATCTGTCAATTTAGCATGAGTGTATGAGTCAAATTGCAATTGACCAGACAATATTTGCCACACAGGTCTAACCGCTGAAATGTAAACTGCCATTTAAAGTAAAATGAGAACTAAATACTGGCCATTTAAATAGAAGTGCCAGAAATTAAGACACCAAAGCTGACCATGAGGGATTACTTTTTTAAGTCGATATATCCAAAAAAATAATACAAGAAAACTGATGTGTCTGATGGTATATAAGACAATCTGGAATCTCACCATTAGTGATGCTGGCTAGAGTGGATGGGAGTTGTAAGCACATAATATCTGAGGATAAACTATGAATTGAGAAAAAGGAACCCGAAAGAATAAATGGAGGAACAGCTCTGAAGGAAAGAGCAGGGAAGAGATGGCACTGAAATGAGAAGGGATTGATCAGAAAAGGCTCTGGAGAAATCAAGTGCCCAAGGTGGTATCTGCACTGCAGAAATAATGCAGCTTGACACTTTAAATGCCAGGGCTCCATCCTATGTCCTGGGATTTGTAGTTTGTTCTGGCGCAGATCTTTCTGACAGAAAAGACTAACTAGCTCACAAAGCTACAGATCCCAGAATTTCATACCATTGAGCCATGACAGTTAAAGCAATGTCAAAACTTCATTATTTCTGCAGTGCAGGTTCAGCCTAAGATGTTGGAAGGTTTTGTGATGGGAGGAAGAGGAGAAAAAGAATGTTAAAGGAAGTGGTATAAAATAGATGGAGTTCCAGAAAGATCACATCTATTGAAACAGTGGCAGAAATATTGGGCTGAAGACAAGGAGCCATGAAGAAAAACAAAGACTGCAACTTAAATTGCAATGTGAAGGGCTTTGCATTGTCAGGAACAAAGTCAACAAGGCAACAGAGGCAATGGGTTGCTAGGCTTCATCTGTTGAGTCTGTGTGGTAATCCTGTCCATTTTGGCATCTGTTGTCACAACAGTGTGGCTTGGCAACCCTAAGGGGTAAAAGAGTCTAGTACGTTTTGGGATGGGGGTAAGGGCTGAAGATCCCGTTGTTGTGTGCCTTCAAGTTATTTCCGACTTGCGCCAGCCATAAAGTGGACCTATCACAAGGGTTTTCTGGGGATGAGTGTGTGTGACCCAGTGGGTTTTCACGGCCAAGCGAGGGATTGCACCCTGATCTTCAGAACTGCAGTGAGATGCTCAAACCGCTACGTCGTGTTGGTTCACTGAACATCCTATGTTGATCTGAATGAACCAGCCAATTCTGTGGTGGTAACTTCTCACATTCCTATCTTCTCCTAACTTCTCACATTCTCCTAGAAGCCCTGGGGTACCCCATCCAAGCTATAATGGCTGCGGATGCCAGCAGTCCATGTATGGATAGCCTCAGCACCTTTCTGTGTGTGCAGTGCCTGCTATCTGTAGGAAAGAAGATGGTCTCTTGGCACTTTAGGTGTGGTTGAAACCCTGGAGGGTTTTGAACTGCTCTTGAAATGCAGAGAATGAAACTGCCGTTATTTGGACTTTGGTCCAACCAAGAGGCCCTTCCTTGCCTTCTGTTCAAGGGTTGCAAACCAGTGACGCCTTCTGGGTGGTTTCTCTGGCCTCCTTGCATCCCACCCTTTCCCCTGCTGTGTCATAATCTGAAGAGTTGATCATCATCTCCATTTCTCATGCTGCTTGTGGTGGGAAGTGTGAACACAATCAAAACCAGCACCTCACAATAAGGACAGAAAAGGGCTGTTAATTATGAGCCTATGGTTCAAATGCAATGCTGACCCCAGGCATTTTGCAGCCTGAGGAAAAGGGCAAGATGTCCCTTCCACCCTCCCACCAAGATGACAGGACAGACAGTTGAGTTGTTCTGAAATTGGTGGGAACAGGACAGGACCCTCCGTTTCACCTGAGAGCCCCTAACTAGCTTGGGGGTGCAAGGAGGACTATGTGGCATCATACCAAGCTCTGTCCTTTGACCAAAGTGATGGCTTGGGCCAGGAGGAACATCTGCGGGTCACTGCTGTGCCTTCACCCCAATATGTGCCACTTGACTGGCAGTCTCACTTTAACTCTGTAACTCAGGAGTTGGCAGCCTTTCCCCTTTAAGGGCCAAGGGACTTCAGCTCCCAGAATCCCAGGAGCTATTGGCCAACATGGGGCTATTGGCCAACATAGCTGAGGCTTCTGGGAGCTGAAGTCCCTCAGCTCTTAAAGGGGAAAGGTTGCCTACCCCTGCTGTAACTAATAGTTCAGGCAGCCCTGGAGCCCTTCAATGCTTCAGTTATAGCACTATGATTTCACATGTTGTATTATAAAGTGCCAACCCTTTGTATGGAAGAAATGCAATAAATATGACAGAGGTGGGAATCATACAATCTGCCAAATGTTATTGGACTACAGTTTCCAACATACATCACCTTTGGCTGTGCTGGCTAGCTCTGCTGGGAGCTGAGGTCCAACATCTGGAGAGCTGCACAGTTTGCAGCCCTGAAATACAAGATGCAATTCTGGAGTTCTTAGGGACAATCCCCGATTCCATTCAAAGTCTGACCTTCAAGGCCAGCCTTCCCTCATCTGAACTGAAGATCCCACCTCTGTCATATTTATTGCATTATATACAAAATGCACTGTGCTCTGTCACTCAGACTCAGGTCACAAGTGGACTGAAAGAGTTTGGTGCCAATCCTAGAGCATCCTTCTGCAATCTAGTACTCTCCAGATATTTTGGACCAGCACTTTTCTTTGAAGCGTGGGGCTAAACCAATGCAACCAAAAAAGTAAAGTATTAGTAGCATGTTTTTGATGCTCTTCTCCCCACATGTAATGTTTCCACTGCAGTAGCAACCCTGTGAACATCCCCTCCAATGTGTTAATCATCAGTGCAAACCTCAGAATCACACATTCAGTTCTCAAGCTCCTTTTGATCACTGATGACGGTGTTACCTCTGAGGTTAAGGTTCCCTCCCCTTGACATCCTGCCTCTTTGGGGGAGAGCCAGCTACACAAAATATGTACACATTTGGACCTACTAAACTGTAATATAAATACACGCGTACACAGAGCCTGAAACTTTCCTTGTCTCCTGCTGCTGATAAAGGTATGTACAAGCAGGGAGATAGATTTTAGAAGGATGCTGTCTGAACTCTGTGCAAGTTTGGGGTTGAATGAAAGAAATATGGGAGTTTAATAATTATTCTGCTTTCTGGGAATGGGGAATATGCAGGATAAGGATACAGATCCAGTGTCTTGTTGCTGTTGTGGTTATGTGCTTCCGCTCAACTCTGACATATGGCAATCCTGTCCTCATAGAGTTTCCTTGGCAATATTTGTTCAGAGGAGATCTGGCACTGTTGCCTTCTGAGGCTGACAGAGGGTGCATCTACACTGCAGAAATAATGCAGTTTGACACCAATTTTAACTGTCATGGCTCCATTTTACAGAATCCTGGGATTTGTAGTTTTGTGTAGCACCAGCACACTTTGGCAGAGAAGGCTAAAGACCTTGTAAAACTAAAAACCCCAGGATTCCATAGGACGGAGCTGCAGCACTTAAAGTGGTGTTAGCCTGCAATATTTTTATAGTATAGTTGCATCCTAAAAGGTCACCCAGTGAGTTTCCATGGCTCGGCAGGGCTTTGAACCTCTGGTCTCCCAGAGTCCTAGTCCAACATTCAGACGACTACACCACACTGGTTCCTTTACAGGATGCCAACACACTATATGATACCTTTAATTTTGTAATTTTATGATAAAATTATACTGCCATGGCTTCATCCTAGAGAATCCCACATCTCTAGCATTCTAATGCCTCGCCAAACTATAAATCCCAGCCTTCTGTAGCACAGCCATGGCAGTTAAAAGTGCAATTAAATTGCTATAACTGCGCAGTGTAAATAAACCATACACACACCGAACATCCTGCTCATCCCCTCGTTTTCTTTGGATTTCAGTTGCTATTCCTTTAAACACAGTCTTTCAAAATAATCTCCAAAACCTAAAGCACTAGAACTAAATTGTGTTTTTAAATAATAGCTGTGCTTCTCAAAAGACCAGGTTCCTTTAATCTGTATTTATGATACCTCTGTCTTGTCGATTTTAGAGGGGAGGGGGATTTGCAGGAAATGTCATATTAAAAAACAAATTATAGACCTGCATGTTCTCCAGAGTTCATCACTTTTTCCATGCTCTCCAAAAAGTAAATTGAAGTGGGAGTAACTGCAGTACATGGACTGCCAAAAAATTAACAAGAGAAAAACAGTAATGGTTGGAAGTCCACTTCTGGTTTTGAAGAGGAAAATATATTAAATAGTGTTAGAAGACCCTATAACTCATTTGTAGGGGCAGAAAGTGCATTCCACGCTCCTATTTGGTCCACCCTGAGTTAAAACTTTTAGGAAATTGTTAGCAGGTGCATCTTTTTCCAATGTGTACATGAGTAGACTGATATCCATGGATGTTTAGGGCCCATCCAGTGGACAGCCAGACATTTTGCATCCAATGTGCTGCTGAACTCTGTTTTGAACTATGATCCTTTCAATTGCTTTTGGAGCTTTTTTGAATACATGTCCATTCAATTAGTCAAAAAAAGACAAGAGTCTTCCATTATAAAAAGATGACTGTTTACTGATAAGGACAGATAGTTTCAATAAAATTATTCCCAAGAACCGCATGCTTTGCCCATCATCTAACGGAAGTTTAACCCATGTGATGGAGTGATTTTGGGTGGGTCGGATAAAAAGCCTCTTTAGTATAAGTATTGGGGTGTTTCTATTTTCTTTGGTGAAATGTTGAAGGGCAAAGAATTCTATGCTTTGGAATGTGACAAACCTTTTAAAAAATTGTGCGCAGTGTATTCTGAGTTTGCAAATCACCTACCGTAACACTTCCATGGGGAAGTCTGCACCTTGAAGTCTAGGAATCTCAGTTGTAGGCAATTTCATGAGATAGATGTGTGGTCTATGGCTTATAAACCCAATTTGAAAGGGAGACACACGCCTGTACTTCTGCAGCAAGCATGTGTCAGGAAACTGTGCCCAACCACATGGCCTATAATGTTGAATATGTGAAAGAGAAAGACAGAGAGAGAAGATTACTTCAAATTATTATTCTTTCTGCAATACGAGTAATACATTCAGTGAAAATCTGATTGCTGTGGAAGGATAGTCCTGTGAAAATTTAAAGATCAAGTACAATAAAGAGTCCTGTGACTCAACAAATTTATTATATTTATTTATAGTTACCATACTCATTGTAGTATGAAGTGTTGCAGGTCAGAGCTAGCAAAATTGCTTGGAGGGTTCCTGGCTTGGAAAAAAGATGGCTAACAAGGCATTGAAGACAGAGCAAGGCCATTTTTATATAAAGCAAGGCCATTTATATATATGTGAGCCCTGGTATCCCAACACACTTATTGTTTATGTTTGTTAACTGCCTTTGAGTTGGCTCTGACTCATGGCGACCTGTGGATGAGACATCTCCAAGACCCCTGTCCTCCATTGCTCAGGTCATGCAGATGCAAGCCCATGACCTCCCTGATTGAGTTTATCCATCTGGCATGCAGTCTTCCTGTCTTTCCGCTACCTTTTACCTTCCCTAGCATTATTGTATTTTCTAATGAATCATGCCTTCTCATGATGTGGCCAAAAAACAATAAAGCTTGGTAAGGCAGAAGGAAAAGAGAACGACTTAATTCCAGATGGATAGACTCAATCAAGAAAGCCATGACCCTGAATCTGCAAGACTTGAGCAGGGTAGGGTAACTTGGATGTCTCTCATTCACTGGATGTCACACCAATAAGTCAAAATTAACTTCATGACTTGATGACAATTAACAACAGCAATGTTTTATGTGTCTTTTCTAGTGAGCCATGACTTTTCATGACATGTCCAAGTACAATAGACCCTTGTTATCCACTAGATTTGGTTCCAGGACCCTACCTCCCCACCCCATGGATACCAAAATCCATGGATGTTCAAGTCGCATTAAATACAATGGCACGGTAACATGACATCCTTTATATGAAATGGCAAAATCAAGGTTTGCTATTTGGAATTTATACTTATTGTAAATGCTTGAATCCATGGATAAAAAAAAATATCCATGGATACTGAGGGCCAACTGTACAACAGTCTCAGTTTAGTTATTGATTTTAGATATATCTAGTTCCATTCTTTGAGAAACAGGCAGGATATAAATGCTGTCCTTCAATGGGCTTTGCAAACTAACCATTCCTTTCTCCTTTTTCATGCAGGATCAGTCATGCTCAAAGTGAACTCTACCTCTGCTGTTGCTGTGCATCTTCTCTTTCTCCTCTTTTACACCCGCGTTTCTCCGCAATGTCAAACGGCCACAGCTGATGTATGCCAGGATCACAAGGACTTTGTGCCAGGCTACAGCTTGGCTGGTGAGGGATTTGACATCACAAAGCTAGAGAGGAAGAAGGCCAAAGTGTTGGATATGAATCGGTGGGAAAAAGCAGATGGAACCTGCACCTTGTGCCAAAATCCGTTACTGGAAGGGAAACCATTCCAAAGGCTTCCTCTGGCCATCGCTGACTGGGAAGCCAAAGTTGCATGCCAGAGGAATGTACACAACTCATTACTGGAGTCCGGCATCTCTGTGGTCCAGGCGGCAGGATCGGATGTGCAAAATGACTGGAAGGTTGGGTTGGATGTGCAGATGACACCACAGGCAAATGTTCAGGTGGCTTTGGCAGGCTCACATTCTAAGATCGCTGACTTCAGTGTACAGAAGAGTTCACAGGACAAATATACTTTTGTTAGCCATGAGATCTCTTGTTCCTACTACAGGTGATGACACTGTGATGTGGGGAAAATTGTGAGGCAATGGGGAGTTGATTGGGCATCCTGTAGGGCTACAGCCAGCTGAGATCTGTCTTGTTTCTTAGTGGAACTTGAATTAAACAAATGGAAAACCAATTATTTATTTCCTCATAATCCACAGATAGGTCTAGAACTCTGTCACTGACTCCAACTATCTATTTAAGTGCCCATGAATTGTTATCCTCATCAGCAGATATTTTGAAATAAGAACGATTTTTAAATTTAGAAACTTCTATCCCAGAGGTGAGAATATTTGTCCCTTTGGATGTCAACTCTCACAAACAATATGACCAATGGTACAGGACAGTGTGAGGGCTGAAAACCAACAGCAAAGAAACCAATAATTTATACATGTCTTAGACCTATGAGTTACTATCATTGGCAAAAGTTAAATGGAATAAAAACAATTACGCTTGTCCCTCCACATTTGCGTTGTTGACTTTTGCGGATTTTATTATTCACAGATTGGATTAATATGTTCTCTCTAGCAATATCTTGGTCCTCCAGTGCAACTCTATGGTCAACTTTAACCAAACATCACACTGAAGGACTTAGAGATTCCTAGAGAGAACACTCCACTTGGCATTTGTAGCTCCTCCAGCGCAACTCTATGGTCAATGCCTGGCAGACGTTGACCACAGAGTTGCACTGGAGGACCTAGAGATTCCTAGAGAGGCATTCTCTCAGGTAAAAACATGGTGTTTTTGTTATTTGCAGTTTTTCCACATTCATGGGGGTCCTGTGCCCCTAACCCCAGCGAATGTGGAGGGACGAGTGTATTATATTATTTTAAGCTTCCCAGAGAATGAACAATTCCTTACACACACAAAAAGTTTATAAATTTAATCTGTAGTCCCTTTAGGAATCCTTCCATATTAATAGTAATAACAACAAGAGCTTGGAGATTATAATAGATCACCCCTAAGTACATTTCAGCAGTAATGTAATGATTGGGAATATTCTATTGGTGTTATTTTCATAGTTCCCTAGTTAATTTTAACAATACTTTTTAAGGACAATTTTGATATATATAATATATTATTATATATATAATATATAATCCTAAAGTGCACTCACATGTTTTGAAAGCAGCATACAGTAACAGCAAAATAAGGAACAACACAATTAATAACAGAATTAGTTACTTCTAAAAAAATTAGTAGCAGAATTTATTGACTTTTCATCTGCTGTAATGAGTAATGTCAAATATTTTTTTTCTTCATTCAGAGAGTAAATTTCCAGGCTATGACAATATATAGAGGGCTTTTTATCCTGTAGTCCAGGGTTAAATATTTCGCTCACTGATGTTTAAAATCTTTTTTGGTGGAATGGGAGATTGTCTGGCCTCTAAATCTGAAGTTGATATTGTCTTTCTTTTTCTATTGTAAAAATTATAATAGGCTTCCTGTTGATTTGAATGTCAGCTTGGCTGTTCTCAGGAGCCTAAAAAGATTTGTGGGATAGAATCCTGGATATGATGGTAACAGATTGGCAGTTTTAAATATATTTTAAAAGATTAGATAGAGTCTTAGAGGATCCATTGACCAAACTCTACTAGCCAAGATACCTGGAAGTGAAACGTCCTTAGTCAGAGGCAGTATATTACCGATTACCCATTACAGCCAATACTTACCTATATTACGCTTTGCTTATGAATTGCTCAGAGGTATCTAGCTGTTTCGATGACAATAGCAGAATCCTAGCCTAATCACATCTGTTATCTCATTCCACAAGTAGTTCTTATGAACTTATCAAAAAATAATTGTGAGGGAACATCCATAATAGGCATTCTAAGGACATTACCACATGGGCCCCTCTCGTAACAATCACATCCATTTTTAAAAAATGCAAATACAGTGGTACCTCTACTTACGAAATTAATCCGTTCCA
>CM034710.1:9082150-9094446 GCA_020142125.1 Phrynosoma platyrhinos | reverse complement strand
CTCTGGCAGGAAGCGGTGCGAGGGAGGAGGGGGCATGAGAATGGAGGGGACCGGTCAGACTGCGCAGGCGCACAGAACGCTCGCTCGCGCGCTCTCTCTGTAGACTCCTCCTCCTTTCTCGCGCTCAGGCAGTTACAGAGCAACTTCCCTCTCGCTGTATAGTTATGTAGACCACCTCCCGGCCACTGCGCATGCGTTTTACCATGTTCGCCCCTGGGGCGCCCGTTTTTCCTTTTCCCCCTCATTGCTGTCAGCTGTGAAAAAGACATGAGGCGTGACCCGGAAGTGTTAAACGCATAATAATTAATTCCGAGCTTATGCTAACGATGCTAATCATGAAAATTATCCCTCCCTCAGTTTCTTTTTTTTTAATCTTTCGCATTTCGAAAATGGGTTTCATTTATTTTACAATTAAACCAACAAAAAAAGGAAACGGGAAGTGACTTCAGACTCTCAAATTGGGAAAGTTCCCCTCATAACTTAAATATGGCGGCTACCGGAAGTTGTAAATTACCGGATGTCCATTTTTTTCCGACGATAATCACCGTAGAGCTACGCGGGTAGTTAGGGGGGGGAAATCACTCGTCGTCGTCCGTATTATTTTTTGCTTAAATAATGGTTTCCTGTTAGCAGGTTAACAAACAAGTGTGAGAATTGACGAGAATGTGCCCTGTCCAACAAGCTTCCGAATTTTGCTTTTGTGCCTTTAAAACAAAAACACATTTCCTCAGAGGCGTAGTTGTGTTAGATGCAGCAAAAACAAAGGAGTCTTGTGGCACGTTGACGCCAGGACAACCCTTTTCAGATACAATACAGACTGCTGCCACACTGCAGAATTAATGCACCACTTTAACTGTCATGGTTGTATCCTATGGAAACGAGGTTTGTATTTATATACTCGATTTATATGCAGCCTTTCTTCCAAAATGGGCTTCAAGGCGGCTTACAATGTAAAAAGTATACAACTAAAACAGTAATACACTCGTTCCACCACATTTGCGGCTTTGACTTTTGCAGTTTTGATAATTCACGGATTTTAGTATGTCCTCTAGGAATATCTAGGTCCTCCAGCGCAACTCTATGGTCAACTTTAATCAAAAGCCACACTGAAAGACCTAGAGATTCCTAGAGAGAACACTTCACTAGCCATTTGCAGCTCCTCTAGCAGAATTCTGTGGTCAATGTCTGGCTGATGTTGACCACAGAGTTGCAATGAAGGACCTAGAGATTCCTAGAGAGGTGTTCTCTCAGGGAAAAATATAGTGCTTTTGTTATTTGAGGTTTTTCCACATTCATGGGGGTCCTGTGTCCCTAACCCCAGTGAATGTGGAGGGACGAGTGTAATTGTTGCGTGCCTTCATGTCGTTTCCAGCGTATGGTGACACTAAGGTGAATCCTGGCTTGGTCATGGAAGCCCAAAATGACCTTGGGCAAGTCACATGCTCTCAGCCTCAGAGGAAGGCAATGAAACCCCCTTCTGAAAAAACCTGCAAAGAAAACCCCATGACAGCTTCGCCTTAGGATCACTATAAATTAGAACCGACTTGGAAGGCACACAACAGAAACAAAAGGTGAACCTATCATGGGGTTTTCTTGGTAAGATTTCTTCATAGGAAGTTTGCCATTGCCTTCCCCTGAGGCGGAAAAAAAAAACCATGAATCACAAAAGTTAAAAAATAAATACCAATATTAAAACATAACAGTTTAAAAACACAGCATACTTAAAACTAAAAAAAATTAAAGCATTCAAAACAGCACACCAATTGCACACACACACACACACACACTAGACAAGTAAAATTCATACACCAAAAAACCTGCCTAAATAAGTGCCTTCAGGTGCCAGGGAAAAGAGTGCAGGGCAGCTGAAGACATTCTTACTTAGAAAGGCTTTTTGATGTGTGTATTTGGCATGCTGTTTTTAATTGGTACTTTTGTTGTGTACCAGAGCTCTCTGACAGACAAAGCTAAGAAAGCTAAAAATCCCAGCGTTCCATAGCATTGAGGCATTATTATTATTATTATTATTATTATTATTATTATTATTATTATTATTATCCTGCCTTTCTCCCAAAACTGGGACTCAGGGCAGCTTACAGTATTAAAAAAGAGTACAGTTAAAACATACAAAAATAGTACATTAAAACAAATTACTATAACATTAAAACAAATTGCATGTTGAATATCAAATACCGTTTAAAAAGATAAAACATGTTTAAAACACATTAAAACAATTTAACACCCAGCAGTTAAAGTGGTGTCAAACTGCATTAATTCTGCAGTGTAAATGCAGTTTTGCTGTTGTGCCACTTGTTTTTATTTCATCCTAAGTTTAGGGATATAGTATATTCATGTTGCACATGAATTTGCACAAACCAATAACCAAAGATTGAGGTTTTTTTTAATATATTTGATTTCATGACAGTCACAATTTGGCCCTTGAGATCAATCTAGCAGAAAAGCCAGAGCCAACACTAATTGCCCAAATGGAAATCCTATAATATTTTGCTAGAATGCTTACTAGCAGGGCAGCTCCTGCCAATAAACAATCACTTCCACCTGTCTTCTAGGAAAGAGGACAGTCTTATTCCCTCCCACTATTCGAGAACAATTGTCTTAGCAAGTATAAATTCAGAAGCTGCTAGGAGAAAATGCAGTAGCTGCTGGGCTGGGAAATTGCTGAATGTCTGGCTGTCAGACAGCTATTGCAGGGACCTCTGCCCAAAAAAAAAAAAAAAAAAAAAAAAAGTATCTCTGCCTCCATTTGTAAACTAAAAAAGAATGCTTTACCCTCCCTACACCTCTTTTTTAGGTCTCAGCATGCTATAAATGACTAACATGGTATGTAGCCAACCCTAGGAGTACTGTGTCCAGTTTTGATTGCCTGATCTTAAAAAAGGATACGCAGAACAGGAAATGTGTAGAAAGGAAGCTTCACAATGATCTGTGATGAAGAGTATTTCCTTTGAGAGAAGGCTAAAGGGTTTGAGAAAAATAATTGACTGAAGCTGGAATTCTGTGCACACTTACCTGGCAATAAATCCTGCTGAAAACAGTAGGACTTCTGAGGCCCTTTGCAGACTGCCAGAAATAGTGCAAATTGAGTCCACTTTAAGGGTTACAGTTAGTGCTAAGGAATCATGGGAATTGCTTTTTTTCTGAGACATTGAGCCTTCTCTGTCAGAGAGCTCTGGTGCCACAATAAAATACAGTTCCCATGATTCCCTAACCCTAACCCTTAAAGTGGACTCAATTTGCACTATTTCTAGCAGTCTGCAAAGGCCCTGAGTTGAACTGAGTGTGATTGTACTGCATGAGTGTAGGGGAGAGACAGGGAAGGTTTTAAAATTGATCATGGTATAGATAAAATGGAGAGGGAGGAAAAGCTTTCTTTTGTATAATAATAGAGTTTGGGATCTTGTAGCACTTTTGAGATTAATATGGACCCAGCAAGGTTCTTCTTATAAAGTACTTTATAAAAATGTATGGTCCAAAACGCACTGCAGAAATAATCCAGTTTGAGAACGCTTTAATTGCCCTGGCTCAATGCTAGGGAATTTTGTAAGACATTTAGCCTTCTCTACCAGAGAACTCTGGTGCCATAACAAACTACAGTTCCCGATATTCCCTAGCACTGAGCCAGGACAGATAAAGCGGTCTCAAACTGGATTATTTCTGCAGTGTGTTTTGGACCTATGTGATTGATTTTATGGTAGATGTATAACCCACATTTCAATGCAATGTTTTTGGTGGGTACTTTATGCAACTTTCAAAATTAGAATATCGCCATTTTACACTTAAAGCAGAATAGCAGAAAAGCAGCAGATTTTTTAAAATACCTGGGAAAATACAAAAGTCATTGCCTGGTGCTGAAAAGATAACAATTCCCTGGAGAGAGCATTCCATTAATTAGAAATTTGACGGCAGGGTGGGATATAAAGCTAGATGTTCTCTATGTGTGCCAAAAAAGAAGCAAACTGATTTTAGGCAAAGTGAGATTTGGAGAACCAGGGGTTTTCAGTAGAATTGGCAAAAATGGGGATTATACAGATTTGCGGTGTGTGCATGAACACATTATAACCTTTCCTTCTTTAAAAAAAGCAGGCCTAGCTTAAGTGATGTGCTTGCAGATTTGGAAACAAAACAAAAATTTGCAAAAACATTTAAAGTCCCCAGTTCACTCTCCCTCTCTCCTTCTTTCTGATGCTTTCCCTTATATCAAAGGGGGGGGGTTTGCAGACTGCCAGAAATAGTGCAAATTGATTCCACTTTTAGGGTTAGGGTTAGAGTTAGGGAATCATGGGGACTGTAGTTTATTGTGGCACCAGAGCTCTCTGACAGAGAAGGCTCAATGTCCCAGGAAAAAAAAAAAACAATCCCCATGATTTCCTAGCACTAACCCTAACCCTAAAAGTGGACTCAATTTGCACTATTTCTGGCAGTCTGCAACCCCCCAAGAAAACAGAATTTGTAATAAAGCTCTGAAACATTGTACCTCTTGGGAAAGTGAACTGAAACATCTTTTGGGCAGTAGGTAACAACTAGGTTGGGTGTTTGTGTTGATGATGTGTGTGTGTTATGTTTTGCTGCTTTGCAGGTGGAGAAGGGTTTGGCTTTCCGTTGCTTGGAGGACTGAAGGAGGTTGGCAGCTCCAGCCGTGCGTCAGGCCAGTCCCTTTGCTGGCTGCCTTGGCAGCATGCCCTGGTTGTCTGTGTCAATAGCGCAGCCAGTGACTCAGGAGGTTGCAAAGCTCCGTGACGGGAACAGGGATGAATGGAACCGTACAGCCAAGGTGGGGGGTAGAGAGGAGTGGAAGAAGAAGCATGGTTCAGACAGACAGGGAAGGAGGAAGTGCAGCTACCTGCAATGTTGGACTTCATTTGCAATCCAGTGGGGCATATTTATAAGTCAACATGATCTGCTTGTGCTGTTAACATGGGAAAGGCAAGAGGCATTACAGCTATATGCTGGCTAAGGTTTGCCCAAGCAATCCATATAAGAGAATAAAGGCCAGTCCAAGGTATTAGTGTCTAAGGTGAAAACCCCAGATTTCACCCTTTCTACCATTGCATGTTTGTAGGTCACACCTTTGGGTCCAGTGGGAAGTTTTGTAGGTAAGCCTGGTCCAAAACACACTGCAGAGAATCAAGACAGCTACGGTGTAGTGGGAAACGGAGATCTGAGCTATGGGACAGAATCCTACAATCTCCAAAGTATTCCTGAACAAAACCCTACTGAAATTAATCAGGAGAATAGCAGATGTCAGTTTAATGAGAAGTCCAAAACATACTGCAGAAATAATCCAGTTTGAAACCGCTTTAACTGCCCTGGCTCAGTGCTGGGGAATCCTGGGAATGGTAGATTATTGTGGCACAAGAGTTCCCTGACAGAGAAGGCTAAATGTCTCACAAAACTACATAACTGTCTTGAGTCCCATTATTGGGAGAAAGGTGGGATATAAATTACATTTATAATTGATGATGATCATATAACAACAACAAAATATACCATATGCTGCAACTGTCTCAACTTCTTAGGGACAGTCCCTCATTTTTGGAAGTCCTGCTTCCAAGTAAATCACTGTTCCTATTTAGTCCCAGTTTCTACCAGTGATTAGAAGAGCTTTCCAATGAACGTTGGCTGGGGAGTATGGAAGTTGAGGTACAGTTCATCTGAAGGTTATGAGGTTGTCTTAGACAAGACCTAATTGTCTTACTGAAGGCAATGTGTACTCCTCTTTGAATGAGATGTATTGCCACACTTCAAAAAGTGGAAATGGGATCATTCTGCTGAGTTATACCCTGGACCTCTGGACTCACTGTCCAGCCCTTCTGGAACCAGGGGTTTCTGCCTTGAATGGGAGGTTAATATTTTTAGTGCCCGTTGTTATATATTTTCTCAGGATTAATTTTTCTTCCCAGAGTCTCAAAAAGTTATCTGAGTGTGGGGAATGGGTGGCTGTGCAGAATTGCTAAGCTGTTGTCCTTGGCACAGGCCAGCGTTTCACAAGTAATTGGTGCTGATGCATATATTGAGCTGTTGATAACCTTCTGTGGTGATAATAAAGTTTTGTTTCCTAATATATATTTAACCAACAGGACAAAACATGCTCCTGACTTTTCAAATTGGTGGAAGATAGGATGTTTGCAGAGTAAATATATATAGTATAAGGTAAGTCCAGTACAGTATTTAGCAGTGTTAAAGAATAAGATGTGGAACAGCTTTAGAAGCATCTTGAGTATGAGATCTGACATGTTCTACTTTCTGTCCTGGTTATAATTCTCAGACTCCCCCAGACAGCACAGCCAATGGCCACGCTAACTAGAGAATTTGGGAAATTGTTGTTGTGTGCTTTCTAGTCATTTCTGATTTATGGCAACTTTAAGTATAATGGGTTTTTCTTGGCAAGTTTCTTTAGTGGGGGTTTGCCATTACCTTCTCTGTGGCTGAGAGAGTGACTTACCTAAGGTCACCCAGGGGGTTTCCATGGCCGAGGCGAGATTTGCACCCTAGTCTCCAGAGTCTCACTTCTTTCAAAATAAGACAGTCTAGCAATGTCTAGGAGCTCATTGTGTAGAGTGGATCCTGGTCTTCACCCCTAAAGTCTTGTCTTAATAGCACTGTTTTTGAAAAGCAAAAGGGTATGTCATGCCCTCTGTATCAGCTGCCTGAGGCTTACAGACCTTCTTGTTGCATAAACAGAGAAGAAACTTCTTTCCAATGTCTAACTGCAATCCCTCTGCATAAATTGTGCATATTTGGCATCAAGCCTTGCATGCTGCTCTTTCATTTTCAGGAAACGATTCCTGGCAAGTTGAGAAGCATGACATGTTTTCTCTCAGCAGTGGGGCCTTCCTGCCAACTGGAGTGACCAAGAGGCTGGAATCCACAGTCTTTTGGCAGACTCAAAATCTTCATCTGATCTCTGCTGTACTCTAGCCTGGGACAATGACAGATTTAGAGATCACCAGATTTGAAACCAAAACACCCAGGATATTTTTTTTGGGAGGGGGGGAGGGTCTGTGATCTGAAAAATCCCACTGTGGCTCAGACCTGTTGCACAACCACTTTAAGTGCAGTTTCACAACCCTGGAAGCTGAAATGCTAGACACCTATGTTTTTGAAGTATGTATATGGAATTAATTTGCTACAGGACTAGAAAGTATGCAACCTAGCAGCCACATGTGATCCCAAAAAGGCCACATTTGCTATCCCCATTACCCTCAAATAATGTTTTCAGTAAAAAAAGGGAGAATCACACCTGCAGAAACCTCAAATGGGAGCAATTCTAAAACAAGGGAACTCCCTGCCCCACATTTTGTTTTTCACAAACCCTGTTTAAAAAGAACAACACAGAATTGATTTTCCTATCACTTGGTTTCACCAGGAAGGGCTACTGTGGCATTGTAGGATGTTGGAAAATGCCCCATGAGGACACTAAGTTTGTCCATTTTTGATTTATTACAAACACATGCAGAAACCCTCTCTTCCCAAAAGATCTCACTGTAAAGCTGAGAACCAACAGACCAATGGGCTGAGCCTGAGTAGGTGGAGGCAGAGGTTTGCTGTTATCTGGCAATTCAAGGGAAGAATTTGGTCATGCCTGTTACTTAAGGAAGTAGAACCTGGGCATAAATGTATTTATTTAGGAATGTTTAGTGTAAGCATGTTTGGGCAGTAAACTAGTGAAAGGTCTTGTGGACCAGTGGCTTTTGTGAACTTGCCTGAAAGGCTGTGATACACTGACTATACTGTATTTTTGGTTCTTATAGCCAGCATGACATATGTTACCTACCCAACTGCAGGGTTTCTTAATGCTATGTTTATAGTTGTTTTTGTTTTGTTTTGTTTTGACTTGCAGCCCTGTACATTACATCCTCTAAGAAAAAAGATACTGTGTTAGAAATCTGGAGAAGAGAAGAAAACATCAGCCCAAGTAAGTGGAAATCAGAAAAGGGATGGTGCAAAAAGTGTGTGTACTAATGTGCATGAAGGGAGGATAGGTTGTAAGACATAGAATAAAAGGAAAGTAGTAGGGCTTGTGAATGTTTGTGGTTAGTAAGTAGTTTCAGTGGAGGGACTACTAGCCCTGTCAGCAGTCCCAAAGGGGCAATTGACATATTTTCTGATCCTAGGAGTTGATCACATGGGCAGTCCCATGCAGAAACCCTGCTTTAAGTAGAAAAAAACTGCAAAAGCGGAAGCAGTTTATTAAAGGGATTCCCCAGTGTGAAAAGTGAAAGCGATGTTAAAATGGAGTTAATCTGAACTGAAACTGCTTCTTTTTACTTTCAGAAAAACCCGAAAGTAAAAAGAAGCAGTCAATGAGGGGTTTCCGTTTGGATTAACCCCAGTTTAAACTCCTTTTAACAGTGACGTCGTCTGAAAAAAACATCCACTTTTGTGGGTTTTTTCTACTTTAAACCCCCATTTCCGCACGGGATTTCCCCCGTGTGATAAACTCCCTAGTCATTGCTCTCTCCATACAGCTATGGTTTGGCAGTTGAGGGGGGTGGAAAGGGGGAAACAGGTTCAAGATGGCAGTCACTAACTGTTAGGATAGTATATGCATCATTCATTTCCTTACTGTCATTCTCTTATCCTGATCTTGCCAGTCCTCATCCGGGTGGGTGGGGAGAGCAGGCCACAAGATCCAGAAAAATATTTATCAAGGATGTGGGGCTCTAACTTGGAGAGTGGGCATGCTTTGCATGTAGAGGAATCCAGAATGGCATCTTCATTAATCCAATTTTCAGATGTTTATCAACTTCTTAAAATAGGCTGTCCTATTAAATAGGCTGTCCTGAACCAAAGTTCTCATAGCAATTCCCAACAGGAAAGAAAATATTCAAAACTGAGTAGGTAGAAAACAAATGATACTAGAAGGATAATGTTGCATAAATGTACAAATCACAGAAAGGAAAACAGCCTGAAACAGGATAAACCTGCTTTCCAGTGTTTGAGGACTATGGTTACACACTAATTTTGATGAAAGGTCACCCTGAGAAGAGGGGCAGAAGAAAATTAGCTTATAGTGAGCTTAATTTTTTTTTTTTAAAAAAGTTGCTTCATCAAATGCAAACCTATTAAGTCCTTAAGCACACAGGATGCAATCAGTATGTGAAGACAATTATTTTGTTTTGTTTGATGGAATTAATGTCCTGTACTCCCCCATCCCAATAGAATATTTACCAAAGATTTGGTAAAAGATGTTGTATTCAGAATAAACTGTAAGCCATGACTGGTATCCTACCGATTATACCCCAACTCTAGTAGGAACTTTGACTCAATTGTTGAATGGTTCCTCAACACATAGGTAAATTTAACTGCAATCTCCATTCTGATCAATGTTTGATTCAAGGTATGGGAACTCTTTTTAACTATTTCAATTTCCTCATTGTCTAGGTTGAATTTATGTAGTTCCTCCATGGTCATTATTTTTGTTTTCTTACATTCAGCATTAAGCAAGCCTCTGCACTTTCTTCTTTTACCTTCCTTTGTAAATGTTTCAAATCTGGAAACAGAATGGTTCCTAATGTTTTCCATGTACAATGTGTGTTGTCCGCATATCTTAGATTGGTGATATTTCTTCCTCCTATCTTCACTCCTTCTTCTGAGTCTAAACCAGGGGTAGGCAACCTTTCCCCTTTAAGGGCCGAGGGACTTCAGCTCCCAGAATCCAACATGGCTGAGGCTTCTTCTGATATTCTCTGCATACAAGTTGTACAAGTTGAACAAACAGGGTGATAGAATGTAGCCTTGCCCTGATCCCTTTGCCAATTGGGAACCATTCTGTTTCTCCATATTTTGTTCTAATGGTAGCCTCTTGTACTAAGTACAGATCTCTCAGGTGGCTCTCAGATGTGTTGGCACTCCCATGATTGTAAGAGCTATTCATAGTTTTTCGTGATCAATGCAATCATTAGACTAAATCATTAGTTATGTAATTTATTATCATTGTTAGTTATTTCTTTATTCATGTTGTATTTTTACTGCTAGGAAGATAGAAGGGGGTGTCTTGTGAGCTTTTCTTCTACCTGTAACATGATAGGTCTTGAGAACTATTTTCCATGACTTTGGGAAGAGGTGTGCTATTAGAGAAATGTCTTGGACCTGTCTTGATCAGAAGCAAAAGCTTCCAGTTTCCTTGCAATTGTAAAAAATGGAATGGTGAATGTACTGATTGTTTTGTTGAAGTGATAAGAAATCACTGTTTCCTATTATGTTTAAAATATTAAACTGAAATGATTAAATTATATTTTGGGGATTAAAACAAATTTCTGACAGTTAATTAATTTTGTCAACTGATTGCTTTACTATTAGGTACAGCCATAATATGAATTAAAATATAGGTTATTTTTGCTCCTGGTAAAAAATTTTATCTTATAGATTTTACTTTTACAGGCTACAGAATTCTGTTGCATTCAGTTTATCTATGACAGGGGTAGGCAACCTTTCCCCTTTAAGGGCCGAGGGACTTCAGCTCCCAGAAGCCTCAGCCATGTTGGCCAATAGTCCCATGTTGGCCAATAGCTCCTGGGATTCTGGGAGCTGAAGTCCCTCGGCCCTTAAAGGGGAAAGGTTGCCTACCCCTGATCTATGATATTATTCCTTCATATCCTCTTTTTTACTACCTTGTCTGCACTGTGGAGGTGGCAGTTCTGGCTTTCTAGAAGCTAGATGTTGAGGTATTCTTCTTTTCTTTTTGGATTACAACTCCCAGAATCCCTGGCCATTTTAAACCCCCACCCTTCAGTTCTTTTGGCTCTGCTTCCATTCTAGTGTTGCCAGTGCCCCTGAACTTGCTGAAAATAGATTTGGAGCTGGAATCTCTGTTGAGCATTTTGCGCTCACTGGACCCATTGTCATTGTTTTGGCTTGTTTTTACACATAATCCCTTCCCTTTTTGTTGTGTTGAGGGCTCCTGTCCGCATGCTCAACTGCACACAAATTATGCAACCAGTGACCTTTCACCGCCACCCCAATTGCACAGGCAAATGAGCCCTGGATGTAGCATTAATGGGGATGTGCTTTTTGTTTTTTCCCAGCAGGGGGCAGTGCCTCATTCTTTTGTGCCCCAAGAATTCATCCAAAGCAGGAACATACTTGTCAACCAGAGGACATAATCGCACACGCACACAGCCCGGCAGCGCACATCAACAATACAGATCCCATACTACACAAGGAGAAAACCTTCTTGGATAAGGCTAAATAAGCATATACCTCTGCCACCTCTCAGCTTTTCTGAATTTCTGACTAGGGGCAAGGAGATAGCTCTGGTGGCATTACTGGGGTTCCACATGTACTCTGAGTGATGGCAATTGGTTATTATAACTATGTGCAGGACAAGGAAGTGGGCATGAGCTAGAATTAGGTGGGCTGCCTTACTTGAGATTCATGGCAGTGGATTCCAGATTTGAATAATCCTCCATGTTCAAAAATCCTCACAGACATAAAAAGTAGCAGAGCATTGAGGAAGAGTTAAAGTCTAGCTCTTTTCCTTGCTCTGTTGGCTTTCTAACTGCAAGAAATTGTTGACATAGGAGAGCTTTCAAAATATGGTCAGTCATCTGACACATGAAGCAACCCAGTCTTCTTCCTCCTCCTCACTTGACCTCCTTATTCTGTTACATTTGTAGAGGTGAATAGGCCAAATCCTTGTTCCTTTCTCCCACTACATGTACATTCTGTCCTTCTTACCATACCTCTTTTGTGACTAGAGTAGCAATCAGCTGGTGTCAGAGAAGTAGCCCAATTGATTTTTTAAAATCAATTTTTATTTGCATTCCTTCCATGTTCCAAAGGAAACTCTATTTTTTTCTTATCACACCTCTGTGAGTTAGGTGAAGGTGAAAGTAATGAGCAGATTTGAATGTGTTTCCACAATCTAAATTCAACCATTATACTATACTGTCTGTTTTGCTGCTTTCAAAATATGCTGTTCTTTTTAGAAAACACTTGCATACCAAACGAATCAGATTCACTGTCCTACCAAGTGGCTTCTAAATGTTCACTAGGAATTATCTGCGTGCTTCAAATCTTTTCACCCTTAAGAGCTGGAAAGTTGGTTATTTTTATTTCAAACTGAAATGCTCAAAAGCTCTCTCTGCATTTGGTGCCACTGACAAATGCATAGAATTCTTGGCTGTAACCACTCTTTGTAGTTATTGTGTCTTGACAATACAGGAATATTTTAGGGCCTTTACAGACTGCAACAAATAATGCAGCTTGAGGCCACTTTAACTCAATGCTAGGAAATCATGAGAATTGTATTTTTTTCTGGGACATTGAGCCTT
>CM034710.1:9058547-9082050 GCA_020142125.1 Phrynosoma platyrhinos | reverse complement strand
GGGGGGGGGTTGGGGGTCGTCTTATATGCCCAGTCATCTTATGCACCGGAAAATACGGTAGATGTGTTCCTGGGCATTACTACTTTAAGTCTGTGGTTTTGCAGCCATCCTTCACCATCCTCCCAATGCTGGTGTGGCTAAAAAACCCTTTCAGCTAGGCAGAGGAGGGAGGGGTGATAGGGAGTTGTAAAGAAGGATTTGCAAAAAAACCCACTCTTTTTTGTCAAAGGTGTTGTCAACCAGGTAGGGCTGCATATGCACTGATAATGAGACTTAGCAGGCTAGTTTGTTACCCCCCGTATTGCTGCTTTGTTAATAAGGCACAAAATAGTTTACAGAGTAACAGCAGGAGTTGTGTATTTTGTGTCGCAGGCTACCTCTCCTGCATGTGGCATTAAAATATTTCCTCCCAACAACTTGGAAGTCTTTAAACAGAGGCTGGATGGCCATCTGTCAGGGATGCTTTGGTTTTGAGTTCCTGCATGGCAGGGGGTTGGACTGGATGGCCCTTGTTGTTTCTTCCAACTCTATGATTCTGTGAACTAAAACCCAGCTATTTTACTTCAGAGAAACAGAAAAGCCACAAAGCACTTTTTTAAAAAAAACAAAACTGTAGCTGTAATGACAATCAGCTACTTGCAACCATCCTGCTTAGCTGAGGGATTCTGGATGTTGTAGTCCCAATAGACCTTTCTTGAGCTCTGATTGGAGCAGTAACTGCAACTTTTTTAAAAGGTGCTTCCCAAGCTCTGTTCATTGCTGTCTGCTATTTCTGATCAGTAAAAATATATCCTGATATTATCATGATACCACACAGTTGACAGCTGGCTTGCCATTCAGGTCCTCTTCATCAAGTGAATGAACTAGCCAGAATATTTGTCTGTGTGGAGTTGTCTTGTGTGTGTGTATTACACATTTATTTAAGACATCCTTATGTCTAGGAGCTGTCATTTTGAAAGTGCCTGCCATAAAGGATTGGGGTCCTCCTACTCCTTCCCTTCAGTCCAAGTTTATGCTTCAGGTGGAGATGCTGAGCTGCATTACTCTCTTTAAAAATGGTGCACTATTCATAAAAACACACCCTATACAGCTGTAAGTAAACTAGCGCAAACTCTGGACATACGATCTATTTTCTAAATTTTCTATCTTTAAGGATCTTTTCCCTCATAGAAATGTTTACCAAAAAAATTGTGTACCTAGGAGGGGATGCTGAGGCCTAGAACAGTTCATTCTGATTCACAGAAGGCCTTCGCAAGGTGTGTTGCTTGTCACCTCTGCTGTGTGTCAATAGAGTGAGTGATGTTGCACACTCAAGTACCCCTTTTGCTGCAACTGCTGATAGCAGATTAATGTGGCTGAATCTAGGGAAGCATTCCTGGGAAGCTTGTCTGCCGCAAATTTCCCAGTTAAATAATTCTTGGATGATTCTTGGGTGGCCAAGGTTTCTTCTACAATTTAAAACCTCTTCTCCAGAATTCCTCAAATTGGTCCCTTCCAGATGTGGTCACAAATGGCATAATGATAACACTTATTGTGATAATCCACACATCTGCTTCCCCATGGAGGGACAAAAAATGCAGGTAGCTGTGTTGATCAGTGTGTGTGTGTGTTATACACACCACTTACACTGACCCCAGGCTTTCCAGTAAGCAACTGCAAAAATTACAGATACACAAAGGGAACAGAGAAGTTTAAGGGGGGATGATAGGTCACATTTTCCCTGGTTCCCAATCCAATTCCCAGCACTCTGGCCCTCTGCATCAGTACACCATTAATGGCCAGGCAGGGCTGCAGATGAGGGGGGTTGGAAGTCCAATACATGAGCGAGTGCAGTAGGTTGAGTAAGACAGCTTTAATCTATTGCATTCATAACAACCATGACTAATAACGCATGGCAAAAGCAGACATTTGTTTCCCTAGCCTATGCTTGTGGATGAAATGGGAATTCAGAGTGACATTAGGAATTCTAAGGACAAAACCAAGATGGTAGGCAAATGTTCCCATCCCTGAATTTTAGGTTAATTTGTCCAGAGTACCAGCCACTCTGTCCTTGTTCCACATTTGTAATTAAATCTTTCTCATAGCCTTACATGTTAAAGGAATTAGCCATTCCCTGTTCTTTTCCCTTTTAATCACTTGATTCTGAGATCAAGAAAAAGAAATCTTAAAGGGGAAGTGGTAAAAACAGCAAAGCATCCTCTAACACAACTTTATATTGAAGCATGTTTCTGGTTGCCTTGGGCCACAAGGAGTGGCATGTAGTGAAGTGGTTTGGCTGGCAGATGACAGATGGAGCACACTGTACTTTCCCTCCCAACCTCCTAGCAGACTAGTGAAGTTTTTTGTAGGCCTAGTAGATGCGTCTGGCTTATGCACAAGGCAGCTGTACCATCTTAAAGACTAAATGCATTTATTGCAGCCTATGTTTTCATATTGTTGTTGTTAACTGCCATCATGTCAACTTTGACTTATGGAGACCTTATGAATGAATAATCTGCAGTTCACTCTATCCTCTCACTCAGGTTCCTGATTCTATACCAGCTGAACTTAAGTGGTTCTGTAGCCATAGAGGGCAACCAAAATGGTGAAAGGTCTGCCCTCTGAGAAGCAGCTTAGAGACGTGGCTTTGTTTAGCCTGGAGAAGAGAAGGTTAAGAGGTGATATGATACCTATGTTTAAACATTTGAAGGGATGGCATGTTGAGGCTGGAGCAAGCTTGTTTTCTGCTACTCCAGAGACTAGGAAACGGAGCAATGGATTCAAACTACAGGACAAGAGATTCCACCTAAACATTAGGAAGAACATCCTGATGGTAAGAGCTATTTGACAATTGAATGCACTACCTTGCAGTGTAGTGGAGTGTTCTTCTTTAGATGTTTTTAAGCTGAGGCTGAATGGCCATCTCTTAGGAGTGTTTTGATTGTGTCTTCCTGCATGGAGGGTTGGCTCTTTCAACTCTTGAGTCTATGCTTTCAGACCACCCCTCTCTCCCCCACTCCCCACCCTGGGAGTAAATAAATCTGTGTCCAGTAATCTTAAATGAGTTCCCTGAGAGGGAGCAGTTATTCCAGGGGAAATTAGTGTCCAGTCCAGGCAATGGAATCTTGTGGGTGTTGTACCTGCCACCAGGGAAAGCACCCCTTGTTCCCAGGTTGATTCCCCCTTCTCTGTGTCAGACTACAACTCCCATGGCACTTTGGGTGGGAGGGGGGCCAATGAGCATGCCCAGCCTCAGGGTTCTGCTTCCCCCCCCTCCTCCTTTCCCTGCCTCCCTCTCCTACATCCTCCCACCCAGCTCTGCTGCATCAGCACCAGCCTCTCCATCCTTAGAGCATCTTTCTCCTCCCAGCTTGGCTGAGCAGGGAAGCTCTGTTTTATCCATTACTGCAATTACCAGTAACCTCCCCCCTCTCTCCCCCCCACCCCCAGCCTTCAGCCTCCTCCTCCTCCACTACCCCAAAGAAGAGGGGCTCTTGCCAGCTGCCGTGTCTCTCTGCTGTGCTACAGGGAGGGTGGGGAAGAAAACCCACTGAGGACCTGCAATCTCACAAGGAAGCACAATGAAGGATCGTACCCAGGAGCTGAGAAGTGTAAGATGCCATTTCTCTCTATTTAACCCCCCTCCAGTGTGCTGGGGGTGTAGGGGGCCTTTCCCACCTCTTTCCACAAAAAAGATGGAGATGGGGAGATTACCACTATCTTTTCTAGGTGTGTTTTTTTAAATACTCCCCTCTCTATCTGCTAATTTTGATTTTTTTAAAAATCAAACCATCTCTAATGGCCAAGGATGCAGTGAGAAGGGTGACAAGGATAGGGAATTGTGGAGGGTGTTGGAGGAGGGAGGATAAGGGATTTTTGATCGTGAGCTAAAGTGCTAGTGGGATTAGTGGATGAGGATGTCTCCAATTTCCAAAATGAGGGATAGTAGGACTTGGTTTGGGGAGAGGGTTCATCTCTCTGTAGCAAAGGAAAGGCAAGTGATGGTAACGTTTTTTTGGTGGGTGGTGGGAGCAATGTTATATCTCTGTGGCTAAATGTGAGGGTGGAGGGAGGGTTTCAGTAGATCTCTCCAATCTCCTTAACTATTGGGGGGAGGGAGGGAAATTTGGGAAGAACATGCTAAGGTAGGTTTGGATTTTGACATGTAAGACAGAAATTTTCATTCTAATTTTCATTTCAGCCCCCTTCCCCCAGTCTGTAGAAATGGGAAGGGGGCTGTTGATTTTTATAGGTCACCCAAACCCTCCCTTCCCAAAGGAGGAATTGAATTGGAGAGAAAGGACAAATCCTTAAATCATCAAATATTTCAGGAAGTGTGTAAGGGGGGGGGCAGGAACTTTCTCCCTCCTACCCCTTTCATCACTTTGTTGGGAGAAGGATTGATGAATTCTCCCCCTTCCTCTTCCTCTTTCTGAGTGGGGGCAGGAATGGCTGAAGGTTGAGTCCAAATGGATATGATAGATTTTGACTGAAGGGAAGAGAGTGTGTGGGGGAGGTGAGGGGAGAGAGGGTCATATATCCTAATATGTTAATGCCATTTTCTAATTAGCATAAAGTGATGAAAGTGATGTTATAGAAGAGTCCGAGGAGGAAACCATTTCTAAGATCCTCCCCCACTGCCATTTTATAAGATAGCTCCTTCCATATGAACCTCTATGCCCTAGTCTGCTCCCCCCACCATCTTTCTGGTTTGCTGAGATAGGATATGACTCTCATTTCTATTTAAGCCTGGAGACATACTGCAAATCTTTGGGTCCAATGCCTTCCCTCCAGTTTCCCCCTCCCTTGACCATGGAGTCATTCATATAAATTGTTTGCCGTCTGTGCGTCTGTGCGTAAAGCAGTGAGAAATGATGGGTTGGTGGGAGATAGGAAATTTGGGGTGATCAAATGTGAGGAATCCACTTTCTTGGAGCTATCTCCTGCTTTGTAGATCTCAAGTTGAGATTACAGTATTAAGTGATCTTTCATTTGTGTGTCTTTGCATGTGTAAAATCAAGTCACTTTTCACCAATATGACATTTTTTGACAGTTATGCTGCTGTTAGACTTTATGGTCTATTTAGTTTCAACTTGTGTATGCTTTTCTATGCAATCTTTTGTTTGAACATTAGGAAATATGTGCTTTTGAATGTGAGTGTGTGTGTGTGTGCATGAGAGAGAGAGCCGTCTGTGTATCGTGCACCTGCCTGCCAGTGTCTGTATAGGGAAGAGAATTGTGTTGTGTATTTATTTCTCTCTATGTTTTCAACATAGACTCATTTCAACAAAATAAATATCTTTTGGCAGCGGTTGGAAGTTGGGGGATGCACACAGTTCTTGGTGCTCTCTTCTCCAAATGATTTTGGCATTATTTTCTGTTTGTGTGCATTTAAAGGGTGGGCTTGCTTAGTAGAGAAAAAAATATATGCATAATAAATATGTGACAGTGCTGTCCAGGGGCTGAGGAATCAGAAAAACAACACTCTCTCCAAATGATTTAATTGCAACTCTGGTGAAATAATTCAGTGACCTTTCCCAGAATTGGATAGTAGTTCCCTCCCTGCCTTGAGTTTTGGCTTTCTCATGCAAGTGTATGTCTGGGGGAGAGAGAGAGAGAGAGAGGAAAGAGAGATGGTTAATAATCACCATTCCCTATATTACCATCTACAGATACAAGAGTTTTGAGCTATTTTTCCCCTCTTCCTTTTTTATAAAGTGTGTGTGTGGGGGGCGGGGCGGGGGCAGTTTCAGGTTCTATGCAGCAACAATAAAGGCATTGTGATATGTATGTGTGTCAGTATGTATACTGTGTGTGTATATGTATAAATATATTGATATATGTATGCAGCTCCTCCCCGCTCCTCCTTTCTCCCTCCCCTTTATTCTGCATGGATTAAAAAACAGACAGAATACTGTTGATGTGCATGCAAACTCCTGTTCTGGGAATATCTTTGATGGATGCTTACATTGGGTGATAGTGGTGTGATCTACCTCAGATCTGCGGAAGGCAGATTTTTAAAAAAAAAAAACTAACCCAAATCAAACCTTTCTCTCCTCACTCCCCACAAAGAAATCTTCTCTTTGCCAGTGGGCAGAGAATGAGTTCCAACATTTCTGCCTATCCTTCTGACCGGGCAAGAGAAAATGGCATTTGCTTTATCGTTGGCGCATTGTGCATTGAAGGGGGGGTTATGATGGAGGAGACGGTTTTGCTGCAGGAGCCAAAGGCTGTGTGTATCTCTCTCTCTTTCTCTCTCTCTCTCTGTGTCTTCCTCTCCCTCTTTCCTTCAACCCCCCCCCCCCTCCAGTGTTGTTCATGTTGGTAGCGGAATGCAGTAGAATAGAAAGCATGCACAAGCACTTATACAGAGAAGGAGATAGAGCGATATGTGTGTGGGGGGGGGGGGAGAGAGAAAGAACAGTTATAAAAACATGTGTATTGGTAGAAAGGAGGGGGCTGGTAACACTAAATGTGGTGGCAGTCAATCTAGTGAGGGGCAGGTGAGGAAAATGCAACCCTAAGGCAGTCAGGAGGATGTGTGAGCTTGCAGAATCCTGCAGTTCTTAGTCAGGTTGCTGAAAGTAGAGGTAAGATTCCATTATAAGCGTGATAAACTAGAGGGAATGCAGCCCTCCTCTTGCAAAGTCTGCTTCCTTCTCCCTGGACAGTTTCAGTCCACCCTGGCCTCGGCAAAGTGCATCAAATAGATAAGATGAATTGGTACTGAATTGGTACTGAACTTCTCCCTTCCCCATAGTGCCACATTGTGCCCTAGACAGAAAAAATAGGAGGAGGAGGAGGAGGAGGAGGGAAGGCTCTTCAATGCTTCTGAAAAGACACTCATGTTCAGGTTTTGGAGAATCTCCAAGGAAAGGGGTTTCCACAGTTGTGATGCAGCCACAGGTTTGTTGCAGTGAGTTACTTTCAATAGGCTTGATTGCAGTGGATAAGAAGCAACAGTTGCTCTGGGGAGGAAGAGACCCTCTTACACACACACACCAGATTAAGACTGCTTTGAATTTAGATCCCAAGAGTCCCATAAAGCAGTCACCCCTTGCAGCTCCCCCTGGATTCTAGCTCTTTATTAAGTGTTAAGAGTGTTTGAGGAGCAATGCAGAACAGAACTCAACTCAGTAACAAGCACAATTCCAGGACTGATAACAGTAAAAATACAAACAAACAAAAAATTTAAAAAGTTCAGCAGCATTATAAAATCAGACAAGCCAAATGTTTTTAAATAGAATTTTCCTCCTGTACTGTTTGAAAGAGTAATGTCGGATCTTGCTGGGGAGAGCGTTTTACAAAGCTGGCATCACTACTGAGAAGGCTCTGTCCCTGATAACTTTGCCCACCCACATCCTAGTTTCACAGGCACCCAAAGCAAGGCCCTGGATGTGAAGCGAAGTGTATACATAAGTTGATATAGAAGCAGACAACCCTTAATATACCCTGTTCTCAACCCAATAGGAACTTCAAATATCAAAACCAACACCTTCAATTCAATCAGAAACAGTCAGACAGTACTGCCTGAAGAAGATCAGACTAATATATTAGGTTCTGCTTAGACAACTCCATCCAATAATTTAGCAGAAGCATTGTGCAATAGCTGAAGTTTTGGTTTTTTAAAGAATAGCTCCTTATAGAGGTTGGTGACAGTAGTTTAGCCTGGAGGTTACCAGAACATGAATGGTAGTTGCAAAGGAAGAATTCAGAGATATAACTGTGTTAGTCTGGAATATTAGTGTTCATGAGGATCTTCTAGCAGCTTTGAGACTTCATTCACACAGAAGACCACTACACACAGCTTTTAAAATGCAATTAGACCCCCTCCCAGAGGCTCTGGCAATACTTATTACACAACATTGCCTCTACCTATAGCCTGCATCTCCCAAGTGTAGTTAGGTGTCCCTTTTCATTGATGATAAAACCTGTCAGTGAGCTCACAGTCATACTAATCCTCAGTTGCAACACTTCGCTGCCTGGGCAGTTGTGTTATTGGCAGTCCCCTGACCCACCCACCCCACTCGCTATTCCCAAACAGCCTACTTACCTTTAATTTTTCTATTTCTTTAAAAGAAAATTTCAGTCACATAGCAGAGCTCCAGAATTGCAAGAAAAAGTGAAAATAAAACAGGACAGGGAAGTGGCTTAAGGGGGAGTCAGGAGGAAAGTGTGATGGTGGTGGCAGCTCCAGCCACATGATTGTGAAGATGTGTGGTAATGGTTGTTACACAAACAGATGAAATTCTGTTTTCATTGACAAGTGTGATTGTGGCAAGAACAGGGCTTGTGGGGTAAAGCCCTTGGTCTCAAAGGTGCTACATACTTTGCATACTTACCTAGGAAGATTCATAGCTGGCTCACCGAATCTGGTGAAAAGCCCTCATTGCTGCTAGCCCTCAAAATCCAACACTGGCATTCTAGATCAACTATTCTGGTTTGGCTATTCTTCAGAAGGTTCACATCAGAGAGTTTTGCATCACAGTTCTTGACTTGAGTTACACATACAGAAAGTGTATTTTAAGGTGGAAATGCATGAAATATAGAAAAATGCACATTTTAGGAAGGAAAATGTATAATTCAAATGCAGTTTCAGTGCAGTTTTAGGAAAAACACATGAAAAACTAGACAAGAACAGACTTGGGATGAAAAAATGCAAAACTGATATGGGTTAGAGATGTTCTGTTCTGTACCTTGCTTGTAGGAGGAAAGCTCCAGTGGATCTAGCATCTTAATAAACCTGTCCAGGATTCCACTGTAAAGAGTGTGTCTTTAATATAAACTTAAAGCAGATTGGTGGAACACTGGGAGGTGCCATTTTTAAAGGGTTAAAAGTGTGTTCTTCCAAAATTACACCTTCTAGAGTCCCTTGAGGCTAGGAAGGGGAAACATCAAGCTGTTAAAGCTAATTGGTAATGCCATTTCAACATGGAATGTAGATGTGTCTGATCCATGCCCCAGATTACTTGTAAATATGTGGAATTTCTTGCCAAAGAATAAAAAAAATACAAATAGGCGGGTTGAAAGAAAGTCCTGTGTGTACTTTAGTGCTTCCTGATTGTTTTTGTTGAAGAAGGAAGGTGAAGAGGGCTCAATAATTAAAATCAAAACAAAACCATCTTTATACATTAGCAATCTAGTTATAGGTTCCTGAAATTGGGAAAAAGATGGTTTTATAAGGAATGGTACATAGAGGTCACCACCCAAGAATCACTTTGACTGATGGATGTGGAATATCTTCTAGGGAGAACTGCTACATCAGAGACAGGAGCCTAGAAATTGTCACTTTGGGGAAGCAAACTGCATCTTTCCTCTGGAAATCTCATTCCCTAACCCCAAATTGTAGAGCACTAGCTGAGGTTATTCATTGGAGGGTGAAAAGGAAATCCTCTGAACTATCTCCTCTGTGTTCTAACTAGGCAGATTTTGAGGTTAAATTCCAATGAGTCCCATCTCCAGTTAAATCCTGAGAAGTGTCTTTATCTATTCTATCTATTGCAGCTTTACAAATGACTGTACAAAATGTGTGGTTCAACTAATGTTGTTTACTTGCTGTTTGAATTACAGATAACTAATTAGTTTATGGTGCATTACTAGCTTGAGAGACTAACAACTGTTGGTTTACAGGACATGATCTATACCAGGGGTAGGCAACCTAAGGCCCGGGGGCCGGATGCGCCCCCCCGAGGCCTTTGGACCGGCCCCAGGCCAGTCCTGCCGCCACCACCACCATGATGAAATTGATTATTTTTGTTATTACTTGTTCTTGGGGTTTTCTTGGCAAAATCTCCACAGGGGTTTTGCCATGGCTTTTCTGGGGCTGAGAGTGTGCATGCATATTTTTTTTTAATTTTTTAAAAAAATTATTTATTTATTTATTTTTGGTGCTTTGGCCCCCCAATTGTCTGAGGGACAGCAACCCTGTCCCCGGCTCAAAAAGGTTGCCTACCCCTGATCTATACTTACCATGAGTGACCACCAGTCTCATGGTTCTTTCAAGCCTGATTCAGTGTCCTGTCTTTTCAATTTCTTTTTAGCTCAAAGGATCTTAAGTAGTTAAACTGGGAAAGACACTTGCTTGAAGCTAGAGTCATGCTAGTCAGAGTAGATGGGCTGATAGCCTTACTTGCTTTATTGTGCCTTCAGAAGTTCAGTTTCTCTCCAGATACTGAATGCTGTGTTCAGTACCAAATTACATGTTAATATCATATAATTACATATAAATGATGGGAAAAAACACACAGCCTTACAGATGAGCTTCAAAATACAGTAGGGTGTGTGTTGAAGGCAATGTCTTATTTCTTTATTATTATACCATCTATCCTCATATTTTCATTCTCTCTGGTGTCCATGCACATACAGATACAGGTAGATGTAATCTTCTTGTGTTCTCATCTACTTGTCTCCCACAGAAGTAGTCCTCCTCTTCTTTAGTAAATCCACTAGAGTCCGATAGACTTCTTGTACATTCCCAAAGTTCTTGGCAGCATCCTCAAGTTGTCATGAGACTTGTTTAAGGAATGTGAGACATTCAAGTCATGATTTCGATCTGTCTAGTTTGTTTCAATTTCCAAGCCTCCAGGGTCTATTTGAGCCAGCATTTATAAGAGGGTAGAATTTTAATCGGAGCTCTGTGGGATCATTACCAATGTGATCCAAAAGGAGTTAAAAAAAGGATGCACAAGTGATTGGCCTTTGTTAGTATTTCTGAGTAATGTCTTGAACAGTTAAGGTGCACAGTTCCAATTTGGATAGAAACAAGAAAAATCCTTGTGGTTCCTCATAGACCATCAAATGCATGATGCTATACGTTTGTTAGTTTTTTTGCAGTGCTACAAAACTACTATTTTTGTTGCAATACTATAACACCACTAATTCTGCAGCATGGCATGAAATTTGGTGTCGTAATGTTCTTTTCCTTTTCTTCAAAGAAAGTTTCTAGGCCTCAAGAGGCCTACAAGCCTCTCTAGCCCCCTGTCCTTCCATTCTATCTTAACCATTTTCTTCAAATATCTAGATGACTCAAAATTCCAGATCAAGGCAGCATGGTAAATTATGCAAATATAATGCATTACAGTGCTGTTAGAACTGAGGCAATAGCCCTCATTCACTTTACAGGACTGTATCTTGCGGTGGAAGGGAATTTCTCAAACTGAAGAAAGGACTACTGTTGCTGATGAAAGGAGAAATTGCCCAATCTCTGAGAAACTGTTGAACTCAAGTAAATGCAGAATTGTTACTTATGAGCACTGAGCTAATACTTAGTTGTATTTTTGATTTATACAGAGAAGGCTCAATGTCTCAGAAAAAACTTCAATTCCCATGATTCCCTTGCATTGAGCCAGGACAGTTAAAGTGGTCTCAAGCTGGATGATTTCTGGCAGTTTGTCCAGACCAGGGGCTGGCAACCTATGGCCCCCGGACCAGTTCTGGCCCAGGTCGCCGGATTTACTGGCCCAGGCAGACACCTGCTGCTGCTGCCGCCACGCATTTTGCCCTCCATGTGGCTGCGTGCGCCGCAGCCTCCATTTTGATTTCAAAAATGGTGGCCGCAACGCGTTTGTGCATGCGCAGGAGTACTGCACATGCGCGAATGAGTCGCGGCCACCATTTTGGAAAACAAAATGGCGGCCGTGACATGCGCCGCAGCGGCTGTGGTCGCGCGTGTGGGGGGGTTGCGTGTGGCAGCGAGGGGTGCGCATGCACGCACCGCCATTCCCCCCCCCTCGGCCCGGCGGAGACCAGGACTTCGGGGGACCAGCCCAGGTCTCCAAAAGGTTGCCTATCCCTGGTCCAGACCCTTAGTTTATACTGTACTGAAGAAGCATTTGAGAAGTTGCTCATGAAAAACCAGTGCGAAAGCTGAATTCATACTTGGGCTACCTTAGAATCTCAGCATCGATATTAGAAACAAGAAAGCTTTCTTTCCTAAGGCTTCAAAAATAGAGATCAAAAGTGCATGGACCATTAGAAGAGCCTTTCTGATATTACCTCACTGCTACTGGAAAGTCAGATCATCTCCACCATTTGCACTGGAAGCAGCCCATAATATGGTTGCAGCCCATAATATGGTTTCTTTCCAGAATAGTATGCCTGTGTCTTGGACCTGAGACAATGGAGGACATGAGAAGGAGTAGTGTAGGAATGAGCCCCAGTGTAATAGCTTTCACAGCACTCAAGAGATATCACCAAGCAATCTCAGAAGCTAGGAGGATGGATGACTTGAACAAAGTTAGGTCATGGGGCGGGGCTTCCTTGCCCCTTGTGGAACTCTGACTAACAGCCTAAATTATGCAAACTAAGCACAGTTGCATAATTTATGCAAATTGCACAATCCAGCATTTTCCTTGATGGAATATACCCAGACAGATATAATCTTGCCTGGAACAGTAGTTATTTTTGCCTTCTTCTCTCCTGTTTCTTTTCCAATAACCCAATCCATCACCTCTCTAGCCTTGTGTGTGCCTTTAAGGTGGCATTGATCCATCCACCATCTATCAGCAAAATCTCAGCAACTCTAAATACTTAAAGAAAAAACATGACACTGTACCCATACATCTTTCTTCTATTTCAGCAGATCAGATTGGATAAGCCTGTGCAAAGGCTGTTTTCAATTCTTTTTGTGGTTCCTGTGCCTTCAGGGTGTATGCTGCGGTCTTTCCACCCAAGCCTGTCTCTTCAGCTATGAAGCAAAATTTTGTGCATCTGCCTGTTTTCTTCTCACCCCCATCCTTTTAAAAATGAAAGGTTGTGTTTTTTTTAAAGCATAAGCATTGGTTATGTTTCAGTGGAGGAAGTTACTAAAGGAGACATTCTAGTGGCATTTAAAATATAATTGCTCTTCTCTCCTCTGCCCCAGCCCACCCCCATGTGTCTTCATAAAACAGACACAGATTCCCCCAACATTATTTTGAGAGGGAAATGAAGGTACAACAATGCAAATGTTTTTATTGCCGCAGAGAAATAAATAAAAAAGAGGAAGGTAAAAGGGAATGTAAAAGGGAAACAAATGAATCTTTATTTTTTCTTAAAACATTCCAGAAAGAGAGCCATTATTGTTCATAAAAAAGTATCTGCTCATTAAAAAGTACCAGGTTTTCTCATAGTGAAATGCATCGGACTGTCCAGCCAAAATTCAGTTTCTCTGTGCAGCAGTAGGAAGATTTTTTTTCTTCTTGTACTAATTCAGGTAGGAGGAGACTGCATATTGAATACCTCATCTTAGAATGCTCCCAGCAAGCAGAAAGCTAGTATGGAAGGAGAATTATCACTTTAATCTTCTCTCTGAAATACTATTTTTTTTCCCAGGTGCAGGGATAATTTTTCCACCATGGGAATGGATTTAGGCATGGAACCTGTAGCTTGAAATAACCCAGTCCAGTAAAAGTGTTATTGTTGCATTCTGTTCTATTTGCAAACTGCATTTGTGTCTGCATAAAAACATATAAAACATTTTTATATGGAGTTCTAGTCAGCAACCCATGCTTTTTCCCTCAGGATGCTCTATTCCATGTTACCTTAGTTTTCTGTTTGTTTTTTTTTATTATTCCAATGGACACTCAACTTTTTGTGGTCACTCAGCATGTTCAGTCCTCTTTAGCCTGTATTTCAGTTGAGATGTTGCATTTACTTATTCTCTTAGGCCTGAAACAGATGGGCAAAAAACACATGCTTTGGGCCATGTTGGGGGACATGGTGTTTATATGACGCACCCCCCAAAAGCATCTGGAAGCTGCGCTGAGCCCTCATCAACCCGGAAAAGCTGGCACAAAAAGGAGTAGACTAAGTCCACTCCTGCTGGTAGCAGGTTTGGGACTGCGGTGGCATCCTGCTTCAGAGGCGGGCCCATGTGGTCGCTGCAGTCCCTGCGTGATTGGGGCTGGCGCAGTCCCAGCGCAATCCTTTTGGTCCATCTGTGTTAGGCCATAGTCTCCCTTCACCATCTATTTCTTTTATACTTCTGAAAACCAAGGAGTAACTCTAAACATGAGTTTACGTCCCTCTTGCTCCTCAATAGAGAAAACAGTCCTTTGAATACAACCCTCTGAGTGTTTGCCAACTGAGGGGGGTTGCAGACTGCCAGAAATAGTGCACATTAAATTGAGGCACTGCCCTGGCTCAGTGCTAGGGAATCATGGAAATTGTATTTTTTTCTGAGACATTGAGCCTTCTCTGTCAGAGAGCTCTGGTGCCACAATAAAATACAGTTCCCATGATTCCCTAGCCCTAACCCTAACCCTAAAAGTGGACTCAATTTGCACTATTTCTGGCAGTCTGAAACCCCCCTGAGTTCACTATTCCAGGAGTAAATCGTTGCTTTCTCGTAAGCCTGGACTTCCTCTTTGTCTGAGATATTTGAGACATTGTGTGTTCCACTAAATGCAGTGTTGTGGTCCCTATATTTTCTTCTGCTTTTTTATATTTATTTTTTGACCATTTGTATCCTACCTTTTGATCCCAAAGGATTCTCAGAGATTTACAAACAATTGATAATAAAGAATTTAAGAATTATATACACAAAAACTATACATTATATGTAAACGTATAAACATATATGATAATATATATGCGCATATATTTTTATAAACTATATAAGTATACAAAGGTGGGTATGAAGGATACAAGATAAGTATTATAATAATAATTTGAGACTGCAACATTGGTTATGGCAGAACATTTAAACTTGTTCCCATCTCTCTGTGTGTGTGTGTGTGTGTGTGTGTGTTGTATGTATATGTATGTGTATATCAGATATACATATCTGAAAGTAGTAATCATATCAAAAGACATAATTGTTAGAAGTATAACTATAATGCCCTCAGAGCCTTCACTAACAATCATGTCTTCATGGTTCCTTTCTTGCTGAAAACTTAGCAGCAGGCTGAAGGAATGCCTTTCCTTTGGGAGAAAATTCTACAGTTCTGGTATTGTGATGGGAATAACTCTGTTCCATATGTGCACTGAGGAAAGAGCAGAGCCTCAGATGTTTTACCTTTCAGGTAGGTGCTCAGATAGATCACTGTGGTGGTTGCTAACTCAGGTATATGTGATCAGGTAGATCACTGTAGCTTTGAAGTTCAAAGGCAGGCCATTGAATTGAGCCCTGAAAGAACCAAGTAACCAGTGTAGGTTGAATAATAGCTTAGTCAGATTCTCTGTGCAGCAAACCCCAGGTAGAAATCTGGCTGCTGCATTTTAGACCGATTGAAGTTTCTAAACACGTTCCAAAAGCAGCCCCATGTAGAGCATCTTACTGTAGCCATTGCGTGAAGGAAACCTAAGGTAACATTGAAAGCAGCTAAACAGAACTGCAGACAAGTAGGCTCTGAGTCTTAGGAAGATACTGTCAAACACTGGAGATGCAAGCCTATAGTCTAGGAGGCTGTGAGGCCATACTCTTCCTTCACCTGTTGCTGGATTATCCCTCCAGTCATCCCTTCCTATTGGCCATACTGTGGTTGGTTTAGTTGGATTCTATCACATCTGGAGGGCCACATAGTCCACATCTCTGCTGTAGATATTTTCCTAGGAATAAAATCCATTGATCTCAACTGAGCTTATGTGTGAGAGCTTATACTGTTAATTCAAATATATATTTTAAAGTGTCTGACCAAATAGAGATAGATTTATTACTGTTCACTATTTCACCTCCACTTTCCATTTTAACCCTACCTGGGATTTCACAGATCCAAACTGTCTTACTGAGAATAACTTTCTTTTAGCAGATAAAAGGTTTATGACAGCTTTATCCACATCTCTTTTTGGTCAGCCTGTTAATTACATATATATGTCTTTCTCTAAAAGTTAAGAAAAGATTAACACAATCACACTTTAGTCAAGTGGATGTGCATCCAGAATCACAGCAGACATGAAATTGCACCATTGATGATATAATTCATAGGGAAATGGTTTTGTGTGTGCTTTCCTGAAATAAATAGGAGCCATCTAAGCATGTGAGTGGAGAATTTTTTGATGGATCATGTCATCCTCCACTGTTTCTTCTCTTGTGCAACCATTTGGGGCAGAGGTGAGCAAAATGCAGCTCTGGGGGCCTCATGTGCCCTCCCAAGGCTGTTTTTGTGGTCCTCAGACTCCCTGCTGGACTACCATTTTTCTGACAAGGGAAGTGTGAGTTGTCACTTTTGGAGGCCTCCAGGATTTTCAGTTCACCTTTTAAATAGGTTGAAGGGCTCCACTGTACTGTTTATTATACCCATTTTCCCAAAATAGAAGTAATTTGTGTTTTTGCTTTGTTTTGTTTACAAGCCTTTTGGGGGGTCCATGCACACCCCTTCTTACAAGGTTCCAGGAGGAGAAAATGAGCCCTGGTTTTCTCTCCCTTTACAGCACCCAAATATGCCACCTGTGGTACATACCTTACAGGATGGCTTCATCTGGGACTGGGAGATTTCAAGAGTATTTGAGATCAAGGTGTCGCAAACAAGGTTTTAGATTGTGGATCAGGCAGTGATGACAGAGACTCGTTTTTGTCAAAGGGTGACGAGTCCGGAGGTGTAACTGCACAAATGTGCAATGCATGGAAGGAGCTAGAAGAAGAACCCACGCACAGGGTGTTTGTGTGTGTGCCATATCGTTGCCTGCTATCTGGGTAAGAGAGCTATACAGGCAGATAGATTTTTATATAACCATGATAGCTCTGCCACTGTATCCTCTGAACAATAGAGCTAGCTGTAGAGGCAGAATTATATAAAACTCCTATCTGTCTCTTGCTATTGCCTTATGTATTAAAGAAATCTTGATCTTTACAAGACCTGTTCTAATCTGACCATTTCTAAAGATACAGAAAGATGGGGTTACCTCAAGTAATGAGCTGCCATGGCCTGTCTGCTTGGTTTTATGAAAATCTTTGTTAAAAAGACTTTTTAAACTGGCAATCTGGAAGCAAAGACAATTTTGCCCCATTGAACATAATAATAATAATAATAATAATAATAATAATAATAATAATAATAATAATAATAATAATTTTTATTTATATACCGCCCTGTGGCGAGCCAATCCAGGCGGTTTACAGCACTAAAATACGTACAACTTAAAACAATATAATTATAACAATATAATTTCCTCCCTCCCTTAAAAAGTTATTAAACTACATCTCAATTAAAACCAATTAACAATTTGAAGATGCCTTACACCAAACCTGATGGCTGGTCCATGTCTTCTGATATTATCAACTAACTGTAGCTTTCTCCAGAGGTGCAGCCAGAAGTCTACCCTGGCACCTGTTACCTAAGTTGCCTTTTTAATTGGAGATGACAAGGACTGGACCTATGACCTTCTGCATGAAAAGCACACATTTTCCCTCTGAGTTATGGCCTTCTCTGAAATCCTACCAGTAAATCAAGGGCTTAATTTGAGTCTGGGTCTTCTCAGGCCACACAGGCCCAGTAGCAAGGGGTGAATGCCAAGGAACATGAGGGAAATTAAAAGAGCAGAGTGGGTATGAGTGGGTATATAGTATGCATTTCTCCATTCCTAGCTGAGTAACCACAGCTGCCCATTGCTCTTCTGGGATTTGGAAGTAGAGCTTCTAGGTCAGGCTAGAGTTACAGCTACAGCATTCCTTTATTTGAAAGAGAAAGAAATTAGGGCTGGTATCACAGCCCATCCATATGCATTTTTAAAAATGGCTTTGTATGCTCTGTTGAAGAATGTCTGAGATCTGCATGCCACAAGGCAGATGTTTACTTTCCTCTGACAGAAATGCTGCTCTGGCAGAAATAACACCATGAGGTTAAATTATGGGTTGTTTTAATTGCAGCCCCAAGTAATGGTTTTCTGCCCCCAAAACCCTTCAGACTCCCAGTCTACCCTTTTTCTGCCGCTCAAAAGAGGGTGTATTGTCTTTCCTGCAAGCCTTGAACAGCTACAATTTGTCATCTTAAATAGGTTACAGAGGCTCCATGCTGAAAGATACCAATTTTTCAGAACCAGAAGTCTGGCCCATTCCATTCAGCCCTCTTTCACCAATTTTGACAGCTTTGGTAGTTGTGTGATACATCCAGGACCTTATCCCACGCTGCTCTCAAAAGTGGCAAGAAACCGATATGAGCATCATTGCAGTACTATAGCGCTAGTATAATATGGCGCTAGCGCTATAATAGCGCTATGGATAAGGTAGCGATATTGCAATGCCCAATGAAAACAGGCATACAAAAGAACCCGAATGATGCTGCATTCCGAGCGGTTTCTTGTTGTATTCTGAGCGACGTCGTGGGATCACCCGGAAAACTATAGCGCTATAGCGCCTGATTCTTAGCGGATTCCGAGCGACGTCGTGGGATCACCCGGAAAACTATAGCGCTATAGCGCCTGATTCCTAGCGGATTCCGAGCGACGTCGTGGGATCACCCGGAAAACTATAGCGCTATAGCACCTGATTCCATGTGGATTCTTGCTGCTTTTGGCCCCGTGGGATAAGGTCCCCAGTGGCAGAAATGTGGTCTCTGGACCCATCCAAATTGTCCAAACCATGATGTAAATAAATAATTCGTAATACAGTACCTTCTATAATTCAGTACCTACCCAATCACTACTATGTTTAAAACAAAGAGTATAAATGCATAGTGGCTTTAAGGTCCTTTAACTGTGATAGCTGCCCTGTCCTGCTGGAAGAATGCAAAAAAGTTAATTATACGCTGATGAAAATTAGAAATCCATAGTGCCTACTTACAGAGCAGGGGGCCCTGAAGGGAAAGAATTAATGTTAAATCTGTTTGTGAAGTCGTAGGCTTTCATGGCCGGCATCCATTTTTTTTGTGGGTTTTTTTCGGGCTGTGTGGCCATGTTCTGAAAGAGTTTCTTTCTGACGTTTCACCAGCATCTGTGGCTAGCATCTTCAGAGAAAACTGAAATGGAAAAGCCTGGTTGTATATATACTGTGAGACCCTGGGAATCACTCCTCCCTACCCAGGGTCTCACAGTATATATACAACCAGGCTTTTCCATTTCAGTTTTCTCTGAAGATGCTAGCCACAGATGTTGGCGAAACGTCAGAAAGAAACTCTTTCAGAACATGGCCACACAGCCCGAAAAAAACCCCACAAAAAACTATTAAATCTGTTTGTTTACCTCTGCCATAGAACTGTGTGAACAAGAGAAGGTTCTGGGGCCATACACTGTGAACAGCCAAGCCACTTAAGCAAAGGTCTACTGAAAGTGCTTTACTTCATGCACCACATTTTATTTCTCATGTAAAAGGTTCTGCCCAATCTTTTGTGCCACTTACTTGGTTGGTGCAATAGTGGATTCCATTGATGGTGAGCTCCATGTTGGGACTCCATCTGGGAAAGGGCCATATTGGAAATATCAATTGAAATTATTATTGTCCTGGTCAAAGCCCCTGTTGCCAGCTGTTTTCACAATCAGATAGCCATCTGTGGAAGTGCATGTTCAAGGATGGGTTCTTTTTTTGCCTGTGTGAACTGGTGCTTATACTGAGTTAAGAAATCTGTCCCACCAGTGCCACCAGTCTTGTCCACCAATTCCCAGAATAAGGAGTTCCAGTCTCAGTGTAATTTCATCACCATGTCCTATTTCTGGTTGAACATGGTGGCCATTTTGATAGCAACCAATAACAGATAAATACAATAGAAACAATAAAAGAGTTGTGCTTTTTTAAAGAGGTAACAAATTTAGTTTGATATAAGCTTTTCATATACTATAAAATGCATTTTTCTTCAGAGATTCCAGCTATGGTGTAACAGTTCAGGGGTAGGCAACCTTTCCCCTTTAGGGGTCTAGGGACTTCTGGGAGTTGAAGTCCCTCTGCCCTTAAAGGAGAAAGGTTGCCTACCCCTGGAACTCATATCTCTGTTATGCTGCTCAAATGGTAAACAGTAAGTGAGGCTTCCGTGTCTTGCATTATTCTGTGCCTTTAAGTTGTTTTTGGTTTATGGCAAATCTAAGATGAACCTGTTGGTGGGTTTTCTTGGCAAGATTTGTTCAGAGGGTATTTATTTTTGCTGTTCTCTGAAGTTGAGAGAGTATGACTTGACCAAGGTCCCAGTGGGCTTCCATGGGTGAGCAGGGATTTAAACTCTGGTCTCCAGAATCACAGTCCGGCACTCAAATCATTACACCATGCTGGTTCTTTGTGTCTTCTTCTGTGTCTTACTCTTGTATAATTTTTACACTCTGTGGTCGACTCCAGCACCATTTTCTTATATGTGGGAAAGATAACACCACATTCCTTTTTTCATAGAATTTAGTATTTTTGGCTGGTTCAGAGACACAGCTCTGCTGGAAAACTATCCTTTCATCTTAGAAAACAAAACAAAATGATTGGTGAGTGGAAAGGGGATTTGCTTTTCTGGAAGCGAAGAAGAAGAAGAAGAAGAAGAAACCCTCTTCTTAGCTGGCTGTATGGGGGGGATTTTACATGCAAAAGGATGCTTATTTGTTATAATTCTCCATAGTAAGGTTTAGCAACAGAATCTTAGCTTCCAGTTTTCCTTTCCTCCTCACTTTTCGTGCCTCAGCTTTCTTTAGATTGTAAAGCCCATTTTGTTTTGTTTTTATTGCTGGATTTCTCCTGTTTTGGCTCTTTAGCACATAACCCACATGCTATATCTTTAACTGCTTAACCAACAAATAACAGCACCAGGAAGGTCAAAGTCAGGCCTAAGCCCTTGAAACATGTAAACTAACAGTGTTTATACAGTCCCCACCTGGGATCCATCAGGTGTTTTGGACCACATATCCCATCATTCCTGGCCATCTGCCATATTGGGAGCTGTAGGTTAAAACAGATTCAACAGATGGTGGAGGAAGGCTGCCCTAGTAATACAAGCTGAGTGTTTTTTTTTTGGGTACACTTTGATATACATGTGGTTTTGTCCTTCCATCTTTATAACTGAGGACAGTATGTGGCTGAGGGTGCTTGCTGTTGTGGTGAGAGTCACAGTCCCAAAGCATTTGGAGAGCATCAGATTGAGGAAGGCATGGCTGAATAATTTAATATGAAATAATGCTTTATAGAATTGCTGTCATTTGATGTGTCTATAATAAGATAGGATATGTGTGCTGGGAACTGATTTTAAATACACAGGTTGATCAGGTATTACAGGATGTAAGCACACAGACAGCACAGTCATAGCAACCTCTTCAACCAGCATCTGTTAATCTAATCTCAGTTAGCATTATTGCTTATTTGAACTGGTCATGTAGGTTGGGGGAATCTGGGAGTTGTAATCCAAAAAGTAATGCTTCCAAGGAGTTTATTACACATGGCTAGCAAAGCACAATTATAGGTAGGATAATATTTGTGTGATATGTTCCTGCCAAAGACACTATCATCCCACTGTAATTAGTCTTGTGTGATAAACTCCCAAGCTCCAGGTATCTCTTACACATACTTTACCCTCTGACTCACATTGTCTGAGCCCAGGGAAATAAACATGAGACATAATCTAGTATAACTTTTTAAATAACAAAATAGCCCATCGGTGATGTGATTCCCTAGATGGGGCAAATGTGTGTTGGAGGTTGTGGTATTTTTTTTGTCTTTTTAAAAAAATTCAAATGATGTTTATGTCGTCCTGGACTATTTTCTGGCCATTCCTGACACCAGCTGCAACATTATAGCCTATCTGCAAGTGGATGTCCTCTTTAATTCCTAGACATTTCAGATCAAAAAAGTATCTTCTCTCCTTTTAAAATTGTTTTTTTTTTGTTACAGTGCATTACTGTATCAGTGAAATCACACTTTTGCACTGTAACATATAATGCTTAAGAAATTTTTTAAAAATACTGAAAACAAAATTTGCCCTTTATACCACGTCACCACCTCAGTAAACCGTGTTCTGTAGATCCAAAAATGTGCAACTAACAGGCCCCCAAAAGAATGGAACAAGTGGAGATGGAGGTGACAACAACTGGCAAAACCCAGGAAGATGTCCTGCAAGAACTCTCCCCTCTGTAAACCAGTCTGGAAAAGCCCAAGAGTATGCTCAGATGCTGCTGATTTATATTGAGTTATCTACTGTAAATATTATAAATTGTAATATGTAATTATTAAATCCTGTAAACTCTGTTCATCTATATTCATCCCAGCTCTTTTATCCAGATGTCTTAAATTTGAATTTGTAATCTGATTCTCTCTCTTTGTCTTCTGTCCCTCCTCCTCCCCTGCCCCTGTAATAGCTTTTTGCTCTCTAGACAGCCTTGTGTGGTGGACTAAATTCAACACTCTCTGGATGTCTGGAGAGACTTCTGCCACTAAAAGGAAAAACAGATAATTGGCAAATATGTTTCAGAACACCAGAACAGATTCCCCCCTTGTTTTATAGAGAGATTCATACTCTCTAGCTTACTCTAGAGAGCTATGTATAATAACATTATCTCTAGGACTCCCAGCTTTAATCGGTTTGATTGGGAGATTAATCAATTCAAGCTTTTGTTGATTAAAATAGGGAGGGGGGCACCTGATTAACCAGTAACAATAAATTTTAAATTGATCAGGCTGAGAGTTAAGGTTGGTTGAGTGGTTTGTGGAAGGTCTTTTGAAATTCTATGTTCCACATAGAATGGAATGAAACAGCAAATGCTGTCTAATGGTGAGCAGTAGCATTTATTTATTATTAAGTGGATAATAACATTGAATTTGATCATGATGATTTGTTTAAATTTCCTTGATTAATTTATCAATTAAAAGGCAGATGGTTACTCCAATACGGTCTGTTCACAGTGCTAACTATACAGCCCTGAAATATAGATACAGATACATTGGTGTGTGTTTGTGTGTGATAGTGATTGTGATGCTAATTTGTGCAAAATGGGATGGGGAAAAGCAGTTTCTATTACTAGTCTCATCAAATACGATAATTAAAGATTGAATACAATGGACCCTTGGTATCTGCAGGGGTTTTATTCCACGACCCAGCATGGATACCAAAATCTGTGGATGCTCAAGTCCCCTTATATACAGTGGTGTAGTAAAATAGTGTTCTTTATATAAAATGACAAAATCAACTTTATGTTTTGTATTTTTTTTGGAGGGAAATAATAGTTGTGGATGTTGGAGTCCATGGATACAGAATCTGTGGATACAGAGGGTCATTGCCTTACACCAATATTCCTGGTGGTTAATTACCAACTTCCTCCTAAGACATTTGGGTTGAAGCAAAGGCCCAAAAGATACTCTCCCCCCGCAAATCATGGTGCACCACTCAGCCATGATTCCTGCCCCCATTTGTTTCCTTTTCCACTTAATGGTGCCCAATGAAACTGTTTGCTTCACTCTTACTAACCAAGGGATATTGGGGCTCTGGTGTGGCTGTAAGGCACACTGAGACAGAGAAAGCTTGCTTCTGATTTAGTAAGTGTGGTAAAAGAAATGCACTTTTTTCATGCTCAGGAACATGCTTTTCTTTATGAAGACTGTGTATTCTGAGGCTGGGATTGTAAACAGTTTCAGGGCATATTCTAGGGCTGAGATCTCGATAAAAGCCCTGACTCAGGGCCTTTGCAGACTGCCAGAAATAATGCAGCTTGAGGCCAC
>CM034710.1:9037970-9053383 GCA_020142125.1 Phrynosoma platyrhinos | reverse complement strand
TTTCGGTATAGAACTGAATTTATTCTTATTTCGGTTACTTTTAGCTTCATGCCCAGCGTGTGATAAGGTCCTATGTGGTGTCTCACCTTCAAGGCTGAAGGAGGGAAGCAAAATTGCTAGGACCCCAACTTCTGAGGTCTCAGAGTAAGAAAACAAAATAATGCATTACAAATACATTGTCTCAGTAGATCAGAGGCTGGCTATAATGTTTGTTGCTAAATATCAGCATATCCAAGTCTTCAATATGTTGCAACATTTATTAGTATGATTCAGATATGGCAAAACACACAATAAATCTTGGAACTACTAGGATCAAGTAACATTAGTAACATCACATTTGCTTTTCAGGGAGATTTAACAAAGGGGGAGCCCAATAATAGATCTTTCCATGGCCCAGTGTCAGCTCTCAGTGGTCCTGATATTCTTATTTCTAAATCAAAGGTTCCCAGCCTTTGATCCTCCATCTGTTTTGTAATTCAACACCCAGAGGTCTCCACCAATACAGTCAGGGATGATGGATGTTGGGAGATGAAGTTCAAAAGAGCTGGAGGACCAACCACTGCTCTAAACAGACAGACAAAATCCATTTTAGTCAGTTGTGCTACCATTCTAATACCTGAACTCTATTATATTGCTATCTCATTGGCTGGAAAGCAGCTTAGTCACTCCAGATCGACACAACCCAGCCAGCTAAAGAGAGCCAATCACACTTGAAGGAGAATAGTGGTGCAAGGCTTTCAGGCATGCAAATATGGGAATCGAAAGCAGCCAGTCACACTGCAAGGGCAGCCCTGGGAAAATCCTGATATTTAGGTGAGGGAAATTGGGCATCCAATCCAATGTGAAAACAGACTTGCAAGGGACCCAGTGCAGAGAGGGAGGCTGCCAATCATATATGAGCAGCAGGTATACAAGCAGCCTGAAAGGAATAGCTTCTTAGTTCTGTGCTGGAGGACCTGGCAGAATCTCCAAACGGTCTGGGGGCTAATATTGCAGTATAAGGATGTTCTTTGAAATGCACTAGGCCTGGAAATGCAATAAATAAATAATCTAGAAGTTGTAGGAGATCACTTCCCTTTTTCAAATTTATTCCCCTCCTCCCCCCCCCTTTTTTTTTTTTAGATTTTCAGTCTTAGGGGCCTTTGTGGTTTTGGGATCCTGCCTTGTTTCAAGTGAAAACCTAGCTGGAAAATCCTAATTTTCTTTTTAAAACATATTTTAATTAGGAAAAAAACATTTCTGTTACCTGCAGTGCTTGGAAATGTTACTTTTTTGGACAATGGCTCCTGGTTGGAGCATTCTGGAAGTTGTAGGTCAAAAAAGTAACTTTTATACTCTCTAGGTGGCTATGTATATTAATATTTTACAAATGTCAGGTCCTTTTCAGCATCAGTATAGTGAGCTGTCCTGAACATGGATTGCAGAGACCAGGGTTTGAATCCTTTCTCCTTTGGTTACATTGGGTGTTCCACAGCTCATTCTCACCTGTTTCCATGGATCACTTTGAGAGGAAAGGTGGTTACCTTTATGTATGCTGATTTACTGTATTCCTTGAAGGAAAGATGGGATGCCAATGTGGTGGCTACATAGACAAATTCCATTCCTGTGGTCATTTGGATAGCTTTTTCTTCTTCTCAGTGACTTCTTTTGGAATCTTTTGAAAAGAGAAAAAGAGATAGCATCGTGAGCAAAATGTTCCCAGATTTTCAGAGTGCCAGAAGGCACCAGCTGAATGACAGTAGAAAGATTGCCTCATAAGTGCCCTGTGGCTGCTTCTGAATCATCTAGATCTTGCTACTATCAGAAATGGATGGACCGTTCATTTGACCCAGTACATCTGGTTATCTGTTCTTGCAAAGAAATGACCTTCGCCTGCATCTCCTTTCATAATGCATATTAGCAAATGGAGGATACCAAACTTAAAGGTAGGTTAATTGCCTGAGCTAGCTGAGAATGATGAACTTCCAGTCATGGGTGGAGCTTCCAGCCATGTGATGCAGCAGGATAATAATTGGAAATGCTTATTATTGGATCTCTACATGTAAAGGAGCAGGCCAAAGTGTCTGGTCCGTGCAGTAGTTCCCAAACTTTGGTCCTCCCAATGTTTTTGATTTCACCTCCCAGAGTTCCTAACTTTTGTCCAAACTGACTAGGGCTTCTGGGAGTTGAAGTCCAAAACACCTTGAGGACCAAAGTCTGGGAATCATTGGTCTTTAGGAAAACACATGAAGCAGCAACCTAGTAGAAAGTAAGCTTCTTATTGGTCTGCTCTTTCCCTGTATGGAGAGGATGCTTTGCAACTCTGTATATTCTGCTTTTGAGTTTCACAATGAAGAGCAGCAAGATATAAAGCAAAATCAATTTAATTCTAACATTATTTAGAAATGGTGGTTACCCATAGTGTTACTGCTTACCACAATATTTCCCCATATTTCCCAGTCAGTCTGCTATGATGCTGGCTAAAACAAGGAGACTACCGTACTCGGTTATAGACTGGCTTACCTGAGCCAGCTTAAATTAGAAGTGGGTGGCATCCTGATAGTATCAGACACATTTAGCTGCTGAAACTGCTGCCTGGCTGCAGCCTGGTTCCATTGCTGCTCCAAGGGGTGCGCCTTGCACCTCTTTTCAAAGCCGGGAGTTTTCCAGCTTGTAAAAATGGCTGCCGGAGTGCCCCTCTGAGTGGCGATGGAGCCAGGTTGCAGCCGGGTGGCGATTTCAGCAGCTAAATGCATCTGATACTACCAGGATGCTGCCCACTTCTGATTTTAAGCCGGCTTAGGTAATCCAGTTTATAACCAAATGCAATAATCTTCCAAGTCATGTTTCTAACCCTTGTGGTTGAGAAAGAAAATGTAACCAGTGAAAAATGTCATAGTGCAGTGGTTCTCAAATGGTGGGGTAGGACCCTAAGGGGGATTTGCTCAAGGGGTATGTATGCAAAACTTGGAGGCCTTGATCCCTCGTCCTCCTTTTGAAATTATTTTATGTATAAAATATTCACGTGTGCGTACTGTGTGCTTTCAAGTTGTTTCAGACTTATAGTGATGCTAAGGCAAACCTGTCATGGGGCTTTCTTGGCAATATTTGTTCAGAAGAGGTTTGCCATTGCCATCCTGAACTGAGAGCATGTGACTTGCCCAAGGTCACCTAGTGGGTTTCATGGCCGAGCAGCAATCGAACCCTAGTCTCCAGAGTCATAGTCCAATGCCCAAACCAGCATGCCACACTGACTCTCTAAAATGTATACATGCATTGAGTTAAATCTTGAATGTGCTTAAATAAAATTGTCCTAATTTGAATGGTGTTATTTATTAATAAAATGTTAAGATTTGGATATACATTAATGTGTGAATGAAAATATGCATACTAAATAAACAAAATAGTTTCATTCATATACTATGGTGGGGGGGGGATGTCCACATGTAGATGTTAAGGGTAGGTCCCAAGGGTAAAAAAATTGAGTACCACTGTCATAACCCATTATATTCTCTACTTAGCTATCACTCTTCCTCAGTTTATACATTCTTATTTGAGGAGTATTTTTCCCCCTCTTTGATTGCGGTGAGGGAAGTCCTCAGCTTCATGGCATGTAGGCAAGCATTCATCCACCAGCCCAGCATAATTTCTCTCCCTTCCTCCCTCTCTAGCTATCTCATTGCCTTTTCTCTTGCAAAGACGAGTAACATGTAAGGGGGACTATATTTAGTCTTCAGCTAACTACTTGCTGCTATAATTTCCCAGACTGGTCTGGTTCAGCCATTGGGCAGAGTGAGTTGGCTTCTTTAGGCAGTTGATTTTCAGTGTCATGAAAAGGCTGCAAATAATTATTTCTCCAGTTTGTTGTTATTGTATTTTACTGCCCAGAATGAGCAAAAGTGTTTGAATCCTTTTATTCCACCTTTGGATGGCACAATCAAGCCTTCCATATCCATGGATTTTTTTATCCACGGATTCAAGCATCCATGGCTTGAAAATATTCATATATATATATATATATATATATATATATATATATTCTCCCAAATAATCCTTGGTTTTGCAATTTTATATAAGGGACATCATTTTATTATGTCATTGTATTTAATGGGATTTGAACATCCACGGATTGCGGTATCCATGGGAGTCCTGGAAGCAAACCCCAGCGGATACCAAGGTCCCACTGTATACACTTTGATACCGGGTTTTGTCTGTGTGTGCTTTTTGCTTCTCTACCTCAGGCAGCAAAATCTTTGGGGGGCTCTTCTTTTCATAGCATTGTTAATGCCATCAGCACAAATGCTGGAAAACTTTCAAAAACTAGCCCCCCAAACCTTCAACTGTAGACGAAGTAGTGGCTGTTTATTCTTCTTTTATTTTTGTTCTCAGCGACCAGGCTGGTTATTTTGGGGATAATGGTTTTCCTGGAAGGAGAGAAGGAATCTGATAGTCTACTGAAGTGATGTGGTACTGCCCTCTCTCTGTCTCTGCACGCACACACTCCACACGCGCTCACCCCCCCCCAAACACCACATTGGGAGTGTGAGTGGCTGTTTTTTTGTGTGCATGTGTTATTATGTCACTGTTCCAGCTCGGGTAACTGTGACCTTGGACAAAAGGAGAATGCGATGAGAGAGCTTTGTCACACGCTGCCCTCCAGGAGACAGAGCCAGGCACTGGTCCAAAATCCAGGTTTCTCTCTCCCTCCCTCCAGATCCCTTTCTCCGTTTCCTTTAACCCGTGGCAAGGGGACAAACTTCTTCATTGCAGTGGCCACCCCTCCGTTGAGATGCCAACCCTCTATAGCTCTATGGAGTTGCACAAATGGCATTCACCCTCCCCAGGGGACTTTCCAAGTGGCTAAACCATCTCCCTCCATCTTGTCGCCTCAGGTTAAATCAAGTTTTTTGGGGAACTGCCCTTATATAAGAAGAAATGTGGCATCACTACTGAAAAGAGAAGGATTTTAGCTTGGCCACTTGGTACAAGGAACCATGGGCTATGGAAAAGAGAGCAAAGGGTTGAAGTGATAAGAAAGATCCAATAATAGTGCTGAAGCCTGGTGCTGCACTTCAGAATTAATGCAGTTTGACAATGCTTTAACTGTCATGGCTCCCTTCCATGGAATCCTGGCGTTTGTAGTTTTCTGTGGCTCCAGAGCCCTCTGACAGAGAAGGCTAAATATCTCATAAAACTACAAATCCCAGAATTCCATAACATTGACCTGTGGCAATTAAAGTGCTGTCAAACTGCATTAGTTCTGCAGTGTAGATGCAACCACAGATGTAGTGGCAAACCTCTGCTTTACTTCCACACTTCAGACTAAGGGAATGGCACACAGGACTGAATGCTTTTCCCCATACAAAAAAACAAAAAATGACTATCAGGGAGAAGAGTTCTAGTTACATTTTCTTTTATAACAATTAATTTTTTAAAATGGGAACAGTGTTTGCTGGTTTATGTGGACTAGACCACAACACAAGTATTCTGGAAGGGGTGAATACATGGGGAAGCTGCTAATTTCTCTTTCATTTTCCCCCTTCCCTCCCCATTGCCTCAATTCTAGAAGAGAAATGGGTTAGAACAAGAAAACTATGGGACCATGGTTCTTCTAGATTTCCCTTCAACCCTCCCCCCCCCAAAAAAATTGGAAGCACTTCTGATAAACAGGCCTTCATGCTTTCTCCCCAGCTCACCCCAAAAATGGATATGGGGCTAAAGAAGGAAAGTATCATTCTGACAGTTCTGGGAAGTAAATCTGTTACTTCTCCTTCCCCTTAGGATCTGAAACAGTGCTTAATTTTTAAAATGTGAGTCACCAAGAATTGAGTCTGCCTACAGGCAACATGCTCTCCTGGAGCACCTTACTTCTGATTCCAGATGTAGGGATTTGCTTCTAACCAGAGGCAAAGCAAAGGTCTCTGTACATGGTCAACTCCCGTGTTATATTCATGATCCCATCACATTTTCAAGGGCTGAGTCTTGTGATTAAAAACAGCTTGTGTGAGCTGTAGCTGGAGGAATCTCAAACATATAATAATATAACACATGTTGGCTGTGTCCTCATGGAGGAAAAACAACAACATTCCTGCCCCATTCCCATATTGACTTGTTTAGACTGTGCATGGGTGGAATATAGTCCAATCCGTGCTCTGGAGAGATTCTCCAGAGTAAATAGAGTCCTTGTTTGCCTCGAATCAGGCTGGAAACTCTGGAGCAGGGGTAGGCAAACTAAGGCCCGGGGGCCGGATGCACCCCCCCAAGGCCTTTGGACCGGCCCCAGGCCGGTCCTGCCGCCGCCGCCCCTGCTGCCGCCCCCTGCCACCTGCCATGATGATATTGATTATTGTTGTTATTACTTGTTCTTGGGGTTTTCTTGGCAAAATCTCCACAGGGGTTTTGCCATGGCTTTTCTGGGGCTGAGAGAGTGTGCATGCATATTTTTTAAATTTTTTAATTTTTAAAAATTTATTTATTTATTTATTTTTGGTGCTTCGGCCCCCCAATTGTCTGAGGGACAGCAACCCGGCTCCCGGCTCAAAAAGGTTACCTACCCCTGCTCTGGAGAATCCCCTGGGCGTGTAGGGAGGAGTGTCTGCAGGCAGGCAGAAGAGATCAGGAGCAGACACCCTGGGCTGGGTGATCTGCTGACCTGGGAAAGTGTGCAGACAGTGCTGCCAGTATCATCCTATTGTAGGTGTAAGTTGTCCTTCCCGCAGATCTGGAAGTCTTGGTAGTAAGCCTTGAGGTGCATCTACACTGTAGAAACAATGCAGTTTGACACAACTTTTAAGAGCTGTAGCTCCATCCTATGGAATCCTGGGATTTGTAATTTTTTAAGGTCTTTAGCCTTCTCTAACAAAGAGTGCCAGTGCCTCACAAAAATACAAGTCCAAGGATTCTGTAAGATGGAGCCATGGCATGTAAGGTGGTGTCAAACTGTATTATTTCTACAATGTAGATGCACCCAGGGTTTCTGGTCAGTGCAGCCACAGTCACAGCCACAGGCAAACATACCACTTACTTCAGCTCAACTGGCATTTACTTACCTAGGCCATAGTTCACACTGATTGCTCCTGGCTGCCACAGGATCCGCTCTCCACCATTCTTAATGATTGTCAAGAGGGAATTCCATAGCCCTCCATTCTTATTGGATATATGTAATACATTCCTGGCTGCCCTGCTGCAAGTCCCTCATCTCCCAAGAAAGGAAGATCCAGAGATCTCCATTCCTTATGGGTGTACAGTACTTTCCTTGCTTCCCTTTCACCTCCATCAAAGGATTATTGAAATGTGTGAAGGTGTCAGTTCCATGTGAGTCTTAACATTAAGTTTTCTTCAGATTTTATGTAAAGGGTTTCGGGTAATAGAAGTAAAAAAGTAACCTTTTCAGAAACCAAGGTGTTTAGGACATCAGTGTGTCAGATTCTTTGGTATGCCTATTAGGTTACATGAGTGAGGCTCAAGCCTTTGTGTAATGTGGTTGACATCAGCCATTGAGATGGATTGGTGTTTCTTGTATAAGCTTAGAAGAAATAGGTGGCTCCTTTTTTTTTTTTTTTTTTACAGAAATATATATCAGCAATAAAAAGTGAGCATAAGAGGCTTGGCAAGTTGTCAAGAAACCTTGCTTCCTCCCAATCCTTTCCTCACCAATCCCTTATTTCTCGTGTGTCACGTCTTACACTGAGATTGTAAGCCTGAGGACATGAACTGTCATCCTGTTTATCTTTATAAGCCACTCTGGGAGTTGTTTTGTCAGTAGGATGAGGCATAAATGTAGCAATAATAAAAAAATATTACTAATAACAACAACAAACAACAACAACACAATTATGTTGGAGTAGTAGTAGTAAATGTGGGCATATTTGCAATAGAAACAAGAATTTGGAGGGTGTGGGAAGGTAACAAGGATGATGGGAAGGCAGCAAGTTAGGGAAGGTCCAAGGCTCAGTCCTCAGCATTTCCAGAACCCTATTGAGGAAGACTTCTTTCTGAAATTCTGGTATAGTGAGCTGTGCCTCTGCCATTAGGCAGATGGGTTTTGGAGTCCTTGTTAGCATCATGGCTAAATGTTAACAGCTGTCCAGTGGCATGAAAGACTTAACTTGTACCAGCAACCTTGTTGGAAACTTTTTGCATTGGGGCGGGGAAAAGATGTGAAGGCAGAACCAACTGGAGGAGTGCTTATACTGTTCTCATAGTTAATAGGGGGAGATGGATCGCACTTGCACACTTTGATTTTCTTTATTTGTTTCTGCACTATGTGCGTCTTCCATTAGCTTTCCTTTAGGAGGGTGAACCCTAGCTCAAGGGCTCTGTATATGTCCAGCAGTGGGGATTTGATTGCCATCTGAGGGATAAGTCTGGATAGAATTTGTGTCCTCCCCCCCCCCCATTTAACCATTGGCTGTAAGGGGATGCTGGGCCCTATCCATAGCCTTTCTGCTGTGTTCATTCTGCTGTGTCATTTACCACAATAAAGCTTATGCTAGAGCTGTAATGTGTGCCAGTGTCCAGCATGAAAGTACCCTTGGAGAGACCTAGCACTAACACCTAGGGAGCTGCTTCCACTGCCAATCTGTGTGGACAATGCTGAACTAGATGGTCCAGCAGACTGACTCATTATAAGGCAACTTCCTCTGCTTCTGGGATTTAAGGACTCTCTCCTTTTCTCTTGCTTCTGCTCAGAAAATAGTCTCTCTCACTTGCTCCTTGATGTGGAGAAATGACATTTAGCTGTGGCACATGTATTTCGCAATTTGGTATGCTTTGAAGCAGGTAAAAAGATTTTAGTGTCAGTGTAGCATTGTGAACAAAACCAGGCAGGTGTTCTAACCTTTGACAATGTTATATCTTCCTAGGCCAAAGACAGTGATGATGAGGAAGAAGTGGTGCATGTGGACCGAGACCATTTTATGGATGAATTCTTTGAACAGGTAAGTTGAGGGACAAGATGTATGTCTTCTGTAAAAGATTGCCAAGTCCTTGCAGCTGTAAGACACATACATTACCCAGACTGACCTGAAATACCCAAATTGGATACGTCTGCATATTTGCCAGCACATCTTATTTCTCTTAAGATATTTATTGTACCCCTTTCCTAGGAGTAATATGCACCCTCAAAGGGATAGGAAACTGACATCTCAAATGTTAAAAACTATTTTGTGCAGACCAAAATTCAAGCCATCCTTGTAATGTTTCGAGATCTTGCTTGCTCACTCTTTCAAAAGAATCTAATATCCATCTTGTAATCAAGGAGTAGCAACTTTGGAAGGCTAGGGGGACAAGTTTCAACCATTATTACTCCCCATGAGGCACCATATGCCTGGAAATGTGAATTTTTTTAAAAAAAAATCTACTTCCAATTTCATTTTTTAAACATTTGGGGGATAGGTTGGGGTGCCGCCAACTTCTCAGAACACAAAATCACTACTCTGAGAAGCTTTCAAGGGTAATAAAACCCATGTTTATGACCCTCCTCCATAGGGTCCTTTTCATGATGGTGAAATTTGGGGGGTTTCTAAGGAGTCTCTGACCTGCAAAAACAGTTATGGACTAAACTTTGTCCATGCTTACTGTAAGCCAACAAAGTAATGCATGTCTGATTCATATTTTTGAGATATCCCCAGGTAGAATCAGAATTTGTCATTTTGAATGCTGATGCCCAATGATCTCTCTTTGCTTTCTCAGATGGTCAAATGGTGCTTCAATGTCCAGATGTGGTATCTCTCTCTCTGAATACTAGAAGCTGAGAATTGACATCAAAACAATGTGGGGATTATACCTTAATGTCATGTTTATTACAATGGAGGAGTCAGGGAAAAAATCAGTAATGGGAGTACAGTGTATTTCTAGGTGGGAAGCTACATCCTACACTAGCAGCAAACTACAATATTAGTTTACCAAAGGTCTTGGGAGAATCACATTAAGCCCGCAGCCTATGTTTTGCCCATTCCCAAGCTGTGCAGATGCTAATGTATAAATGCATAAGTATATATGAAAAGTAACTTTACTTCAAGTAATGATTTGAGTCCAGAAATGGTAGGCTGACCCATTTCACATTTTATTCTGTTTCCAACTACTGTATATAGTAATCTAGGAGTCAAGAAATTTTAGTTTAAAAATTGATGCAAAAAAACTGGGTCAGTTTACCCATGGGCCAATGTAAGTACTGTACCTTAACTCTTATAAAAAAAGAGAGAGAGGCCATCCCCTTCTCTGAGTAGAGTGGGTAGATGTGAGAGCTTAGTCCATCCTGAGAGAACATAGAAGAAGCACTGACCTCCTCTACTCACTCGGTTGCAGTACCACTTCTGGCCTTTCTGATGCCTGGGCGGGAAAATAGCAGTGGCGACTGTGACATTACTCTCAAAGGAGCATCAAGAGTCATAGGCCAAATAGTGCTGTTATTCCACTTTTAACTGCTTTGGGTCCATCTTATGGAATTGTGGGGTTTGTAGTCTGGTGAGAGATAATTTAGGGATAAGTTTTCTGAGGCCTGAAATGTAGTGACAGTAGGTATGTGTCTTTAAACATGGGTCTGCCTTGCTCATATAAAAAAACCCAGAGTAAAAGGCTAGTTTTAAGAGCAAAAGAAGCATATAAATGAGAGAAGCAGCAACCTTGTCCACGGTTGGTCTCCCTCCCACAGCCTATCCCTTGAGGTGTTTTTCTCTCCACTGTACTGGGGAAACAGATTGCAAGGAAGTACGTAGTGAGCTGAAATGCTTCAGTGATGGCTTCTTTCCCTTCACCTGCACACTTCTTCTTCTCATAAAATTGGAGCTGCACACACCGTGCATGCACCAACACATTTTATGTATGATACAGATTTAATTAGACCATCCTGCATCAAATATTTATTTATTTAGAGTACTTATAAACCAGACTACATGGAAGATTAATGCAGTGGTCCTTTGGTTGCTGCTATCCCTAGTATCTCCTTTCTTAAAGATTGAAATGTATATTAAGCATTTCCAGTTCTTTTGTTTTCCATATTTGTTGACAGATTTTAGTTAGAACTAGTGTAGATTCTGTCTTAGTAGTTTGGAGAAGCTTTATCGATATGCCATTTGTTTCTGGTGCTTTATTTCTCCCAAATGGTCTGAGTGCAGTTTCCACTTCACTTTCTAAAATGATTCTTCCTTGAATGAACCTGTCATCCTATTAGCTCTTTTATATAGTTCTTCAGTATATTATTTCCATTGTCTTTTTATTTGTACTTGGTCATGTAATGTGTTCCCCTATTGGTTGCCAGCATCTCCACTCTCGGTTTAAATTTCCCTTTGGTTTCTCAAATTTTGTGGAAGAGATTTCTTGTTCTTTCTTTTTTGTGGTCATCTTCTATTTATTTGCATTAAGTATTATAGTAGTTCTCCTTGATCCTTTGCATGGATCACTGAATAATTGCATTTAGGGTTCTGGCTCTGTTTCTATCACCTTTTACTTTTACTTTTACTTCTCATCTATCTTTAACTGTGAAGTCATAGGCTTTCATGGCCGGCATCCATAGTTTTTTGTGGGTTTTTCAGGCTGTGTGACCATGTTCTAGAAGAGTTTTTTTCTGATGTTTCACCAGCATCTGTGGCTGGCATCTTCAGATTAATGCTTCTGAAGATGCTAGCCACAGATGCTGGGGAAACGTCAGAAAAAAACTCTTCTAGAACATGGCCACACAGCCAAAAAAAACCGCACAAAAAACTATGTCTTTAACTGCTTGAAGAGTTTCATCTGTCATCCATTAAGGCTTCTCTTTCTTTTTCACTGCAGATAGTCTTTTTGCATTCTTCCCTGACAATGTCCTTGGCTTCAGTCCAGAGTTCTGTTTCCTGTCAATTAGGGTTAATAGTGCAAATCTACTTTAACATTATCTTTACATTCTGTGGGGATGTTCTTCAGGTTGTATTTCAGCATAATGGTTAGTGTAGTGTTCTTCTTTAGTTTTACTCTAATTTTTGATATTAGCAGTTCATGATCCGGTGCAACAATCTCATCCTGATCTTGTTTTTGCAGACAGAATGGAGCTTGTCCATCTTCTGCTTCCAATTATCTAGTCTATTTGAATTCTATATTGGCCATCAGATTATGCTTATGTATACAGTTGCCTCTTTGGTTGTTTGCAATGAACAAACTGTTGGCCTCTCAACATTCAGTCAGTCATTCTCCTGCTTAATTTCTTGAGCCTAGGCCAAATTTCCCTATAATCCTTGATTCTGCTCTGTTTCCTAGTTTTGCATTCCAGTTGCATATAATTAACAAGAAGTCCTGCTTTGGCGTGTGATCAATTTCCTTCTGGACTTCTGCTTAGAATCTTTCTAATTCTTCTTCTGCCTCTGTAGTTGGAGCATTATGGTTATGCTGATGGGTTTTTTCTGACATCTCATTGATACTATTTGGTCACTCTTTGCATTATATCCTTTGACTGCTTTTGCTACATCTCTTCTTACTATTAATGCCAGCCAATTTTTTTTACATTTTTATTTTGAGTAAAACACTGTCAAAGTATTTTACTCAAAATGTCCCATTTGTCTTTACTTCAGTTTTCTCATCCCAAGTATTGCAATGTTTATACGTTCCATTTCTTGTTCTACTATGTCTAGCTTTTTCTCATTCATGTTTCTCACATTCCATGGTCCTATAATATGTGTCATGCAGTTTTGGACCTTCCTTTCACCTCTGAGCAAGTCAACAGCTGAACTTCTTTTCTGCTTGAATTCAATTGCATCATTAGCCACAGCACTACTGTAGTTGTCCTCTGCTGTATTACAGTAGCTTATTGAGGGCTATCCAACCTCGGAGTGTCATTTTTGGCACTATCTCTTGTTTCATTTTGGATTGTCTCATCATAGGGTTTTCATAGTAAAAAAACATTCAAAAGGGGTTTACCATGCCTTCTTTTGTGCAGTACTAACAAGCATTAACCATGGTGCCACTGCTATTGTCTCTAAAAGATCATCCGCCAGTGTCATCCCCCACTACTGAAATCCTTTAAAACCTTTTGGCAGCTCAAATAAACCAAAACCTGAAAACAAATACATTGCAAGACAAGCCATTTTCTCGCCAAGCCCAAAATGACAGGTTTCAATTTAGGACCAAATGCAAGGTATAATGTGTACTCTGAACTAATTTTGAGGAAAAGCAAATTATTTTCAGATACTCTCTCTCTCTCTCTCTCTGTGTGTGTGTGTGTGAGAGAGAGAGAGAGAGAGAGAGAGGTGTCCCACTGCTTAATGTTATGTGTCTTCTGTGGTTTCATCTGTCATGCCTCAGCTACGCTTGAGCATGTTTACCTCATAGCAGTAAATCCCCTATACTATAATTATTATATACATTTTGGTCTTTTTTTTAAGTATGAGAAACCATGAAGAGGTTTGCTTGTGCTGCAAAATATATTTCCAGCTTCCAGATTTCTGTGGAGAAAATAAAATGGCCACTAAGAATGCAGAACCTGGCCATCTTTGCTCTGAATCCATTTCTTCCCATTCCTTCCCTCCCCACTCTTTCTTAGGAGCTGTATTTGTGCAGGAGATGGTGATGAGTACCCATGGCCTAAATTAACTCCAGCTTTTACTTCAGAGTTAAGCTCATGAATATTCAAACAGCAGGCATTTAATATGCAAGACCATTTTGTTCATGATGCCTTGTAGCCTCCCTAATGTTCAAGTCCAGAAAGTTGAGGGAGACCAAGAGAGCCATTGGGACAATAGACAGCAAGAGCTGTGAAGCTGATTTTGTGTGTCTGGTCACAAAAGGCATCTGTGATTGAAAATTCCTACAGTATACTCCAGAGAAACCTTGCTGTTTCTATAGAATTGTATTGCACTGTGACAGGACTGTCTGCAATAACTTATGCCTCAAACATTTACTATGCTATAGTGCTATTCATTGACAAAATCCAGCCTGTTTATCTTCCCTTGGGGGGAATTTATTGAGAGATCTTGTGTTTGCTACATAATATGATACCTGAGGTAGGTATCTGAGATGTGAAGTTTTTGCCCTTTCCTCATTATTAAAACAAACATTGCTAGCCCTCATAGCGATACCTGTCCAAATATGCAAATAGAATGTGTTGACATTGTAATGGTACTCTGAGTTAACTGTCCCTCCTGAGAAGATTCTAGCCAAAGTTCCCTAAATTCCAAAATTTACCTGAAACAAAAAATGCCTCCAACAGTAAAACATATCTACCCTCCTTCAAATGAGCACACACATTGCATAATTTAATGTAAAATTAGCAAATGCAGTGGTATAATGCTTTGATTCAAGTGTCTCAGTAGTCTTGCAAACTTTCATTGTGAGTCCCTGGAGTCCTCAGTTATAGTCGCTCATGGAAAAGTAACCAGATTTGTAGTTTGTAAACACTTAAGGCACAAACTACATATAAATGGGAAAGAAGCATCTGTTTAAATGTGGGGTTGCTTTGATAATCTTTAGAGGGTTGTTAGGGTGGTTTGTGTGTTTTGGGGTTGTTTTTTTTTTGCATAGCTTGGGAAAGTTATTTTTAAGGCTTCAGCTCCCAGATCCCTATTTAGCATGTCTAGTGGTCATGCTGCCAGAGGGATTTTGAGAGTTGCAGTCTCAAAGTGTCAAAGTTTTCCAAGTGTCATGGTTTCAGTGCAAAAGGTCTGTATGGTAGTTCCAAAACATGAAGTTCCACTCCCATTATGGGCAGCTACCCATATGCTCTGTTTGTTTTCCAAATCCACTGATTTCATATTCCACTCAACTGAATATACCCTAAGTTTATGCAAATAGGTGTCTTAATCTCACATAAAGTTTGATCCTGAGATTTAGTGCTGAATGCTCATTTGATATGTACTATGGCTGTATGGCTAGGTCTGCATGCAGATCTATGTTTAGGATGAGGCCTATACCACTCACGATTCTGCCCGCAGACTTAGAGAACAGCCTCTGAAGGCTCCCCCTACCTGCACAGCCATTCCCTGCTTTATGGGGAGCAGGCAGGGTTGCAGAAGGGTCTGGCTATGTCCCCATAGTGAGACTTGAAATGATAACAGTGCTGAGCTCACTGAAGGATCCAGATAGATCTCAGCACTGACACCATCATTTCACATCTGGTTACAGGGAGACACTTCTGCAATCTTTCCTGCTTCCCTTGAAGCAGGGCATGGCCATGTGTGTGTCTGGTGGGGTGTGTGTGATTCAGAGTCTGTTCATTAAGTTGACAGGGGGATTTAGGCACTACAGAGGGGAAAAGGGAATACCAATACCTGCAGCATCCAAAAAAGGACATGTGCACACATAAGGGAAATGTATGCCTCTGTATGCCCTTAACTGGGTGCTAGCTTATGTGCTATTCTAATGTCAAGCTCAGCCCAGGTCATAATTTGAAATGAGCTTTGGTTGAAGAATATTGATGATGACTTTGGATGTTATCACACGTGGGCCAGAAAGCGAAAATAAAGTGGAAA
>CM034710.1:8998273-9029771 GCA_020142125.1 Phrynosoma platyrhinos | reverse complement strand
TGTCTCTCTGAATATCTCTTATTTCTTGTATTGCTACTCCTGCTATAAGCCTTTCCATTTCTACTTTACTGTTGAAATTCTTTCTTTCTGTTTGCATCAGATCAAAATGGACTCACAGATGACGAAGCAAGCCTTGAATGAGATTGAAACCCGGCATAATGAGATCATCAAACTGGAAACCAGTATCCGGGAGCTGCATGACATGTTTGTGGACATGGCTATGCTGGTGGAGAGCCAGGTATGAACAGCAGAGAAGACAGGCAGGCAGGTATTGGCTGGATAATCAACATGGGATTGTCTTTGAAGATGGTATGGAAGTGCCAGAATGCAGCTGGTAGACTGTCAACAGGAGAGCAGGGTACAGGATCGAAATATCAACTGGACTGTTTTATCTTGTTCACCTGTTCTATGAGATCTGCATCGTGATTCTTCTCCACATGTCACTACCATTTGAAAACAGTGACCAGCAATCTAGGAGAGAACTTTTTCAATAGTGGTTCCCCACTTGTGGAATTCATCCTTCATCAAGGAGGATTGCCCAGCATACCCTTTTCTATCATTTCAGCACCAGGCAATTTTTTAAATTTTATTTTCCTAATCTTTTAAATAGTATTCACTTTTGAAAACATTCTTAACTCTTTTAAGCTGCTTTGAGGTTTTATTGATCTGGAGTTTATCTCATGCTGTACTGCCATTATATTGCTGGGTGTTTTTTATGTTTGTGTTTTTATAATTTTTATAAATACCCATTTGTAAGCTACCACAGAAATCTCAATTACCCACTCAAGGGCAGAGAATGTGTTTCATTAATTGATCAATCAATCAATCAATCAATCAATCAATCAGAGATACTTTACAGTGAACTCCACATGCCAGTCCTTATACAGCTAAAATAGAGCCATCCACACACAATATGGAAGTATAAGTAGGCATGGAAACCCAAGGTTTGTGGAAGTTTAGAATATATTTCAGGGTGGGGGTTGAAATGAGAACCCCAAAGAACATTAAGAATGCTCTGTGCCATGGAAGGCTGATTAACCATGGTAGGGATGTTGCTGAAAATGAGTGTTGTTAAAATATGATGGGAGTGTTCTGATTCAGAATGTACTGCAACTTTTTGTTGTAGATCCTATAAATAAAGACATATATGCATATATGTATGTTGTTCTATTGGAGGTTGCTGTTATCTTCCACTCATCCAACCTTGGGTGAAACCAGTGCAAAAAAATTCATGATGATTTGGTTTACTGGTAGATAGCATTGTGATTCAGAGCCATGGCTATCTGCAATTCTTGGTTTCTTAAATAAGAATTTCTAGAACTATACTATGCTCATTCTCTCTTTGGAGAAGCTGTGCCTTCTGATCTTAGATGAGTGGAGATTTATATGAAAGAGAAAGAGATGGATTGTACATGCTCACATGGTTAGCATTTGAGCTCTGATAGTTTTTTGTAAAAAAGCTCTCAAACCTTGGCTGTCCTCTGACATTCTTTTCTGTGGTATACTTCAGAGCCACAGATGTTCTGGGTGCAAATTAAAACCTCTGAGCTAGTGGAGTGTTTTGGGCAGATGGCTGGATCCAAACAGAGCTGAGAATGTGAGTTCAGGTCCCCACTCAGCCCTGATGCTTCATTATGAATGGTGTTCTGGCCAATCTGAATCCTCAGCCTTACATATCTCAGTGGATTCTTATCATTGTGGTAACTAATGAAAGAGGTGTATTTTAAGTCATCTATGTTAATATTTCAACTTTATGCCTGATTAATATTTCTCCTCCTCTCTTTTTAGGGTGAGATGATTGACCGCATTGAATACAATGTCGAGCACTCTGTTGATTATGTGGAAAGAGCCGTCTCTGACACCAAGAAAGCTGTAAAATACCAGAGCAAGGCTCGGCGGGTAAGTAAGAGGGCCTAGAGCACAAGGAGAAGGGGCTAAAGGCAGGCAGGAATTTGCTAGGATTAAGATATTTGAACTGTGCTGGAGAAGGCCAGGTTAGTAAGAGTGCCACTGTATTCTGCTTTGGTCAGGCCCCACCTGGAATACTGTGTCCAGTTCTGGTTCTGGGCACCACAATTCAAAAAGGATGTTGAAAAACTGGAGCATGACCAGAGGAGGGCAGCTAAAATGGTGAAAGGTCTGGAAACCATGCCCTACGAGAAATGACTTAGGGAACTGGGTATGTTTAGCCTGGAGAAGAGACGGTTAAGAGGGGATATGATAGCCCTGTTTAAATATTTGAAGGGATGTCATATTGAGGAGGGCGCTAGCTTGTTTTCTGCTGCCCCAGAGAACAGGACTCGGAACAATGGATGTAAGCTACAGGAAAAGAGATTCCACTTCAATATTAGGAGGAACTTCCTGACAGTGAGAGCTGTTCGACAGTGGAACACACTCCCTTGGAGTGTGGTGGAGTCTCCTTCTTTGGAGGTCTTTAAACAGAGGCTGGATGGCCATCTGTCAGGGATGCTTTGATTTTTGAGTTCCTGCATGGCAGGGGGTTGGATTGGATGGCCCTTGTGGTTTCTTCCAACCCTATGATTCTATAATTCTATGACCCCAGAAAACTGAGGAAAGAAATAAACCCCTTGTGGTTAGAAAGAATCTGAAGACAAGGTAGGTCTTGAAAATAAAACAGGGAATAAAAGCAAAAGTGCAGGCATGGGGGAGAGAAAGGAAGGGAACAAGGTATGGTCAGAGAGGGCCTCAATTGATGCTGTTATACTCTACCAGCGATTAAGTCCCATTCAATTCATTAGGAGTTACTTTCTCAGGCCTTATATCAAGGGTGGACCACATGCAGCCCTTTGACTATCTGCGGGGTTTTTCATCTTTCAGGCATAGATCACCCCAATTTTGCATTTTAAAATAATGAGAATTGAGGGCTAGGGTGTGCAGCTTGCACACAAATTACATTGTTTTTCCTGTCAATGCCTTTTAAAAGTGAAAATTGGGGGGAGTAATGTTGAAACTAAAAGTGGACTTCCCACCTTTATCATTAGCTGGGATGCAGTAACCCTGGTGGGCTTGGGGAGGAACTGGTTGACAAATTTCTGAAGTTGCCCATCCCATCTTGTATAAAATGTTCTGGCTAATCAGTGTTCTGGTTATATGCCATCTTATATATATGGTTTATAATTATTGATGTATTGTACACCACCCAGCGAACTTTTGTTAATAGGCACTTGGAAAATACAATAAATAAAATTAATGGATTGTTAAACAGGACAACAAAAAGAACCCAAGATTTGTTGTTGGCTTGCTTAGCAATTGATTAAAATTTATTTTAGTTCATTCAGTTTCTTTATTTAAATTTTTTTTAAACTTCTTTTTGAGACAAAGCTTCTCTAAGGCAATTCAAAAAGTAAAATTCTAAAATAGAAAATATAGTTAAGTAAAACATTATTTATAATACAGTCGCCCCTCTGTTCTCGCAGACTTGTGGTCCACAGTTTTACATATTCACGGAGGGGCGACCTCTGTTAAAATCAATGTCACACCCCATTCAAGCCTATTGGCGAGTCTCCATTTTTTTTGGGGGGGGGGTCCAGAACAGAGGGCCAACTGTAACCACAACAGTAAAAAATAATAATGTAAGTACAAAAGATATTTTATTTTAAAAGAAACCATGATTTTTGGTTCAGGCATCACAGGAAGCCAGAAATTTACTGAAAATGGGTTCTCTTTTAATTTCTCCTTCCGGTGCTTCAGGAAAGTGGGACATCTATGTTAAGGCTTTGAACAGACTCCTTTCTGTTTATGTGTGTAGTACAGAGCCAGCCTTCCTCAGCCTGAAGCCCTCCAGAAGTGTAGGTTCACAACTCCTTTCATCTTCCAAGAGGGTTAGCTCGGAACAGAGATTGTTTTGGATGATGGCTTCCACAATCTCCTACCCAGTTGTCTGAAGAGCAGCAAATTGCTGAGCCTGATGCTAAACAACATTTCAGTGCAGAGCTTGAAAGAGTTCTTGTTTGGACTACAGCTCCCAGAATCCTCCAATCAGTTCTGGGAATTATAGTCCATAGAAGTAACTTTTTAAAGATCTGACCTAGCATTATATGTGAATGCAACCAGTAAATTTTTGATTGGCTACCTAGGCAAACATAGTGACACTCTTTAGGAGGCCCACTTTAAGCCTCCTTATGTCTTATGCAAGGTTTTGCAAACAACACCTTGTTGCTAATGCTTGTTTGTCTTTTCCTTTCCCCTTCCTCTCTCTCTCTCTTTCTTTCTCTTTTTCTCTCAATCTTTCTCTCTCTCTCTCTTTGTTTGACTTGCTCCGTGGATTTTCTTGGGTAATGTAGAAGAAAATTATGATTATAATTTGTTGTGTGGTTCTCGGTATAGTACTGGCCTCCTCCATCGGGGGCACGCTTGGGTTGTAAATTAAAGCAAAAAATAATAATAATATAATAATAATAATTTAAAAATTGTACATGCAGTGGATATAACAGCACATGTTCCAGCTACCTATAGATAAAACAACTTTATTGGGTCAGCAAATCTAAGTTTGTTGTTCAGCATCATCTCTTCATCCATTTTTATTCATTTGCTGGATGCCAGGGTTCCACCCAGAATGTTCCAATATTCTGGGCTTTAACCGGGTGTCTTGTAACTGCACCTCCCCCTCCTACTGCATCATGGTCCAAAATGTGTGATTCCTGCCCACCCCACAGATTTCCCCTTTCATATCAACAGTTAACCCTGTGGGAAGAAAAGGTTCATAGTATTCTTTTCCTGTTTTGCCTGGAAAAGGACATAGCTATGACCTAAGCAATCACCACTTTGAAAGGCTGTTCTGTAACTTACTAGGATATAGTGTGCCTGAAGGAGCAAAATACTTCAGTATTAATGCTATAGTATTAAGCGCTAGCGAGGGCCGCAGTCTAAAACAGTTCTTCTGAACCTGTTTAATTGCATTCAGTAGTTGTGAGTCCACAGGTTTTCAGTTATGGCCTGTGGAAAGGAAAAGATTTGATGTACTCTTATGCCAGCGTTAACCTTCCTTTTTCATAACTGACAATAAGAAACCCCTGTACTCACTCTCCTTGGGTAATATGGACATGGTTTCCAAGAACTGGATTAATTAAGAGTCTTCAAAGTTTTCATTCTTAGGTACCTGGAAAAAATAAGAGCAAATACTCAGGGCACAATCTGTTCATCTGCTGCATCCTCTGCATCTCACCTCGCCTCTCCCTCCCTTTGCACTCCTCCATGGGTGGAGTGTTCCTGCCACCATTTCGCCTCTCTTTTCCCATTGTCCAAGAGTTATGTTTGCAGGAGGGCTGCCCATTCCTGATGACATGCTTAAGGGACCAACTGGAGCAGCCTCTCAGATATCAAAGGGTGTTTGATACTATGGTATCAGTGCTCTGGTCATTACATATAAATTTACCACTGATATGGCTTCCCCAAAATAACCACTTGTGGAATATAGCCACACAACAAATATTAGTACATTGATACAATCAAATTTTTAAAAGAGTGTATTAGCATTATTTAAAATAGTTAGCCAGTACATGAATGCTACGTATCAACTTGCTGTTGTTAAGCAATATTGCAACTACTGGGAATTTGGTTTATTTATATTTGAAAAATAACAAGCCATGCCAAGCTATCAAGGATGCAAGATTATCACTATTGTATTATCCAAAACTCTTGATTTCAACAGAATGAGATTAGGAAATTGAGACCCTGGCATCTATTAATATTGGGGCTACATGTTCACTTTTTAAAAAATGGATTAATGATTGTGATATGCCACACTATCATTATTCCAGCATTTGTACATAGGAACAAATTAGTAATTCATTTCATTAATTCAATTCAATGCAATGCAAGAAGACCCAAACAAATTTTGCTTCTGTAGCCTTCAGATTAGAGCCAAGCTAAATGCAACATCAGTCCATAGTTAGCTCTGGCTGAGTGGAATCAGAGTTATGGTGAGATTGGGAATTTAATCATTTGCCCCTGCTGTACTCCTGATCAGAATCGGGATGCCCTCCTTCGGTTGCTGTTTGCAATGAGAGGAAAGCACAGTATGGAAAATTTGGTGCAATGGAAGCTCTCTTATATTGTAAACAGTAGCAGGAGTGGAGATCCTAATTGGAACAAGGACACAGGCAAAGTCCCTCCTCCCCTTACTGTGGTTCTCCCCTTTGTGTTAAATATTTAACGTTAAAAAAAAAGCATGAGTTCTAGGACTAACTGGATGAATAATGTCACATTGAATTTGGTCTGTAGAGAAGCAAAAGAAGTAGCTTGGGGCTGAAGTACTTGCTCAGAAATAACACAGAATATAAGAGTGTACCACTTTGGAGTGTAGACAAAATCTCACATTTTGAAAGTATCTCCATGTTAAAAGGAAAAGCACCTCCTTACTCATGGAAAACTACTATAAATGCTCAAGCTTTAATACACCTCCTTCCTTGTTCAAATGGTACATCCCTAAGAGAACCTGTGTCATGCCTGATACTTCTGAACATGTAATTCAGCTCTGAGTGATCTAGAATCAGAAGGAAATGGTGCCAGTTTGGGTGTTCCACTGCCAGAAATCAGCCATAAGGCAAGTAACATCAACAGTATTAGAGCATGCATTCATTTTCTGATAACATTCCAGAATTCTAGACTTGATGGGAGAAGAAGATCAGGGTTTCTTCCCAGAAACTCAACACAAAATTTTTTTAAAAGGAGAAAGGCTGCTGCTTCATCAGTAGTTTTCATAGCAAAGAATAACCACAAATAATGCTAAAATTATCAGCTAATGTTACAGTAAGGAGCTGATAAGGAGAGGGTCTGTGCAATAACATTTTTTTATGCTGGTTCTTAAGGCCAGTTTATATATTCCATAGAATCAAGAGTAAATCTTTTCCTGGACTATTCACTTTCAGGATAGGGATAAAGAATGTGTTTGCATACTGTTTGTTTGTATACTCTCCCATAAAAACAAACTCTTTTAAGGAGAAAGATTAGCATGTCATGGAGAAATTTTCAGCCTGGCCAACTCCCTGACATGCTCATTTTTAGTGTGAAGAATCTTGTTTCATTTTTTTTAATATATATACAGGGGAGCATTAAACATGACTATCACTCCTGTCTGAAGCCCAAATTAGTACAGTCCAGAAAGTGCTGTATTACTTGCTTCTGCTGGATTTATAAACTGGCTCTTACTTTTTGAGTATACTGAAGTTCACAGCCTTAGAAACTGTTTTGGTTGTTTTTCCTCCTTCCTCTGCTCCCCTACCTCCAACCCCACAAGTTGCCTTGACCTAGTGGTCCTCTTTCCTGCATGGCAGGGTCACACAGATACTCAGAGCAGTTGTTTATTTGAACAGCCTGCTGTGGTTCTCACTGCCTGTGGAAAATGAGAGGCAATCCGTTGCTTTGCTTTCCATACATGGAAACAGACAGAGGATTCTACTGCAGGCTAGGAAGAAGGAATCCGGAGAAGACCAGCAAACCCATTTCTGCATGCACAAAGTGTTGCTCCTGCAGAAGAAGACCCTGAGTGCATCCACATCTGAATGCAAGAGCGAATGCCTCTCCATATCAAAGCATCACATGCAGCTCCAGTCATGCATAGTGCATGGGTCTCTCTCCATTGAATCAGTACCTGTCAACTAAAAGCTAGTGCTGAGGAACTGATCATTGGAGAATTATACACTGGCCATGCTATTGTATCATTTCCCACCCTTAAGAAAAACCATCAGGTATTCTTCTTAAAGTGGCCTGTGTATATCAAGGCACATGCCCTAGAGCAATAGTACTCTATTACTATAGTGATGATGCTCAAGGCTAGGAGATGGTTTGAAAAATAATGTAATCAAAAGAAATAAGTCTTTCTTACCCTTGCCAAATATTAGTTCAGTATTTGCGAGTAACGGCTCCTCTCACTTCCCAAAGGTCCTGCAGTATTCTAGAATAATATAATATGAGCCACCTTGTAAAGTTAAGAGAAATAGCTCATACCCTTCCAAGAAAAATAAGTGATGCAATTGTGCCAGCAACCTTAGCACCCTAACTATGCACCCTTTTCAAAGAGCATTAGGTCCTGTAAAGAACACCTCTATAAAGAGCAGAACATTCATTACTAGATTGTGTCATGATATTCTAGAACATTAGTGGCTTCCAGATGTGCATTTATGTGTCTGGAATTATCTGGAATGAGTACTAGTACTCTTCATGCAGTAACCCATGGCTACCAGCTACCCAGTTGTAATACTTTATGATATGATGAGTAGATGTATTGTGGAATCATTCTTCTGAAATATGTAGCCTTTTAAAAATAATAACAATAATTAAGAGTAGTTTGATAATGGTTTTATATTCAGTTTATTTAGGATTATGTAGGGTGCACTTCAGCTGTACATCTGAAAAGGTTTTCTGGTAGAGCAGGGGTAGGCAACCTTTCCCCTTTAAGGGCTGAGGGACTTCAACTCCCAGAAGCCTCAGCCATGTTGGCCAATAGTCCCATGTTGGCCAATAGCTCCTGGGATTCTGGGAGCTGAAGTTCCTCGGCCCTTAAAGGGGAAAGGTTGCCTACCCCTGTGGTAGAGTATGTAAGAATAAAAGATGCCCTCATACAATACAAAGGAATGCCCCCATTCATGTTTTTGCACAGATTCCTTTTCTGGTAGGAGTCACTACATGACATATTGTGCTCCCAAGGCTGAGGGGCTGTAAAAGTAACCCACTCCTGGTGGAGGGCTGGATAGACAAAAGGCAAGGCAAGACTAGTGAAGCATGCAGGGGTGCATTCAGCAGTCTCCTTTACAGCTGGGCAATTTGGACCCCAAAAACATACTGCTAGTTAGTTAATTTCTTTCTTGCAACTTATTAGTGTGGCCTGGGACACAGTTCAGAATTCTTCAGTGGAAGATTATTTCACTTTCCATGGCCAAACTATGAATCAAAATGGGATCTGCATTTGATGCATCCTCTTTGCCTGCAGTCAACTTTGTTGATGATGCACAGAAGTCAGGAAAGTGCATGGCTTCCTCAGAATTGCCTCCACCCTTTTAAAACACCTCTTCAGAAAAAGAAAAAAATCCTTTTGGTACCTGGGCCTCTAAATGGATGAGTAAAGATACATACTGGTCCTGAGGGTTCTAGCCATGGTTGTCTGAGGCTTCAACACACTTTGAATATGGAGAAGTCAATGAAAGCTATTGAGTGTCACCCATATTGGAATAATAAAAGAAAGCTGATGATGACACAATGCAGAAGATCTTCAGAGAATTGTTCAAAACAAAGCTGGAAGGGTAGAAGGCCACTCAATAGTAGGGAGTGGCTCTGGACAATTTAGAGGAGAGAATGAATTACCAGAAGGAAGATGGCCAATTCTTCTATTGCAGCCAATATCCTATACAATTAAGGTCTCCCAACCCCAGTCCAATATCCTAATTGAATGGTTCCATCGACAAATCTGTTCCCCAGGGTTCACATTGTCCAGTGTCATACCAGGGTCCTCCCTTCCCAACACCTTTCCCTTGGGGTGGGGCATGATGATTATTTTTTCCCACCCTACAACTCTCATTATCCTTATCCATTTATACATCTGCTATTTCTTTTGTCACCTTTGATTATGATTTTATAAACTCTCTGTGTGTGCGTGTGTGTACATATCTGTAAATTGTTGTACATAAGTTCAGTGTGGTCTTTGTACCTGTGTGTAAGTGAATTCATGAGGATATAGGTGTACATATAGAAACACAGGTTGTCTATACTTCTGACAGTATGCAATGTGTGTTTGCCTACGTGTGAGTGTGTGTTTCTGTGTCATGTTTCTGGTTTTGCACATGCACATGCTGGCAGATCTTTGCCCCACTTATGACAGAGTGAGTAATAAGTTTATCTGGGATTAAAAGAAGATTGCTCCAAAGTAAAGAATTTTGAGACCTAAAGAATTTTGAAACACATGTATGTACATACGTATTATCTTTGTTTGTCACAGCTAATAGGAAGATTTTATGGACTGTTCTCTTTTTAAGAAGCCACCAAAATAGCAAGTATGGACACCTGTTTCACAACAGATTTTCTGTGTGACTGTTCACAGAATCACTTGATCTGGATTAGGTAATACCATAAAAGGTGTTAAAGCCATTAAAACAAAACAAACAAGCATGTTTCAAGGACTGCTTAAAGGAAATTCTAATCCATTCCAAGTGGTGAGAACTTTTTCATATAAACCCTCTTTTCTATGTTGCATTAACTAACCCGATTATGTGACACAATAGACAATTAAAAAATGTTAAAATTTATGAAGACATCATAAGACATCTGGGAAACTGTACAATAGTAACCATCTGATCTTTTCCTCATTGTTGTGGAAACGGAAATTAGAGGATGGTATATAATCTGGGTTACTTCATCTTGAATGAAGAAATGTTTTTTTGCCACCATTTGTTAAAAAATGTGCCAGTAATTTGTTTTGTTATACCTTATCATTTGATGCTCCTGTTGGACAGTCATCCACAACAGCTTTTTTAAAAAAACTGCTAAGAAAGCTTCTTTGGTTCCAAATTCTTATTTGAGAGATGAATTTATTTAGAGTGGAGTTTCCACAATCAGACCCAGGTGATATTTCTAGTTCTGAATTAGACTGTCTCAGACAGCAGGTGGGGAATCGAATGTCTGAACCAGGGGTAGGCAACCTAAGGCCCTGGGGCAGGATGCGCCCCCCGAGGCCTTTGGACTGGCCCCAGGATGGTCCTGCCGCCGCCCCCCCGCCACCGCCGCCCCCCATGATGATATTGATTATTGTTGTTATTACTTGTTTTTGGGGTTTTCTTGGCAAAATCTCCACAGGGGTTTTGCCATGGCTTTTCTGGGGCTGAGAAAGTGTGCATGCACATTTTTTTAATTTTTAATTTAAAAAATATATTTTTATTTATTTATTTATGGTGCTTCGGCCCCACAATTGTCTGGGGGACAGCAACCCAGCCCCCGGCTCACAAAGGTTGCCTACCCCTGGTCTGAGCCAACAACTTTAAAAAAAAATGGCACCCACATAAAAATTAGTATATCTACTCCCTCAGATGTAAGTTCTGTATGTTTTGGACTGTGTAAAAGACAAGTATTCAAACCATTGATCCTCCAGCTGCAATATCTTCCATTTATAAATATATCTCATGCATCTGCTGACCAGAAAGCTTGCCTCTTGGAGAAACCACACTAAGACATGTGATACTCACATTCATGAAGGATTTTGAAATGTGAACTGTCATGAGGCCCTGCAAAATTGGATCAGAATACAGTGTGTGGCAAACATCTGCTGTATGTCATTGGCATGAATAAGTATGCATCCATGTGTATGTGATACTGTTGATGCCTGTGTCTAGCTTTCACTGTGCCTAAATATATGTGCTCTCTCTCTCTCTGCACCACTGGTTCTCAAAGTGTGAGGTGAAGGAATTGCAAATGGTTGCCCAGTGAAGCAGGGGTTTCCTCTTTGTTTCCTTCCATTCTCTCTCTTGATTGGGTCAGAAAGCCAGAGGGTCTACCTTCATTGCTCCCAGCTGGTGCAAAACTAGAGATCATTTGCCCTGTCTTTTGGGAAGATATCTAGTAACTGAAGATTGTTAACACTATTCTTTAAAATTCTTTCCAGATTCTTACCCATGGAGCATGAGTTAAATTTCTTGGCTTTTTCTTGCCTGGTTGTCTTTGGCAAAGATTCTGTTGACTTGAAGTCACTTAACTGGCAATTTGAGAACCCTCTTGCATAGACAGATAGACATCTATCTACGTATATTATATCCTAGAGAGAAAGAGATAACCTTTGTTTATGTACTGGTATGGCAGTGTATTTGCTTTGCAATGGGTTTCCAGTATGTGCATTTATAAGTAGCCTCTTCCTCCATGCTTCTATTTAATTCTGAGCAGAAAGAGTGGTCCAGTTAGAAACTGATTTCTGCTGTCATAACCTAAAATATGGTTCAGATATAGAAAATAAATCAAATTCTGGACCATCATGTTGGGTTATGTAGAAGCCATTGCAAGTTCAATAGTTAGGTGATATCAGTATATTAATATGTAATAAGTGCCAACTGAAAATGTGAGTGTGATTTGTTGGTGTGGATATGCCTCTCATCTCTATGTGTACACACACACACACACACACACACACACACACACACGAGCACCATTCAAGTCAAATACAAAGAAGTACACATGTTAAGCAATGAACTGTGATTACCCTCAACCAAGCAAAAGAATCTTTGATTCATATATTTGGAAAATTATGATAGGAGGAGCGCTCCCAATTTATACATGAAACACCTGATGGGAAATGTTTGCCCTTAAGGTCTGTCAAACTTGAGCAGACTGTATTTTCATTTGGTTTTGGGAAGCTGAATTTATTTATATAACTATATTTTAAATGAAGAAACTGCCTTGGACTCTTCAAGGAGTCACCTTTAATTTCAGGTCAATATATCTGTTTTAGGAAAACCTTGGTTGGGGAGTAAATGCAGTATATACTCCAGAGTACATTCATACAGCATTGTGTTCTCTCTGTGTAAGTAAGTGCATACTTTTCTTACTTTCTTCTATAAAGCCTTCATCCTGTCATCTCTGTATAAGAGATCAAACTCCAGAAAAGAAAGAACAAAGAAAACTTAGATTTTTTGATCTTTTTTACAAAACATATCCAATATAACACACAAACCAACTGTTTAAAAAAATGCAACAACGCAAAGATAAGACAAACCCTATGAACATGTTGAAATCCCCTTGACTTTCCATTTTGGGTATTGATCTGTGTATTGTTTCAATGTAGGCGGTTTATTGTAGTCTGTGGCGTATTTGCTAAGAAACAACAACGTAAAAACCTTCCTTTTAAAAAAATCATTCTTTTTTCCCATTGACATGTCCTTCTTTTTCATTACTCTCATATTCCTCTCCAAGTTTTTGCTGAACTTTATAGTATTTCAAAAAAACAAAAGAGGGGAGACAAGCTCTTACATATCTCTTTCCCTCCTCCATTTTACCAAACAACCTATTTAATTAGTGGAGGGGAAAAGAAAGGAAGGAAGGAAGGAAGGAAGGAAGGAAGGAAGGAAGGAAAATAAAGGATGTTACCAAAATGGCTTCTCTTTCTCTTCTCCTCCATGCCCATAATATTCATGCTGCAACTTAACCTTTTAAGGGACAAGCATTTCACCCTCTCTTTCTTGTTCCTAATTTCTTTGTTGCTTTTGATTTTGGATCGAGGGAGTTCATCTGACTTCTGTCTGGCATCTATGAGGCTCCCTGTTCATTTTAGTGGAGGAGTACACTTCCGTGCACACAAAGGAATGTGTGATCCCCTTGAACTTACTGAAACGAACAGAGAATTCATGATGAAGAAGCTCCATATCTGAGTAGAGGTTCCAGATTTTTTTTTTTAAAAAAAATTCTTTAAATCCCAGATGATTGACTTTTGGAAAACATCTTAATTTTATTCTGTTCCTTTCAAGTCAAAACCTGGACATTCATAGAACAATTGGCAAGATGCAAGCACTGTGTATTGCAGGAGGATACCACAGATGCATGAACTGGAGAACGAATCCACAGTCTCTTAAATCTGCAGGCACATATTCTTGTTGATCTTAGTGAGAGATTAAGAAAATGTTTCCCTCTCCCACTGAAACCAACAGGACAGAACTGTGCTTAATTTTGGCCCAGGTTGTGTCCACAAGAACTTCCTTTTGAGGCATACACTCACAAACCTTTGATGCTGCTGGATTATAAACATGACACTCTGTTCCCAGTCCCTTACTCCTACTCTTCAGGAAGTAGCCAAATTCAGTTTTGGATGTAGAGGATGTGTTATCAAAATTGCTACATTTCTGTGAACATTAATGTGCCATTCAGACCTTTAATGCTTTTGACAATGGTTCCAGGATAGTAGCAACCTGATGACTTGACCTCAAGTTTCTCCCTCACCCCAATTCTTGGTGAAATTATCTATCAAAAGGAACTAACAGAACTATTGGGGCCCTACAAAAACTCCATCAGCCTGATCTATGCAGCCTCGATTTTCTCAGTTCTTGGGCTAGTTGACAATATGCCTCCTGTAATTACATGGGTTATATCCTCCTACAAAAATGTTGCTTTCTCTTGACACTGTCACCCAAAGAACACCTGTGTTCAGTCCCCATTTTATAAAGAAATTTGTTTAAACAATGTTGGCTCCAAGATGTAGAGAGACCATGGATAAGACACACAGAAATGGAGCATTTGCATATGCTACCATTGGACTGGCTTTGTTCAAAATTAGAATGGGGGCTGCCTTTCCTGGCACCTTGGCACACGCTTGACACTGATGCTTTCTGAAGCCAGCCCTGATCTAGCCTTAATCTGGAAACACCCTTTTTTCAACCAGCTGCATGAGCTGAGATAAATAACATGCTGTTGGAAAAGTCATACAGGAGTATGACTGACACAGAAAATCCAGATCCTGGCAGTGGCAGGGGATCATGTTGGTTGGAAAGTATATAAATTAGATCTGCCACATTTAGACAGTTAATTTATTTCTTCCTGCGAGTACCTCTTGGTGATATCTTTTTGCAACACAAGGTGTGTATCAGCTAAATTCAAAGATAAGATCCAAACTTCATCGTGCTTAGAGAAGATACACTGAAATCAACAGGACTCAAGTTAGTGCTGACTAAATTCTCAGTGATTTCAAGAAGACTACGGTACTTTAAGCTATTTAGATCCAGCCCAAAGAAACAATGTTGTTTCCTTTGAAACATACATTTTGTGCACATTCATGTTGATTAAGGCAGAAATCTAGCACACACTTATCCAGGAGTAGGTTTCACAATGGAACCTATTACTGAGTAGAGATGTATATAGAGTTGCATTGTAGAGCTGTAATTCTTTACCCGTTTACCTCAGTCATTGGAATTGAGTTCTAAAGAAGTAGGCTTAGAATTGCGCTCTTGGTTAATTAATGGACTAAAAGCCATATAGTTTCAGCTAAGATTTATTTAATGAAGTGACAAACCTAATATAAATATACCAAGCACTACACCATAATCTGTCCTCCTAAAATAAATGGACCAATATTTGCTTCCTACCTTTAGCAACAATTTTGGACAAGAATATGGACAACCTAGGCATCATTCCAAGTCAAGTAGATCTAAATTCCAGCTATTGTAGTATTCTATTTTGAGGGATGGGTGGGAGGGAGATAAATTACTCATGTACTTTATACTCTTTATACTCATGGAATAGGTGCATCAAGTGGGATCCAGGCTGAATTATGCTTAGAACAGACCCACCAAAATCACTGGGATTTTACATTGGGTTCCCCCCCCCTCCAGTAACCCTTAGTTGAAAGTCAATTTGTTTAACTTTTTTTTCTGGTGGATAAGAAAATCCATTCCTGCCTCTCTGGAATTTTTCTTTCTCATCACAGTTGAAAGAACTCCCTTGGTCCAAATAAAAGAGTATTTTTAAAAGAAAAAGAAAGCCATCTATCTATCTTTCTATCTATCTATCTAATCTTTCTTTTCTTTCTTAACCCCCACCTCCCTCTCTTCACATGTGGTGCTTTTGAGGACCAGAAGGGCTTGTGAGCCTTGATCGCACAAAGATTTACACGGATACTTAACTTGACATGGAAAGCCCAAAATTTTCAGGGCCTTTTGCAAACGTGCCTAGCAGGATTTGGCCCTGTTTGGAAAAATGCTTTTGTCACCTGTTTGTCTAAGTGGTTTGAAGTGCAATCTGTTGTCATGTTCTCTGGCACATGCCCCATTGAAATAACAGGAAGCTACATATGAAGCACCTGTTTGTTCAGTGGGCATCTATCTACCAATGGGTTGCTTATAAAATCCCTCCCCTTCTGTCTTAGCAAAGCCCTTTTGTAATCTAAAAATATAGTAATACCATATGGAGTTTTTACTAGCCAGAAAGAAAGGTCTTAATATAAACGAGGTTTTCCTTTACCTCCAAGCCATGTCTGTCTTGAAAAAAATCATCCAATATGAACAAGAAAAAAGTGAAAGTTTTTAAATTTTCCATATTTCTTCATAGTAATTTTTTTCTTTTTTTTAACCAATAGTAACAGCAGCATAAAAAGTCATTTCAGAATCATTAACACATGCATCTAATGCCATAATAACCCCATACATTGCTAATTGTTTTATCTAATTCACTAACTTCTCAGGGCCACTTACATTGTTCTGTCTATCTGGATTTTCAGTTTGTCCCACTTTCTGTATACAAAACTTCCCTCCCCTTTCAAACTTTTACTTAGTACATATTTTGATTATTATGATTTTCAGCTGGTTTCAAATCACTGCTGTGCCTCCTGTGGAAAGCACTCTAGGAATTGTAGTTTGATGAGGAGGCTGAAACTTCTGCATTAGAAATCTCTAGTCCCTCTGTGCATATATTGTGCATATATGCACAAAATTCTTTTGTAGTTAGGAGGCATGGTAGTTAAAGCACCTTTGGAACAGATTTACATTTCCAATGTATCCCTGGGCTTAGATACAAACCCAAGAATGAGCAGAAGATTCCACATTATACAGAGAAGGAATACCCCCCTCTTTCTTTCTTTCTTTCTTTCTTTCTTTTTAAATCATTGTTGGCCCTTTAAAAAAAATAAGATTGAGGAAGTAGTTTTTTAAACAGGGTTGAAATTCCTGTAGAACGTAAGCATTTTTGCAATAGACCAACAGGACATGTCCTTGCTATTCAGATCCATTCAGAAGTGGAGAGATGAAATAATTGTGGGATTTTTAGAGGTGAACTCCCGTATACACATGTGTATGTATATATATGCACAGAATGGGGCACTGGAATTCAGTGTGTGTTGAATAAACCCTGCATCACAACAGACTGCTGGATCATGGCAATGTTCAGTTTGGTGGGATGCAGGCTCAGCCTGGAAATAAAGCAAAGTTAGGTTGTCGTGTGAATCTTGGCAGGATTCAGGGCCCAAATTTGTTAAAGGAAACATTTACTCATCTCACTTCTTTATTCTCCTCCCTTTCCTCCTCTTCTCTTCTTCAAGAATATTTTATCCTCCACTTTTTAGTTCCTTCCCCGCCTCCGTGTGTAAATACCAGCTGCTGTGCGTGATGGGTGATTTCCCTTCTTCTTTCCTTCCTTCTCTCCCTGCCCCTCACCCCTGTTTTTTCGTGGAAAAAGTTGCGTTCGTTTTGTTCTGAATGCGCTTTACTGGCTGACTTCGGAGGGTTTGAGTGTTTTTTTCCTGGGGAAGTTTTGTTCTAGATTTCTTTCCAAATTTGTTTGTGTGGCTCTTGATTACTTTTTTCTTTCTTTAAAAAAATGGTTCTTTTCATTTAAAAAAAAAACTGTTTTCAGTTTTTTTCAATGTCTGTCCGAATGTGCTTAGTTAAAGCCAGTGACTAAATGCTAAACCTTTCCAAATGCTCGATGGCTTGCACGCTCTCACCAACGAAAGTTGGTCTAATAAAAAGGTATCACCTTTTGCCTGCCTTGTGTCTCTCCATGTGTGGTGAAAAGTCCCTCTCTCTCAATCTTTCTCAATCTCTCCTCCTTCTCCTCCTCCTTCTTCTGGTTTTACTTCTTGCATGTTGTCTAATTCTGGAGGAGCTTGCCAGATGAATTTGTGGCCAGTCAAAGTCTGAGATCATGGAACTCTCAAGGAAGCTGAGCTATTCAATCTAATATTACTTTCAAAGCTGAAGCCATAACAGTTGAGTTTACTACAAACAAGATCAGTTGAATACATATGAAGTGGCGTTACCCCATGCCAGACCTTTCTAACCAAGTATCACCACCTGACTGGCAGCATTTCTTGAGGGCCTCAGACAGAGAAAATGTCTTTCCCATCACATGCCACCATAGATCCTTTTAGCTGGCAGGGCCAGGGGCTGAACGCCAGGGTATTCTGCCTGCCAAGTAGGCATTCTACAAATGAGCTGTAGTCCTTTTCCGTCCCCACATAATTATAGTTTTTTTATACTCATCAGTCCCACATGGGGGAAGCCCAAACCATCAAGGTGTGAAATGTCAGCATTCAAGAGCTTTTCTGGAAAGTCCTCAAGGTAAGAGTATAATTGTCCCATTTCAGAAACTTGGGACTATGTGCAAGAGTGGTAAAAGCCTAGACTTACGGTAGTTTTCTCAGTTTCAGCCTCTTTCCCTTCCTCAAGACTGGCAGCAACAAAATGCAAAGTGGGCTGTTCTTGACTGTTCAGAAAGTGGGTTTGTTAGCAACTTTTTTTCAAGGAAGGAGCCAGCAACTCCCTTCTGTATTGTGCCATATAGAATTTCACCTGTCAAAGAAAATGTAACCTGAGACTCCCCAAACCTCTGACCCAGGGAGGACTTTTGAGTATTCTGTCTGACAACCTCTTTTATTTTTATCCTGCTATCCTCCAAATTGCTCAGAACAGTGTGCATGATCTCTCCCCACTTTTATCCTCCAAATATTCCCATGAAGTATATTACATTGAGAGACAGAGTATGGCCTTAGGCACATAGTGAGCTTCAGGGATACAAGAGAATTTGAGCCCAGGTCTCCATACTGTCCCCTTTTTCTCTCAGTTTTTTCCCCTCTCTCAGTCATAAATAGGTTAAGAAGATACTTTAGAAGTATTTTATTTATATGATGGCTGTCATCCTATTAGTGACATACACAGATGTAAGTCCAGCTTATGCTATGTATACATTTTTTCTGTCATTGTGATAGGAGGAATTCACTAGCTCCCTTATGCAATGCCCCCAACCCCCCAGATATTCACTGTTTTTCTGTGTGTTCTCACACCTTATGGGGTGGTCATGGGAGGTAGGGCAGTTGAAATTTTGAGGGCTGCATTCTGATAACTGGATACATGATAATACTGGCATCCTCTGAGACCTCCAAGGGTGCTCCAGAGGTCTCAGAGAATGATGTTGCCATGGTGCATCCAACCATCTGAACATAGCTGATGATCTTTGGCTGCCCCACTTCCCTGGCCACAATATGATTGTGTCATGGTATAGAGTCTGAGGCAGATGGTGAGCTTCTGGGGATGGGAGAAAGGAGGTGTGGCATAGTTCCACCTGAAGAACTTTAAACTTCATCTCCTCAGTTCAGGATCTTGACCTATATTTACATTATATAGCAGTATATGATTGAATTAATTATCTTAAAGTAACATTTTCAAATGGCATCCAGGAATGTATAACTGGATTTGAAATGAAAAGAGGTAGACATGGAGAATGCCACAGACTTTATTAGCAAAGAAAGCCATGGGTCAAAACATCATATTGAATGGCCAAGCTACACTTGAGAAAATGTCTTGTATGTCACACACAAAATTCTGACTTAAATGAAAGCCACACCTAGCTGTGAATGCATATATTTATGAAAGGAAAAGCTGAAGAAAAGAACATGTACAAGTAACAGTTGAAAGCCTTTGTGGTTGAAACCGAAAATGAGATGTGCAGTACAGATTTGAAATACATTGAAGAGTTTAATAATTAAAACATGGGTAGAGATCAACCGTTGACCTTGGCCAAAAGGGGCTAACCTAGAATGAAGGATCAGATCTATAGAACTGTTCATCTCTTTCTGTGTGAGTTCCCAAGCATCTCTGCTTTCAACAAATTTTTAGCACTCCTAGATGCATTCAGATTCAGAAACACAAGAGTGCTGCTTACTTGAAATCTCAGAAGACAGATTTTTTAAAAAAGAAAAACAATTGAGTCCTCAGTCAAAGAGTCTGTGGGCTTTTACAGACTGCCAGAAAGAATGCAGCTTGAGGCCACTTTAAGTGTCTTGGCCCAGTGCTAGGGAATCATGGGAATTGTATTTTTTCTGGGACATTGAGCCTTCTTTGTCAGAGAGCTTTGGTGCCACAATAAACTACAGTTCCCATGATTCCTTAGCACTGAGCCAGGACAGTTAAAGTGACCTCAAGCTGCATTATTTCTGGCAGTCTGTAAAGGCCCTGTGTCATGGTGAGCTCCTTGGTCCTTACCCACCCAACAAGATGAAAAACCAGAATAAATGATGCAGAGAAAGAGTGGGGGGTGGCAGGATAAACCTTTTTGCAAAAATGAGACCAATTGTGCAAATTTTGCCAACTTAACAGATCAACAATTGTGAGAAGTGGGAAGATCCTTTCCCCAGACTCTGAGGGAGAGAGCAGTCACTGAGTTAAGGCTGAATCTTGTGTGGCCTGCCTCAGAGGAAGAGCTTCAAAAGGACAACTCTGTTTGCAGCTCAGGAGAATTATTTCCTTGTCATCATCCTCAGATACCTGTCTTTTTCCCCCAAGAAGTCCCTCCCTTATGGGCATTCTTCCTTCACAACTGTGCCAGTTAGTGGGGCAGCAGGAAAAATGCAAAGGTAATTTGAGATGCCCACCATATATGCCTGTCAATTTAATGAAGCACCTTCTCTTTCTACTGAACACTGGCTGAGTATATACCATCTGAGCCTTTTTCAGTCGGAATACCCTCCTCTCCCCTACCCCAGTTGCATTACAATTCCCAGAGTTCTCCAGCCAGTTGTTGTCTGGAAGAAACAAGGCTGGGGAAGACAGCACTGACTCTTTGCTCAGTTGGCACACAATCAGTTTCCCACCCATCATCCCAACTGCCCCAATTCCTGTCACCCTTTGATCTTCCTGTTTCTGTTCCTGTCTTTCTACTCAGTGAGAGATATGAATGAAAGTGGAAGGCTAGGTTTTCCATAACTCCAACAACAGTTAGGTTAGGTAAGGTAATTTTAATCATGAAGGGGGTAGTGTACTACCTCACATATTTCCAAATTTGGTGAGCCAGCTTGGCTGAATTGGGAAGAAGCCTCTGTTCACCCTGTTGAGTGGTGCTCTGGACTTGTGCCCCTAAGTCCCACTCTGATGGCACAATTGAAATCCCCAGAGGCTCACCAGGGCTGTCAGAGTGAGGCAATCATACAGTCATTGGATGACTCTCCCCTTCCTGATTGTTCTTTACCAGCCAAAAGGGTGAACACAAATTCTATATACAACAAAATCCACAAAAACAAAAGGTGATACCTTTATTGGGCCACCTCCAAAGTATAAAATACATCATGTAAGCTTTTGAAGCTTCACTGGCTTCTTCATTAAGCAAAGATGTTAAAAACCATACAGGAAAAGAAAGGTGATGTTAGAGTCACAGGCCTACATTTTGTCTCAGATGTTACTTCTGTTGTCAGTTAAGATGGTCTGGAAGGATCTCAGTGCAGGCAGAGGGCACTCCCCTTCTTGGCTATGTGAGGACTAGGGACAAAAGGCAATAAATGGCAGGTAATAAAATTTTAACTCCATTAGCAACAGAAAAGTACATTCCTAGAGATCCAAGCTGCCCTTGTCAAGTGTGACAATAACTGCCCCTTTCTTAGGCAGAGAACACTGAACTTCTCATGAAGTTCCTATACTGTTACATATGGAAAAAAAATAGTAACCCTCTTTTATTTCATATTATTTATTTGTATAGATCATAAGCAGTCTTAAGAAATTATTGATACTTAGCATGCACAGAGGCTCTCACTCCCTCAGTGAGGAGGCTGGGCACCACCGCTTCAGTTCTTTGCTTCCTGGCCAAGGCTTTCCTTTGCCTCTAGTTCCTGCAGTGCGCTGTCCAGAGTCCTGATACTGAGCTACCAGTATGTGTGCTAAGAATCCAACAGCTCTGCTGAACCAGACTTTAAGAATGCACATACCCTTCTAGGGCAAAATCCACTAAGGCATTGTTATTCAAAAGTGGTGGTCAATGGACCAGTGTTGGTCCACAAGCCATTGGCTGCTGGTTCACAGCAAGTTTCCAGAACATAGTTGTAGCCAATTGGCACAAATGTAGTGCTGGCCATTGCGGGAAGAAATCAGCTGGTCCTCACATTAGCTTCAGAAACAGAAGTAGGTAGATGCTTCTTGAAAATCTACACACAGATTTTCCCACTGCTCATACCCTGGTAGGCTCCATATGAAAAGAGAAAATCTTAGCTTCTATAGCTCACTAATAGGCCTGTCTTCTTCTTTGTTGACCACTTGTATATTGTGCTCTATAACCCATTTACCAGCAAAGTAGGAGGCAATATACAACCTTGCCCCATTCCATCCCACTTCTAATGCCACTAAACCCCTTCCTGGATAGGATTCAGTCACGAGAAGGAGAATCACAAGATTTGGATGGTACCTGGCAAGAAACTTGCCAGTCCAGCACCTCCAGTTGGTGCTTATCAATCTAGAATTTGCTCACGTTATGTGACTTGTAGGCTTTTCAAGATTTAGGTTTTTCTGGCTGCTGATATTTGTCTGTTTTTTCTTGTTTTTGTTCAGAGTATTGTCTTCAGAAAGAATCAGTTCCCTCAAAAGAATGATTTCAGAATGAAAATGGGTTTTAAACACATACAGGACAATATCGTATTAGCCTTCAAGGCACTTGTTCTAGCAATATAATATCCTCTCTATGTTCCAGCTATTTGAGGGCTTAGTCTCCTCCACTTAGGGCCAGTCTACATGATGAAAATCCTCTACATTCTGTGCAAATAGAATGTGATCCCAGCACATGTGATTTGCAGGTGTTTGGCATTTTTTGGTTGGGGGGGAGGGACTCCTCAAACCTTGCAAAGAAATGGATTTGTAGCTTTTACTAGTGAGGGTGCACATCATCAGATGTCTGACAGTCTGATTTGCAGATGCCAATATGCCTGTTGGAGCTCCTGCACTCATAAGGGATCCTTGGATCAAGCTCCCTGGGCTCTCCTCAACCTTTTGTGTGATGTCAGTTTTGTGATGGAGGGCAAATGGGACTCTTTTGTCTCTTGAGACAGTGGGCAGACACTTCTGATCCATGGCTTTCCCAAAAGCCAGCAGTAAGAGCCAACATGTTGTAGTGGTTTGAGCATAGGACTACAGCTCTGGAGAGCAAGGTTCAAAGCCCTGCTTAACCATTAAAATTCACATTGGTGACCTTGGGGAAGTCAACCCCTCTCAGCCGTGGAGGAAGACAAAGGCAAACCCCTCTGAATAAATCTTGCTAAGAAAACTACATGATAGGGTCATCTTAGGGTTGCTAGAAGTCAGACATTACTTGAAGGCTCACAGCAGCAGCAGCAGCAGCAATAACAAAATACCAAACCTCTTCCTTCTGTCCTTTGGAAGCAGACTCTCAATTTCTGGGTTTGTGAATATGTATATTTCTAATTTCTTCCCTGCCCCTGAGAGGTCAGCAGAGGTGCAGTGTCTCACTCCAGTGCTAGGGGGCACTGCACCATGGAGAGCACAGTACGTGGCTCCAGGTAATCATACCTCCATGTCTTATCCAGAGGAATGCCCCAACTGAGCAGCTTGGAAACCAAGCAGGCAAAATTTCATTATCTAATCGGATTGCATGCTAATCGGGTAGGGTGGATAATCCCAGATCGTTAAAGGGAAATCTTGTTAGAACAATCCCATTTCGAATGCTCAGTAATCCTGCTGTGTCAGAACAGCTGGACAAGGCTGACGCAGTACACAGCCCTCTGAGCTGGGGATTTGAACATTGGTCTCGACCGCCTTGGTCTGCACATTCGGGAATATCCTGAATTTTCCCCCAATCACCATTAACTCCACAAAACACTTATCAAGAATTCTTTTTCCCCACCCTAAGCAAAGCCTTTAGGCCTTGAACACTGTTAAAATAAACAAATTATGAACATGTTTTACTAGCATGGAGAGACAACTTCACCTGTTCTGGCTGGCCTGCAGTAGTTAAAGGCAGAAGGAACTTGATGGGTATTTGGAGGGGATGGGAGGCATGACAGCCCTTGTAGTGACCCTGTACATGCGGTGTCTCAACCCCACGTTATGGATGGGGAGCACAAAGACTAAGAATGCTTTATAAATTTAATCAACAAAGAATGAAGAGGGTAGGACATGACAGCAGGCTCCTCTTCCCCAGCTGTTCTTGTTTGTAACTTCCCTTTTTTAAAAAAAGGCAAGATGGGTATTGGTTTCACTGGCAAGCTCCAAATCTGCTTAATTGGCGTAATTTTTATAGCGCTGTAGAAATCCAGCTGTGTCTAAGGCCATAGTTGCTATTCTATCTACACCATAGGTCTTCCTTGTCTAAGAATTCAGGTTTCCTTATATACAGAAAAGGGATTTTCATTGAAAATTTTGTGTAGGGATCAGCTCCTAGCCCAGCTCCTTATAATTTTTCCTTTCCTCTTGGTATTTTGTTGTGCCTTGCAAATTCACAGGTAGTAGGGAAGAGCATCCCTGTATCCCCTGCTATCAGAAGGTGGGCATCTCCATTCCCTCAAAGGTATTTGGGGAGACCACAACTCCCAGAATTCCCCAAGCCTGCAGGGTCAGTGGCTATAGTGACTGAGGCAACTCTGGGAGCTATAATTTAAAAATAATAATAATCTAAATATTGCAGCTCCTAGCAGACTCTTGGGTTGCTTGTGCAGCTGGACTCACTCCATCCACAACAGTAGCTTGGTGATGTTTGCACAGTATGAGCCAAAGAGAGCCATTCCCACCTTTTGAGTGCCCTGTCTCGTGGTCTGAACATCGGCATCTTCTCAATACGGTTGTCAACTTTTTAATGTTACTCTCTGCTCCTCCACTTTAAACAACAGCTTGACCTGAATGCAGCAGTCTTGCTCATCACTATACCAGTAAAAGCAGCAACCGTAGTATCAGCACCAGTAGCCAAAGCTGCCATTAAGGACAAAGGAGCAAGTGGGGCCACCCTCCCGCTCCTATCCATTGGTAGCCTTATTCCCGAAAGCAATATTTTGTTTTGTTTTGAATCCAAGCAAGCTGTGCAGAGGGCAAAGAATCCGGGTGCTGTGCTTCAGGATGTGACTCTTCTGCTTGAGTCTAAAGGCACGTAAATAAGCAAAACCAAATAAGCAAACCAGCACAAATAATAATAGCAGAAGAGGCAGGTGCAGCAGCTGGCTGTAAGATATTCCCAGCCCTCTCTAGAGAAACCAGCAGTCCAGACAGTTATACAAGCTGTCAAACGGTAGGCCCGGCCCAGAACATTCTGATCTGTCAACTTATTCTGACCTGTGGCAGCCTCCCGCCTTAAATGCTCATATGCACGCAGTGCTCTGTCCGTTCCCATATATCCTGACCTACTGCCCTGTGGCTTTAATAAATGTGGTTTAAAAATGTTCTTTTTTCTTTTTTCTTCCTTGCAGACTTGGTTTTATTTTTAGGCTCCCCCAGCGCCTGGAAGCAGAGCTTCTTAATGCAGTGGGTTTTGCCATCAATATTGTCCTACTGCCCTCTGGTGGTTATTGGGGATGGATTAAATCTGCACATAAATACAATTGTTATTCTTTTTTGTTGCTGCAAGTACAGTCTCTTCTACCCACCCATGATGCGATAAGCTTCTCACTTGTCATCTGTAATATAAAAACAACAACAACCACAAAACCCACCTCTCCCTTAACCCTTTACTGTAGAAAGCAGATGTCACCTTACAGTGGGATTTGAATTTTCTGCAGGTTTGTTCTCGCCAATAGAAGGTAAAATTATCTAATTTTGCTCCTAATGATACATGCTTTGCCTGTTACAATGCCTACATTTATCACAATGCCTGACACTACAGAACTTACACCTCAAGCAAGATACAGAGCTGTGTCTCAACACCACCATTGTTCTTCCTCTGCAAGATTTCTTGCAATATTTGCTTGATGAAGAAGCCAGTGAGCTTCAAAAGCTAGCTTGAATTTTGCATCTTTTAGTTATCCCAATAAAAGCAACATCACAGTGTGTTCTTCAGATTATGATCATCAGAGCTACCCCTGCATATTTTCCAGAATTATAGGTGTGGCTTTTATTTTAAGGGTGGTGGTCGTGGTGGGATAAGATGGAGAATTGCATTTTTGTACAAAGGAGCAGGGCAAGATTACTAGCAGTTCCTGAGCAGCTCAATCATTTCCAGACCTTTTTAGGGGTTGGAGCTCATCTCTAGACCATGAATGAAAAAAAAAACTATATTTGCTGGTTACACAGAAGCCATGAAAGATTATTTTTCTGGGTAGTTGATATTCTAGCTTTTAAAAAGATGGAATGAAAAGCAAACAGATTTCAATCCAGAAAGAAAAAGGAATTCATACAAGATGAGATGGAGCTTGAATTAATAACCTCAGCACCTGAAGAACAAGGAGGCTACTTTAATGAGAAGCAGCAGCAGCTATAACTAGAATGCAAAAATCAAAATTGAGGTTCCTGTGCTGCTTGGTGCCCTAACGCCAATGCAGCCTGCCTTAAGGCTTGTCTTTTTGATTCATATGACACAATCATGATTCTTGTTCAGCCGGGTGTAGCCACATTGCAGAATTAAAGCAGTTTGACACTACTTTAACTGCCATGACTCTATCTTGTGGATTCTTTGGATTTGTAGCTTGGCAAGGCACCAGCACTCTGACAGACCAGGCTGAATACCTCACCAAATTACAGATCCCAGGATTCTACAAGATAGAATCATGGTAGTTAAAGTGGTGTCAAACTGCTTTAATTCTGCAGTGTGGCTCACCCCAAATGCCAGGCAGAGGTTCTGCCAAAATAACTCCCCAGCCTCTCAAAGGAAAAGCTATACCTGCCAGATTTTTGCCCAGCTGATGCAAAGACAGGGAAACTTTGGCTCTCCAGATGTTGTTGGACTCTGCCCCAGTCATCACCTCCAGTGATCAAGGTGAGGGATAGGAGAGCTGGAATCCAACTACATCTGATGACCTGTGAGTTCCCCAAGTTGAATTAAAGCTGAGGGTGGGACAATAAGAAGGTCCATTGTTTCCCAGAGGCAGGTCCTGGGCTCAGCACCCATTGATATTTTCAGAAAAAAAGAAAGAAGCGAAAGCCTCATTTCCCCCTGCAGCAGAAGAAAGTTGGCCAATGGAGTGCACCATCCCAGATAGTGAATGGGGGCTGACATCTTTGAGTGTGGCTGTAAATGAAAAAGCTCTCCCCAGATATAAGGTAGAAGGGAAAAATGAGCTCAGCTTTAAACTGGCTCCTTTCTGTACATAAAAACCAACAAAAAACAGGTCACAGAGTATTGCTTTTACTTGAGTGGAAGCATAAGAATTCCTTGTGTGCATCTAAAGGAGGAGCAGCTGACCTCATTAAAATGGCAGCCTGGGGAGCCTGGAAGGGCTGAGGGCCACAAAAGCAAGGGCTGTCCCATGTCCACCCCTGCTCTAAAATATTCGGAAGTGGACCCTTCTGAATATGTACAAATGAGTGCTCCTCTCAGCCTTGAGTGATCTGATAGCCACCATGTAGCTTCCTAGGGAGCCAACATGGTATAGTCGAGTTGGAGCATTGGACCATAACTCTGGAGACCAAAATCTGAACCCTCATTTGGCCATGAAAACCCACTGGGTGGCCTAGGGCAAGTCACATGCTCTTGGCCACAGAGAAAGGCAGAGCAAAGCTCCTCTGAACAAATTCTGAACGAAGAAAGCCCCATGATAGGCTTGCCATAAGTCAGAAATGACTTAAAGGCACACGACAGCAGCTTCCTAATACAAGGCTTATTCCAAAGTATAGATTTGTCCTGTTCCTAGCCAAGATCTACATCTTTTCAGGGACTCATTGCTTGGTCCTAGACCTGCTGCAGCTGCTTGTTGACATAAGGCCTAAGCAGACTACCAGAAATAGTGCACATTAAATTGAGTCACTGCCCTGGCTCAGTGCTAGGGAGTCATGGGAATTGTATTTTTTTCTGAGACATTGAGCCTTCTCTGACAGAGAGCTCTGGTGCCACAATAAATTACAGTTCCCATGATTCCCTAGCACTGAGTCAGGGCAGTGACTCAATTTAATGTGCACTATTTCTGGCAGTCTGCTTAGGCCCATAGTTTGACCTGCCCACTCCAAGCATGCAGTCAGGGAGGAAATAGAACAGTATATTTAATTTGCCTTGTACTCTCTCTCTTCTTTCTTTCTTTCTTTCTTTCTTTCTTTCTTTCTTTCTTTCTTTCTTTCTTTCTCTTTGGGGCTGTGTGGATTGGACCCAGAGGGAGTGCTCAAGCAGCAGTGAGAAAAGCAAAGCAAGAAGGGAGCCCACTGGAGGCATCTGGCTGAAGCACTTCCCGCAAAACAGGGAGTCACCATTGCCCACTCATATACAAGCATTTCCTACAAGCAGGGCAATCAAATATGACTTCTGTCAGGCCTTGAACTTAAGGACTCCTAGCTTTTGAACCCATGTCTGCAGTTCTTCCTTTAGCCACAGTGGGATCTGCAGCTTTTCATGGATAATAATACTTCCAAACTATAAGGACCAGAAACTGTAAAACAGTGCTTTACGTGCATGTCATGGAAAGATATGCCTGCAGATTTCTGCAGTAGCCTGTTGCTAAAGGTACAGAAAGTGAAAGAGATAACTTTCCACCTCTCTGTGGCTACTTGGCAACCCTAGTTCATCTCCCAGGCATAAAACAATTTAATTCCGGGCAACATGTTTGCTGGAACCCTTTCTTCTCCTCTGAGATGGGGAACAAGCCTGGATAGAACCATACTATTTTCCTCAAATTGTGAGTCCCACCCAAGGAAGATCTGGAACCCTGAGCAATGGCAATCCACCCTGTTCCCTTGGGCAATGAAGCAGAGAAATTGAATAATCCACCACACTGACAGATGTCTTGTCTCACTGATGCTGACTTCATTCTCCCACCCATGTAGCTGGGCCAAGTTAACACCCTAGAAGCAACATCCTAAGTCATCTCAGTGCTTCTTGTTGATTGTTGCTACATGCCACAAATCATTTCTCACCCAACATCTGCATTTATTGCTAAGAACACAACTAGAAATAGAGGTCAGAAAAATGGAAAAGAAAAAGTACAGAGCCAGCAAACCCCCCAAACGTCCTGATTTGGCAGTGACAGTCCCAATTAATCCTCTGTTGTCCTACTTTTTCAGATGATTTTAAAATGTCCCAGTTCTTTTCTTTTCCTCCCACTTTCCCACTTTGTCCTCAGTTTGCTTCAATTGCTGCAGACTGAATTCAAATTGCTAAAGTAGTTTGCACTCTATTAATTCAACAGGCAGGAGAGGATAGGATGGAATCTTGCCCTTCCCTGTAGATTCAGGCAAAAACAAACTGCTGCAGACCCTCCTAGCTCATTAACAACTTTTAAAAAAATTGCTGATGGCCAACTCTGACGTTGCTTGGCCACATGTCCCAGTTTTCATCTATGAAATATTGAAGGGTATGAACCAGTCTCAGTTCAAGGGCTAAATCAAGCCTGGTGACTTTGCAAAAGGCACTTTCTCATCTTCAGTTCTACTTACATAAAACAGAAAGGATAGCCAGGCTGGTGAGCCCTATCAGATCCTGGCAAACTGAGCACAAATGGTGTTTACACGAGGAATTCAGCCTCCTGATAACCTCTTTTTAACTTTCTAGTATTTGTACATGTGAAAGAAATAGGTGAAATGTGGAAATTTAAAAAGTTTCTAGTCCTCATGCTTATGGAAGATGCAGAGGAAACAGACATCCTAAGTTGTCTGGACTCATGATAACATCACTGTAGAATAAGGGCTCAGTATAGTCCAGTGTACCAGGTGTGATGAATCTATGTGTTATCCTCATTTTTCAATACCTATTTGGAGTCAGGAATATATTTTCTTCATCAGATCATAATATGATAAAAGGGAGAAAAAACCTTGCCCTGGAGTGTGACTGTGCTTTGCTTACTAGCTTGCTATCTCTGGCTCTGCATCCTGTTAGATGTTAATTTTGTAATGGACAACTCAAGTCTCTGAAGATGGACATTCTAGGACATTCATTGGGCCTAAATATCCAAACAAATATGACTGTTGGGTGCAGCTAATTTTATCTTTCCTTCTAATGCAACTCAAAGAGGTACAATCTGGTAGCCAAGAGAAGCATATAACCACAGAATGTTCCTGCCCAAAAGGATGAACCTCTTTGTGATACATTTAATTATAAATACAGGTCCTCTGTGCTCATGAGGACTAGAAACTGGATTTTTCTGATAATTGATAAAGGCACAACATCCAGCAGGAACTTGTTTTTTCTGTTACAGATTCCATAAAGGGAGTCCAGATAATTCTCCATCTGTCCTCGCTAATCATTCCAAAATGTCAGGAGCTTCTGCAGTTTCCTGTGTGGGTGGGGAGCAGAAAACATTGAAAGACACATAGCACTGCTACCCCTAATGTTGGTCAGCTTACATTATGACAGTATTTGACATCCAGCCAGAGGTGACCTCCCTTTTCTTGCTGACTACACCTTATTGATGGCCTATGAGACATTTCCGTTTGCCTTCCCTGCTAAAATGTACAGATGGCTTCCTTATCCAGATGTACAGCTTCTCCTTTGCCCTCTGGTCTCTCTTTCTCTCTTGTCTTTCTGTTTTCAAGCAGGTGGGGAAAGAGAAAGAATCTGGAACTGATGTACTGGTGTTATAGCTGGCACTTAGCTGAACCATGACAACTCAATGCCACTAGGGGCCACTATTTGCCCAGGCCACAAAGTTGGTACCTTTCTAGAGCCTCTTGTCTTTCAAACTGCTCCAGAGGAGTTTGATGGTCCCTCTAAATCAGTGGTTCCCAAACTTTGATCCTCCAGGGGTTTTGGAGTTCAGTTCCCAGAAGCCCTAGCCAGCTTGGCCAACAGTAAGGAATTCTGGGAGCTCAAATCCAAAACACCTGGAGGAACAAAGTTTGGGAACCACTGCTCTAAATTTTATCATCTTAGATATCAGAAGAACAATCAGGGCACACAAGGCCCTGAACAGAGAGCTTGTTCCCTGGAAGGTTTCATCCATCTCCCTGAACTATTTGAAGGCCCAGGAGAGAGTGTAGGGGACATTTTAGGCCATGTAGTTGATGCAGGGCATCTGTGAGGTTCAGCAAATCTAGCCTCCAGTCTGTTTCAGAGGAATGTGAATCTTAATCTTTAATTTCCTGGCTGCAATACACTGGGAGAGCTCAAATAGGTAGATGGATCACAATGCGCAAAAGCAATATTTGAGAGCAGACTGTATCATACCTTCCAACTGTCCCTATTTGGCAGCGACAGACCACTTTTTTCAGCTGCTTTAAAAATGTCCCAGTTTCTCTTTCTTCCTCCTCCTCTGCTTCCTCCTCAGTTTACCTCTATTGCTGTAAATAGAGTTCAAGGTACAAAAGTAGTTTGTACTCAATTAACTTGGTGGAGGAGAGAGAAAAAAAGATGCAGAATGTTGCCTTTCACCGTTGACTGAGGCAAAGCAAATTGCTGCAGACTTGCCTAGCTTGTGTGTTCTTCTCATTAATAAGCTTTGCTGTCTTGACAAGATTTTGATGTTGCTTGGCCTCATGTGTCCCAGTTTTCATCCATAAAATATTGGAGGGTATGCTGTTTGAGGCCTACTGTTTTAGAGGAAAAAAATTGAGTCAGAAAAATTAACAAGATTTATGGTATAGGTTAGGCTACAGGTTAGCTTTGGTTATTAGAGTACAAAGTTCCAGGGAAAATCTTCACAGTGAGCTGTTCAGTGGTTTAAATTCTCCTATGAACCAGATTGTGTTGTTGTTGT
>CM034710.1:8953247-8998173 GCA_020142125.1 Phrynosoma platyrhinos | reverse complement strand
CCCTTGTGGTCTCTTCCAACTCTATGATTCTATGATTCTATGATAATATTTAACCCTAATGGTTTAGGAATTCAGCTCTCAGAGTCCCTAACTGGTCAAGCTGGCTAGTCCTCCAAAACCATAAAGATGACCAAAGGTGGAGAACCACTTTCTTAGGCAATGAATGGAAGAGGAGAGAGAAGTTGTTCAATACTCTCACCTTTATAAACCAATTTGGATCCAACCACTAGTTTCATTCTAGTAAAAACATGGCTGTTTACTAAAGGCTGTCAGGCCGAATTCACCAAATCTATACATGCTTTTCTGTAAGCTTGTTTTTGCTTTTCTTTGCTGTTCCAGAGGCTAGGACACAAACCAGAGGATTTAAATTGGAAAAAAAAAGTGATGCCATCTAAACATTAGAAAGGGTTTGTTTTTTTTTATGGTAAGAGCTGTTTGTCAGTGAATAGACTGCCTCAGAAAATAGTGGCAGGTTTTCAACAGAGGTTGGGCAGCCATTGCTTTAGCTGTGGATTCCTTCATGACAGGGGGTTGAACAAGATTGCCCTTGCAGCTCCTTCCAACTCTCCGATTCTATGGCTTTAAACTATCTTCCTTTAACGTGTCAAATTGTTTAATTTGTTCTCAGTCTGTTTAAATTATTTTTTACTATTTTAAACTGGTCAGAGTTATGTTAATGTATGTATTATATGCTGCCCAGAGGGCCTAAATACCCTAAAGCAGCCATTTTGCTTTCCACACATGCGCATGATGGTGGGTGCCATTTTGGAACGCAAAATGGCGCTACACATCATGAGTGCATGTGCACAATGCTGGCGCCGTTTTGCGTTCCAAAATAGTGCCTGCCATCATGTGCATGCGTGCGTGAGCGCAGGCCCCATTTTGAAAATGCGCATGCACATGACGGCACTCCTCCCTTTGGCCCACCGATGATCGGGGGACAGCGGAACCGGCCCCACCGGCAAAAGGTATGCCGACACCTGCCCTAAAGGCACCAGATCCCATTTGATCTTGGAAGCAAAGCAGGGTCAGCCCTGGTTAGTCCTTGGATGAAAGATCACCAACAAATAATTTGGCACTGGGAGACCACCAACAGATTGCTTGAAATATGAGCTATATTTCGGAAGCAGGAACTGGCAAAACCACCTCTCAGTATTCCTTTCTTAAGAAAACCCTGTGAAATTAATGGGGTCACCGTAGGTCCACAGGCAAATTGAAGACATATATACACACAATATAGACATGTTCTCAGTTATTAAAGGAATATTAGGCCCTGGGGGACTCAAACCAACCTGTGACTAAATTCCTGAAGGAGCTGTTTTGTGCTGTTTCTCTTTTATTACCCTTGAGCAGGATCTGTACTGTCTGGTAGATTGACTTGCCCCAGATTCAGACAAAAATTCTTCCCCTAGATTCATTTTCCACTAAGCTTTCCACTTTTTTTATTCCAGGAATGAACAATATATCAGGGGGGGCGGCCTGACAGATGGTATGACAGCCCAACTCCTTCACTACAAGCAAGCAGGGATGCCAAATTCCACATTGTTTGCTATCATCTGTAATTTTGATTTCGAAATACTCTATCATCTATCGCCCCACCTTACCCCAATCCCATGGAAGCAAAGGGAGGGAGAGTCACATCCCAGTCACGGGGAGCCATGGTGTGGTCAAATGTCAAAATAGTGTTTTGTTTTGTTTTTAAGCAACTAGTGATGGAACCAAATAGTTTGTATGTGACAGAGAGAAAGGCACTTGGGTTCCTAAGAGTTTGTCACAGAGATGTTAAATTTCTCTATAAGGCAGAAAGGCAAAAAAATCCTAATGTTCCAAAAACATTACCAGCAAATATTGTAATCTTATGTGTACTAGCCAACAAGAAATCCTGTTGAGATCAACTGTAAGTCAATAGGCTTCAGAGCCAAGCATATACAATAGCCCAACTAACATACAGGCCAACATTTCACCAGGGAAAACTAGGACACGTGGCCAAGCAATAGCAAAATGTGGTCAAGATGCCAAAGATTATTAGTAAGGAAGAACACATGTACTAGGAGAGACTGAAGCAGTTTGCTTTCTCCTGAGTCTGCAGGGAATGGCAAGACTCCATCCCCTCCTGTCTCCTCTCCTGGCTGAGTTAAATAAGCATAAATCACTTTTGCACTTGGAATTCAGTTTGCAGCAACTGAAGCAACTGAGAGTGAAGGGGCAAAGTGGGAGAAGGAGAGAGAAACTGGGACATTTCAAAAGCAGCTGAAAAAATGGGATGACAGAGGATTAATCTGGACTTTTGTTGCCAAACTGAGACACTTGGGGGCTGTGAACTAAACACTTTCTTCTTTCTTAAGAGTCTGTGACTTAATACTTGGTAGACATACAGTTTTCAGATAGGAAGGCTTTGTAATTTCAAATGGAGAAGTCAAACTGCCTTGAAATTGACTTGAGGATACATAACAACAACAGCAGCAAAAATTTTACTTGGTCCATTCCAGTGGATGAACTGGAGCTTGGAAAGGTATTGGCTGGGTGGGAGAATTTTATCCCTCCCCAGAGCAAGTTTTCCAAGCTCTGGTATGAACTTTTCAGTGAGTTCACTAAAGCTCAGTTATATGCCATATGACTGGAACTTAAATTCCTCTCCATTTGTAATATTTTGTTCTGCTTTCCTCTGGATTGTATTCTTCAGGCCTTCCCCTCGTGTTGCTGCTCTGAGCTCCTTCCAAAGGAAATCTGTGGTTAAGTTGTATATGTGTATATTTGTTTCATCACATTGGCAGGCATTCATCCTCTTCCAGTCCCAGATCTGCTGACAAAGGCTTGTACGCAAAGGGCATTTGTTAGGTAGTCAACCCTTTAAAGCCAGCTTTGAACTCACATGGCCCTCCAGTTCATGTCAGGTTGCACATGTCCTAACAGTTATTGTCAGTGGCAAAGAATGTTATGAGTACAACAGCATCTGGAGGGACACATGATTCCTGCCAGTAGTTTAAAGCCAGAGCCTTGCTAACCAGACCCACCTTCCACTTTTAGTGGAGGTCTAAGCCTTCAAATCAATGAGCTTCCTAATCAATGAAGCCGATGCTCCTCTAGCCATGGGAAAACTGGCCCAATTATCTTGGGCAGCTAGGATTTCACATGTGCGTGTGTGCGTGCATGTACCTTCAAGTTACCTGTCAACCTGTGGTGACCCTACAAATTTCATAGGGTTTTTTAAGGCAAAGAATTCTCAGAAGTGGCTTTGCCATTTCTTTTTTCTGAAATGTAGCCTACAGCACCTGGTGTTGATTGGTGATCTCCTTCCAAGTACTAACCAGGACTGACCCTGCTTAGCTTCCAAGATCAAACAAGATGTGGTGCCTTTAGGGTATTTAGGCCCTCCACATACTCATACTCTGCCAACATTTCATAGATGGAAACATGGACACATGTGGCCAAGCAACATCGGAGTGTGATCAAGATAGCAAAACTTATTAATGAGGAAGAACAGGCAAGCTAGAAGAGGCTGCAGTAGCTTGCTTTGCCTGATCCTACTGGGAAGGGTGATAACCCATCTCCTCCTCTCCCCTCTGCTGAGTTAATGGAATGCAAGCTAATTTTGTACTTTGAACTCACTTTGCAGCAATTGAAGTAAGCTGAGAATAAATTGGAAAAGAAGAAGGAGGAGAGAGAAATTGGGACATTTTTAAAGCAGCTGAAAAAGTGGTATGGCCAAGAATTAATCAGGACTACTCCTGCCAAATCAGGACAGTTGGAGGGTATGCATAGTTCCAAGCATATTCTCCCAAGCAGTAAGGACAACATGGATTTTTAAAAATTAAACAGAATTCTCAAGGAAGGAAGATGTAAATCATGTTGGTGCCCTACTTCAGAATATCTCTGCCAACAGAGGTGTTAGCAGCAAGAAGGAATAGGTGCACCATCTGCAAAGGAATAAAAGGCACTGTTAAAGGCCGATCAGAGAGCGTATTGTTTGCCTTCATTTGTCACTGCTGGATAACTTTGAAAAAACCAAAACTGATAGCATAGCGCACCAGCAAGATTCAGGTGTAGTTTTGCCCATTCTAGCCACCATTTTGTTAATGGCATACACAGGCACAGGTTATCTTTCGTATGGCTATTTTTGGTTACGCTGGAGGTTGGTATTCCCTTTTATGTGTCACAGCAAAACCTCCCCCCCCCCAACATTTTCTATACAGCCACTGCAGGGTCCCTTGGGCCATCCCATGCCTGTTTGGAGAGCAAGAGGGGGATTGCAGAAGAATCTGGCTATGTCTGGCACAAAATGATTACATCAGTGACTGAGATCTTGGGTGGACTCAACAAGACCCCACTGGTTGATGTAATCGTTTTGCATCTGGCTATGGAGACACAGTCAAACATTTCTCAGATCTCCTCTTGCTTTTCACTGGGCATGAAATGGCTATAGTGGTGGGACTTCAGTGACTCTTGTGGTAGTAAATGGCTTAGCGGATCATAGTTTTATATGTGGAACTACTACACATGGAGCCATGCAGCATTGCTGCCTCCATGTTTGCTGAATTCCCAATGAACTGCAGCATGTCATATCCTCCAACTCTCCCATTTTGACAGGGACAATCCCCCAAAATCCTCTATCGTTCCACTTTTTAAGCTGATTTTAAAATGTCCCTGTTCCTCTCTCTTACTCCAACTTTCTCCCTTTGTTTGAATTGCTGCAAATTGAGTATGTTGTACGCATGTGATTCAGTGGGAAGAGGAGGGGGAAGAATGTTGTACTTCCCTGTAGACTCAGGCAAAAACAAACAGCTGGTTTTCAACTCTTAAATGTTGGACTGTATGACATGTAGGCATACATATTCACACTGGGTTTTTATGTTTGAAATCAGACACAACATGAAAGTATCTATTTGTAATATCACAGCTAGCAGGCAGGCAGACTCTTGACCCCGTTTACAACAATGTTAAGGAGATACAGCAGAAGCAAACAACCGGAGGCCCCTCAGGAATTGTTGTACTATAATTCCCACCATCCACACCAACTAACCAGGCTGACTGGGAATAATGGATATTCCAGTCCAATGCCAACGGAAAGGCAACAGGTATCCCATTCCTGGGATAGCAGGAAAAAGATTTTACAGAGATCTGTGTAATGAAAGTCTTCACTCTGGATGAGTTGCTTTCTTTCTTGTGTGCCTCTAAACTGTCCATTTTGCAGTCTCTGGACAGCCTTCCTGTATTGACCTGTTGCGTACCTGTCACTCTACCCTGCCATGGTATAGAAGGAAAGGAGCCAACTATTTATGCTACAGTCAATATACATTTATTTGCATAAAATACATTTTGAACTATCAATACATTCTGTGTTAGTATATGAAATTCTAGAGCAACTTCCTGCTGCTCCCAGAGGTCAAGAGGAGGCCTTTCAGAAGCCTACCAGCAGGTTATGATACCCACAGCCCTTCCCAGGTCATTTTCAGCAACTGAATTCAAGCCACATTCTGCTTTTAAACTTGATGATCACATCCATCTGTGCGAAGCTAGAGAAAGATCCTTTTTGGACCACAACTCCAAATCCCACTGGCCATGCCGCTTGTGGCACTCTGGGAGTTGTGATACACAGAAGTAAAATTTCCAAGAACTGCAGTCATCATGCATACTAGACACTGATAGCCTTTTCCTCCATGCCTTGGTCCTGTCCCCTTTCAAATGCTATCAAAGTCAGGGCCATCCAAACCCATGTTTACCTTATTTACTTAACTGGAACAACATCTCACATGTCTCCCAAATATACGAGTCAAGGCAGCAAATGCTAGTATTATGAGGAGAGGAAAAACCATCTCTCCCATCACTTTCTCCACTATGTGCTTATTTTTATGCACCTTTTATCCTCTCATCCACTTAATCACCTTCCCCTCTCAAACTAAAACACCCCAAACCCTTTAGCCTTTCCTTTAATGGAAATGTTTCATGTGTTGTTGTTTTGTGCCTTCAAGTCAACTGTTGTCTTATGGTGATCTTGTAGGGTTGTGTTGATGAGATTTAGTGAGAGGTTTTTCACTGCTTTCCTTTGAGGCGGAGAGAGTGTGACCTGCCCAAGATCATCATAGGGTTTCCACAGCTGAGTGAGAACTCAAACCTGGTCTTCTGGAATCCTAGTCCAGCAGTGAAACCACCACACCACTCTGGGTCCCCATTCTAGATCCCAGCCTCTAATTTGTTACACTGCCCTTTTCTGCATCTTTGATAGCTGTAAAATTTGAATAGGACAGACAATTTGTGACACTTCAGACAATGCTGGACGTCAGCTCCCAGTGTTCTTCACCATGGACTATGTTGGCTAGGGTTGAAGGAAGCTGCACTCACCCAGCATCTGGAGAGCTATGTCAACATTGGGAGCCTGAAAAAACAGTACTCATGCTCAGGAAAAGGTCGCCAAGTCACCTTTGTCAACCTAACGTTTCAGCAGAGCTTAGAAAAAGTTACTTTGGGGATACATGTTCCCAAATCTCTCAGCCAGCATAGCAATTAAGTTCTCCCTCCAACTATCATGCAGATCTGTCCTATTCAAGCTCCTTCCCTTAGTTCCTAGGCTCCACCTAGGAGTTGTGGCACTATTGTTCATTGTTAAAGAAAAAACATGAATAACTTTCCCACACTAAAGGATTTTCCATTCACTTTCCCATTGCACAGCCCCACATGCACACGTAACCACACACCCACACACACACACACACACACAAAACCTATATACACATGCACACACACAAAACTGACAAAAAATATATTACGACATCCAGAACATGTTGCAGCGTCAACATTTTGTAATGCTAAGATAATGTCTTATCCATTCAGATGGCTAGTCCTTGGCTAAATGAAATGGACCAGGATCCTTATTGAACTGGAATCAGGAAAGTAGTAGTGACTGAGGTAGGAAGAAAAACTGGATTGCAGTCCTGTGGGAATGAATTGACAACCCTTCAGAAGTGCCCATGCTGCAACAGGAATGATATCATACGAGATTGCAAGCACACAGCCTTACTAGTTTTTGCAAACAAAATCAAGATTACCAAGGTGGCAGAATGTAAAAACAGTATGACAAAAGCAAGATGTAGAAGAGGATGGTTCCCATCCAGAAAAGATCTGGAATGTGTGACATTGCCAAAAGCAAAATCTGGAAGTCACTAGAAAGAGATGGAAACTTTTGCTGAAAATGCACACAGAGGAGATACTGAACTTGAAAAGATGCACTGCTGTCCAATATGCTCCAGGAAATATTTAGCAGCTGGTGGAATTTTCATTATGGAAAACTTTGTGAATGGCATCTAACAACTCCCAGATCTATCACTGCCTTCTCTTCCTTTCTTCTTTATAAGTTACCTTTTTTGTGTCTGTAGGTAAAGTCTGGTTCTTTGAATTCTGTGCATCACTCAGCAAATATTATGCTAGATGGACATACACTGTAAGATAGATAATTACAGCATAATCCAGAGCCAGTGTCAACCAGGATTAAATACTCTAGGTGGCACAGAGTCTCTGTTTTGCAAGGAAAATGTCCTGAGACACTCTAGTGGTAGCAGAAGCCGGTGTTGGTTTTCCTTTGGGTCCTCTGCTCTGCACTCCCTGTCCTTTTCCAGCTAGTGTCTATTTCCCAGCATTCCTCTGGGCATCAATCTCTTGAAGCCACTTGACGGTGCGGTCCCGGCTCTCCTCCCAAGTGTAACGGGGCCGATAGCCAAAGTGTTTCAGGGCTTTGTCAGTCTCAACTGTGAAGGTGGTGCTGGCAATGGCCAGGGTATAGGGATTGAGGATGGGGGCGTACGTGAAGAAGGGTTTCAGGAGCCATTGCAGGAGGACATTGAACAGAGCAATAAACTGGAGGAGGAAGTAAGGCACCAGGGGCCGGGAACCCAGGAGACGGAAGCCACAGGGTCCCAGAATCTCCATGTTGAAGTCTTCATAGCTCTTGTAAGGAGAGGAGTCATAGCAGAAATACACCTGACCCCCAATAGATGCGGGGGACTCCTGCATCTTCCGGGCCACAAGGAGATGCATCCAAGCCACATTGCCTGCAGTAGATAATACAGAGTGGAAGAGTAGGGAAGGAAAGTAAAAACCTGAATGATAGAAATAAGGGCTGAGAGTCTATATCACAGTCTATGTTTTGTAATTTTACAAATCCATTAATATTGCAGAAACGCAATGAAACCTGTTGGTGAATTGCAAAATGTGCATCAGGGCACTGGCACTGCTTTAAAAATTGTGCTTCAGCTCTTTCAACTGGTGTCTAGATGTGCACACTGGGGAGCACCATTACTCAAAGGATGCCTGTACACTGTAATGTTATAGCCACCAGGTGAATACAGACATGGTCAAGGCTGTTTATAAAGGTCCAAGTTCCAAGCAGAATGCTAGCCAAGATCACTACAGCGTACCTGCGCCATACGCGGGTGCGTTGTACATGGATTTGAGCTTACATGTATGGCAAGCCCGGGAGGACAAAATGGTGCATGCGCTGCAGGTGTGCATATGGCACCGTGCGCAGGAGCACGCCACCATAAAAATCAATGTAATTTGAGCATACGTGTTTTCCTATATGCGGTGGGGAGGGAGTCCGGAACAGATCCCCCATGTATAGGATGGGCCCACTGTACATACTCTTTCACACTACACAATTGCAGCATTTTGATTCCCCTCCCCACTTACTTGCCATGGCTCTAATCTACAGAATACTGGGGTGTATAGTTTTGTGAGGAGTTTAGATTTCTCAGCCAGTGAGCCCTGGCACCTCACCAAGCTACAAATCCTAGGATTCCACAGGATGCTGTAATGGCAACGGTATCAATTGCTATAATTGTGAAAGACACCATTAATGCTTACCAGAAAAATGTGTTTGGAGGGCAGTGTCTTTCATTTGCAAGGCAGAATATGAAAGCAAATATTGTCAAGCTGTTTACTCCGACATGAAAGAGAGTACTTTGAACTCACTGAGCATATTGGTATGTGTCTAGATCAAGCACATATATTGTAACGCAGGGGTAGGCAACCTTTCCCCTTTAAGGGCCGAGGGACTTCATCTCCCAGAATCCCAGGAGCTATTGGCCAACATGGGACTATTGGCCAACATGGCTGAGGCTTCTGGGAGATGAAGTCCCTCGGCCCTTAAAGGGGAAAGGTTGCCTACCCCTGTTGTAACATGTGTTAAATTATGAATTTCTTAAAGATGTTATTCAGTCTTTTTATCTTTCTTTTAAAAAAATAGGTAAGTTATAAACAGAATAGAAATCATATTTTCTCTCTCATGCAAAAAAAGCAGGGAGGGAGAGACAAATGTTTTAGTTCTGAGAACTAGCACTTTCAAGGTTAGCCAACCAATTTCAAAAAACAGTTGAGAAACTATTTGAGTTTATATAAACCCTAACTATTCTTGTTTATTAGTTCTGGAATAACAGTTTAAAGCAGGGGTAGGCAACCTTTTTGAGACCTGGGCTGGTCTCCCGTAGCCCAGGTCTCGGCTGGGCTGAGGGGGGGGGGAATAGCGGCGTGCACTCGCGCACGTGCTCACACGGTGTGCCCTCTGCTGACGCGCACCCCCCCCGCGCGCATGCCGCCGACGCAGCAGTGCATGTTGCGGCCGCCATTTTGAAAATCAAAATGGCAGCCACAACATGTTTGCACATGCGCAGGAGTACTGCGCATGCGCATGCGCAAACGCGTTGTGACCACACAGCGGCAAAAATGCGCCACGGCGGTAGCGGCGGCAACCTTCGGCCTGGGCCAGTAAGTCCAGGGACCTGGGCCTTAACCAGCCCCTGGGCCATAGGTTGCCGGTCCCTGGTTTAAAGGGCAGGCTGTAAAACAGAGGCTCTGGTTTTATTGCTTCGCCTCAGTCATAAATCAATTAGTGAGGTCTCCCAAGGGTGGGGAAGAGGATGAAAAAGAGAACAGGAAAAGTCAAGCCAAGAGTAGAGGATATCTACCTTTTAGGGTTGGACTTAGAAAACTTACTCTTGGATTACAGGTCACAGAATACTCTGGTCAACAAGTCTACCATGCTAACAGGAATTCTGGGATTTATAGTCCAAAATTTCAAAAGTTCACATAGTGGTGCTACTGTTACTCCAAAGTCTAGCCGTTTTCACCCCTCCTCTCTGCCAATATCAAGTTGATATCAAAGAGGGATGTTTAGACTACGTAGCCATGGGGGCATCTCAGTGCAGGAACTTGCATTGCCATATAAGATCCAGTAAGAGGAGCATAGGGGAGCTCAAGAGCACATAAACAGGATAGATTGATCAAGATTGGACTCTGCATAATCTCTGAATTGATAGGAGTGATGGTGGGTGACAGACCTTGTGTTTACATGTGAAAAGGAATCCAAGTACACTCTCCTCTGGGAGCGATACTTCTTTGTCCAAGGGCATTTGCACTGATTGTCCAGCCATTCTCAATTTCCTTGCTCATTTTCCCCTCCTGGAAATCCTTTCATGTCCTGAAGCCTGTCCCAGGATTTGTTTTGTCCTATAAATATGCCTGCCCAGGCACTCCCAATTTGGTCTTGTTTGAGGTCAGACAGTCACTCTGCTGGATCTCACCTGGCTCCTTAGCATAAGCTGGCCACACTATAATCCTAAGGCAGCTGCTGAGCCATTTTCCACCTTTCAGTGTTCCCCTGATCAGAGCTATGCATCTGGAATCTGTACACTGTTACCTTCTGCAGCTATCTAAGTTGCTCTCTGCTACCATCTTTTATATCCACTGGAATGTGTGCATGAGTGAGTGTCTTGCATGAATGGTGATTTCCTTTGATTATAAATAAAATTACATTTGGACCTGCACTCTGGAGTTCTGTTTCTTGAAACTGTTATACACAGGCTTGCTTCCTGCTTTAGATGTCCAAGCCCTCTCAGTTGCTTTCATTTGAGTTAATAAAATTCCCCATTTGAATATTAATTGTGGGTGCCCTCTCAGGTCCCTTGTATTTGGGGTAACAGTACCTTTATTAGGCCAATTGAAAGGCACAAAATGTATTGGGCTTGGCTTTGAAGCCCACTGGCTTCTTCACTGAGCACAGATGGGGAAGAAAAGCTATAGTGTTTGAGTCATAGGTATGCACCTTGCTCAGGTTGATTGGTGACTATACATTCCTATGACCATGAGGTTAAAAGCCACTTCATAGGCAGAGTCCAGTAAGGCCCCCTTTCATAGAACCCAGTTATAGCACTATGATTCCACTTTAACTGTCATGGCAACATTGTACAGAATGGTGGGATTTGGAGTTTAGGTACTGGGGGGATTTAGAATTTTCAGCCAGAGGTCTAGTACCTCACCAAACTACAAACCCCAGGATTCCATGGGATTCAGCCATGGCAAGTAAAGTGTAATCATGGAACTATAATTAGGTCATATGAAAAGGCCCCTGGTCTCTTAGGAAGGTTCCATACTGTCAAGATCTGAAGAAAAATGTAGGCATTGTAACCAGCATAGTATAGCAGGAAGGGCCAAATTAAGATGCATTACCAAAAACACCCCCCAGTTTTCTCAGCTCTGGTTCATAATAAGATAGAGCAGAGTTCAGAAACAGTCCAGGGAAGATGTGTAACTCACCCACATACACCCTGCCATGTTCGGTGGAGGCTGGGATGGCCCGGAACATGCATCTTCTTGTGAACAGCCCTTGCTCATAAAACTCCTTCATCAGTGGATGGTTCTCCCCATAGATGCCAGTTGGGCGAAGAGCACACGTGACCAGGTGCTTCCCACATTGCATCTGTCAGGGAAGAGGCAGAGAGAGGTCTGTTAGCTCTCCCAGCTGGCACATACACTCTTTAATGGCAGCTCTGCTCTCATCTGCAAGTGTGGCAAATTAGAGCCAAAGGAGTACAGAGGCTAAAGCTGCCTCTTCCACCTTGATGCTCTCTAGATGTGTTGGACAGGACCCTACCAGCGAGGGAAATATAGAGAGGCAACTGAGAAGCCTTCTTTAACCTAACCCCCTCCACAGATGTACTTTGTTGTTGATGTGCGCCTTCAAGTCATTTCCAACTTATTGCAACCCTTAGGCAAACCATTGTTGAGGTTTTCTCAGCAAGATTTGTTCAGAGGAAGTCTGCCATTGCCTTGAGGCTGAGAGCATGTGACTTTCCCAAGGTCACCCAGTGTGTTTCATGGCCAAGCTGGAAATTGAAACCTGGCCCCCAGAGTCACAGTCCAGCACTCAAACCACTACACCATGCTACTTGGCCACAAATAACATCATCCTCAACTAGCATGACTAAACAACTGTGCTATCTAGGGATAATGGGCATTGCAATCCAGCACATTTGGAAAGGATTCAGTTGGGGAGGACTGGGCCAAAGGGTTCAATTGAGAGCAGGGAGGCCCAAGATCCAAATCAGCTCAGCTATGAAGCTCATTGTCTGACCTTGAGCTAGTCACACATTCTGAGTCCTATCCTACCTCACAGGATTATTGGGAGGATAATGGCATGTACTTTCAGCTCCATGCACAAAGAGAAGAACGGGTTTAAACACACTCCAGAAGCTAATTAAGAAGGTGCTGCAAAATTATTTTTGGTTTTATCATAACAAACTAAAATATTGTTGAGACCTATAAACTTTCATGAATTAGAATCCACTGCATCAGATGCATAAAATGTCTCCTTAGGAGATACAGATAAATCTATGAATTTCATATATCTATCAAAGGCTCTGGCCCACAGAAGTTTATGTTACAATAAATCTGTTCATCTTTTAAGATGTCACGAAGGCTTACCGGTCGCCCATTGGCTTCAATTACCAGTTGCTCAGCCTTGGTTTTGCTCACTGGATAAGGCAGTTCATGAACAGATTCATAATTAGTATCTTCATTTCCCCTGCAAATGAAGAACAAAATACCATAGGCAATCAAACCTTATGTTTTTAATATACAAGAGGAGGAGAAAGGAAACCCCTTTCAGCTAAGAAAATGAGTTAACAAAATAAGGTGCCTCGATATACTTTAGCACTGCACAGTTAACTCTAGTGCATTTATATGGTGATATAAACACAACTGCACAATGTGCTATGCAGCATGGAATAAAGACACCCTAGCTATTAAAAGAAAGATAAGAGACATGATTGTGTTGGGTACTGTTTCTTCCACTGTTGCAAATTCAATTTTTCCATTTGCTTTCTCCACCTAGGGCCAAAACATTGGCAACAAACAGTTTTATATCTGCAGAGAATGATTGATTTAGCACATGCAAGCAAGCAACAGCCAAGTGTATCCTAGCCCTGTGTTTCTGTTTCTCCTTCATTGCCCCATGTTAACAGAAGTGAGACAGACTTCTTGAACCCAGGCCAAAAGCAATGCCCCATAGGGAGCATTGTATCATTAAAAAAAAGAAAGAATCACTCCCTTCCCAATCTCGGGGGTTACTATGTACTGCTGTTTCATGGTGTTGCTAAGGAGGTTTCTGGGGGAAGCCCAGGCTTCTGGGTCTGGACCAAAGCCAGGGGGAACTCCTTGTTATGGATACTACACATACACACCCATATACAAATAGAAAGAATTCAATCTTTAGGCATGTCGCTTTCTAAACAAACCTGGGGTTTTGTTATTGCATTTTCCCCCCTGAGTCATAAATGAATGGCTGCATTTTTTGAGAAGATGGTACTAGTACGGCAGGCCATCCTACCACACTAAGAGTGGGGACAATTTGTAAAATTTGTGACCATTTCAGATGCTAGTGGACTTCAACTGATCATCATTGCCTGCTGGGTAATTAGATCCAAGAACTGAGCTTTCTTTGACTGTTTGCATTCTAATCTGCATCTTCTTGGCATCAAGGAAAACACACACTTGCAAATATTTCAGATTAATGTCTCGGAAGACATCCTGTGTGCTGCTGCCATTATTTTGTTAATCTTGGAGAGGTGTCCTCTTTGGACCTAGTGAGGCGACATACCTGTAGAAAGGATCTCCCTTTGTATTGGGTCCCACCACTTCCATGCTACTGGTGTAAACCAGATATTGGGTTCCTTCTGACACGCATGCTTCAATTACATTCTGGGTTCCTGTATTGACATGATAAGAAGTAGCAGCAGAAGAGGGAGATGTGGGGTGGGTGGGTAGGGAGACAAAAATATAGGAAAAATCAACCACAAACCTTTTCCTCAGTTTGATGCTGGGAAAATATAATTACACATAACCCAGAACGGAGACTGCAGTCAAGAAATCAGAAGATTAGGAATGGGAAGGTCTGCAATGAAAGAACTAGACAAGATCCATAAATGTATACAACTGAACACTAGAATTAGAAATTTGCAAGCCATTGTATTCTCTCTCCATTACTATGTATGGATGTGAGTGCTGGACAGTGAAGAAAAGAAAGAAAATCAACTCGCATGAGATGTAGTGCTGGAGAAGAGTGATACCATTGATGGCCAAAAATGGGTCTATGAACAGATCAAGCCAGAACTATCTTTGGAAGATGACTAAATTGAGGTTCTTGTACTTTGGCCACATCACGAGAAGGCATAATTTATTAGAAAAGGCAATAATGCCAGGAAAGGTGGAAAGTACCAGAAAGAGAGGAGGACCGTATGCCAGAGAGTTAGACTCAGGACCTGAGCAAAGCAGTTGAACATAGGGGGGCTTGGAGACATCTCCTTCACAGGGCTCACCATGAATTGAGATCAGCTTGGAGGCAGTTAACAACAGCAAAATCTCTTTCAGCCCCATTGTTGGGAGAAGGGAAGGATATCAATGACTATCCTCCTCCTCCTCCTCCTCCTCCTTCTCTCCTAATCTTCTGCTGCCTGGTTTAGAGCAGCAGATTAATTTATTTAATTTACGGTATATCCTGCCTTTCTCCTTGGAGGGATCTTGTCTAGTGGACATTCCTTCTTTAGTAGAAGATTTTTGTCTATTTGATTGATAACATGTGCTCTGTTTTCCTTTTCATTTTTAATGACATATATAATGGATGAAAGTAGACATTCTGGTTGGATCCCATTATAGTGACAAGCACTATAGCTCTGTTTGTGGGTATATAAGAGCCAAGACATCTGTCATTTCTTTACTAGAATTGATCTGAATAGTAAACACTCCGTCCTAGTCATTCTTTGATTTTGCAAAATCAAATAAAACTTCGTTGCTGTTTTAATCCTCTGATGCTTGTCTGATAATTGGTCTTTTTCAGACAAGAGGAAACAATTGCCTTTTTCTAGGATGTAACAAGCATGGCTACTGTGGAGATCAAGATTCAAATCTCTGCTTGACCATGGAACTCCACTGGGTGACCTTGGGCAAGTCACACTCTCTCAGAGGAAGGCAAAGACAAACCCACCCACCCCTTTGAACAAATTGTGCGAAGAAAACCCCATGGTGAGTTTGCCTTAGGGTTCTTATAAGTCAGAAATGTCTTGAAGACACACAAAAACAAATTGCTCATTGCCTTCTTGGCAACCTTGCAGAAAAAACTCAGGCATGTCCCATCATATTTTCCTTCCATTCTCCCCCTCAGCCTTTTCCAGCTAATATGGACTTGCATGTGTAGCCACAAGCAGTTCCATCTTTTTTCCTTTATGGCAGAGGGGAAGGAGGGTGTTGAACATTTGAAGGAAACTCCTATAAATCCTTGGGAGAGTGAGTCAGCTGCAAAGGATAATAACATCCACATGTGGGCATTTCTTCTCTATATGGGTACCAGCTGCATTGCAGGAATGCAGATGACAAAGAGGTGACCTAGAACAGGCCTAGGCCACCTGCTACAGAGACTGGAAAAGGCACTTTGGGGGACTACAACTCCCAGACTTCTCAGCTAGCATGGCTGCCTAGGAATTCCAGAAGTTGTAGTCCTCCCCCAAATAATTCCTCACCCCTGCACTCTGGTCTGTCATCATGTTACATTTTTGCAACAACACACTTTAGGAAAGGAGCAGCCTGCAACTGCATGAAATTCTCTGACAAATATATAATACATGACCCATTACTGAATGCACAGTAGAATAAATTGATCCTTTTATGCAGTCCCTGGTTTTCTGGAAGATGAGGGCTTACATCAGATGGAACATTGTTGGGAACTGGGATGGTGCCTGGTTTCTTTGGACATGCATTGTTCTCTTAAGTTCCCCTGATTTTTTATGTGTCAGACCCCATGTACTTTTACACTCACAACAACCCTGTGAGGTAGGCTAGGCTAAGTCAAAGAGCCTTATTGCACCATGATGTCATAGGGCCTTTGCAGACTGCCAGAAATAGTGCAAATTGAGTCCACTTTAACTGTCCTGGCTCAGTGCTAGAGAATCATGGGAACTGTATTTTTTTCTGAGACATTGAGCCTTCTCTGTCAGAGAGCTCTGGTGCCACAATAAACTACAGTTCCCATGATTCCCTAGCACTGAGTCAGGGCAGTTAAAATAGCCCCAATTTGCACTATTTCTGACAGTCTGCAAAGGCCCATAGTGTCATAGCGATGCATTAGTTTCATTATTGCTTCAGCTTTATTGCAAGGTGCCATTGCTCTTTTGTTGTTTTCCCGTGGGAGATTGTTTTGAAAGCATTTCTTTTTATTAACACATAAAATCTGTGAGTATGACTTCATTTCCCACTACTTTTTCACTACGATTTCACATGGAAAAGTTCAGTTGTGCCTTTATGGTGTTTTTAGATGGTCAGTGGGAATGTTTGGGGTGGGGAAATGTCAGTCTGCCTCCAGGTGAGAAGGAGAACAGGTGGACCTTTCAATTTGATTTCTTTTCAACTTTTCCTCTATAGAAAAAAATATTCATTGCCAAATGACCAATTCCTCCCTCCAACTGGAGCTTGTCAGAGAAGCCAAAATTTTGCTTATACAGAGTCTCTCTCTCTCTCTCTCACATACACACACCTAGAAATGTAAGAAGAAAAAAATCTTATGGTTTAAAAAACATTTATTTCATTAATCCATCTTTCCTTCCTTTCTGTTTCTTTTTAACTTCAGATGTACTAATCACTGGCAGATGAAAGCAAGCATTGGCGTAGATCAGACAGATAGTCACAGCTGCTGATTTCATCTACTAGAGATTAATGATTAGTTAAGTCTGAGGTTTACTGAAGTTCACTAGAAGTCTGATCAGAAAACACACAACCCCTCACACTGTGGGGAAAAAATACCCTTTTAAACATAAGACTACTTTCATTTATATTTATATTTAATATTTATATATTTCGGGGGTGGTGTTTGTGTGTGTGTCAAACTCAGGAAAGAGACAAGGATAATGTTATGGAGGAGGTAGTGGATGAGTATTCTCAAATGCAACATGCAATAAGTTTTTGGCACAAATGGATTCTGTAATCCCGGGATGGTTCCAAAGGTGCAAGAGGAAAGGGGGCAATCCTGCTTGAATTTAGAAACACTTTGTTGTAGCAAAAGAGCCTATTGCATTAAGCCCCAAAGTGTGCGCCTCAAAGCCATTCACCTCTGAGACCCAACTCTGCTTGTTTTTCATCAGAGGGTTGGACTGGATGGCCCTTGTGGTCTCTTCCAACTTTATGATTCAATGAAAGAAACCTAACCTTATCTAAGCATTCCATAGACAACAATCTCCTAGTAAAGAAAGCTAATCTAATCTAAACATTCCATGCACCAATGTAGAAATGCCTGTTTCTCATGGGACCAGCATAATGGAATTTTTTGAAATTGGCATCTACTTCCTCTTAGTTTAGCAATAGCTTTTTTCCTCTGATAGTCTCATCCAAAAAGGCTTCTTTGAGAATTTAACAATTTAATATTAAGGAATCATTTTCTAATTTCAATCTCTAGTGCTATCATGCTGAAATTTGGCCTTTTAAGTTGACCCCTTGGCTTCATTTCCCTAGTTGTACCATCCTGAACTAATTTTTCCCCCAGTGAGTTCATCACTGAACCTAGAGCAGGTAAGTGGAGAGGGAACTTAAAGTTGGCAGTTCTGAGCATATGCAGAGTGCCTTGTCCTATATATTACCTGGGACCCATGCATTCTTGTAGTCAAGGTGAGAAGCAAAGAAGCAGAGGCAACTAGAGTTGCTGGATCTTTGCCCTTGGCCTTGAATCTCCAGTTTTCATGGGTCATTTCCAGGAGAGAGACAAGGGGGCAAATTCTCCAGTTTTGATGGGCTCAGCTCTAGGCAGTAGAAAAGGGATCTGTGCAGCTCTCCAAATTAGCTAATAGAACAATACCTAGCTTCAATTTGTGGGGTCTAATTCATTTTTTTCTTATAACTTGCAAAGACTCCCCAGGGGCCTATGTCTTTTAGATTTTTCCTCCCCAACTCCTGAGTTGCTGTGGCACCAGGTCTCACCCTCTACTCTGCTCTGCATATTTAACTTCTAGCTAGAAACAAATGAGCTAGATTAAATGTTCCTTTCCCATCTCACTAAATAAGTAAGATCAAGTGATCCCCTTATTTCACCTGGATCTGTCTTAATTTTCGAACAGGAAAATATGTACTGTGTGTCTGCGTTTAAAAGACAAGCCCCATGCAACTATGTGCGGTACATAATGCATAACATTTAATGGCATCACCAGTGGGCCATCCCTAGGTCTCAGGTTGTGGCCTGGAAACTTCAGGGCCTGGGAAATCCTGAACCGACAATCCTAGAGTTAATTCGTTTTTTTAAAAAAAGTTTTTTGCATAGTCATAGCATTAAAGTGATACTTCATTTTTTTTGGTATATTACTCCTAGAACCTCACAACCCAACCAGCGTGACAAGCGGCCATGCTAGCTAACAGAGTGCAGAACTTGTCGTTCCAAAAAGGAGTTTATCTATTTCTATTCTATTTCTATTTTTTACTTCTAATTTTCTGTTTATTTTAATTTTTTAACACACACCCCCGAACCTCCTATCACCTGCAAGCCACTCATACAGAAACATTCCCCTTATTCCTCCTGCTAGAGGTTACGGTCCTTGTTGTTTTTCATCATTGTAAGGGTTTGGCTTAGTTCTTGGAAAGGCTTTACAGCATCACTTCAAGAGAAGAATCTATGTATTACTTGCAAAAATAGCTCATCTCATTTCCTAACTGTCAAATTTTCCTTTCAACCCTCCCACTTTATTTAGCAGCCGTGTTTATTCCTTTTTCCCATTCAATTTTCCATGGAATGTCTTCCACTACAGAGATTTATTAGCTGGGCAAGCACAGATTTGGTTGAATATTTTCAAGGAAAAACAGTCCTTTGAGCAGAACAGAAAATAACTTTTTAAAAAATGACCTAGCAGTAGTGCGAGAAGATTTTACAGTTCTTCCAAACACACCAGAGAAGTTAGCATGTTTCTAGGTCGTTCAAGTTACAGGCAAATACCTTTATCTACACTTTAAAAGTTAGGGGTGTGTCCACATTGCTTCAAGAAACTACATATTTCAGGATTCCAAAGGACAGGACAAATGCTGTTAAAATGGTATCAAACTGTTGTAATTGTGCAATAGGGCCTTCCTCTTTTCCTGCTGCCTTCTACCTTACCAAACATTACTGCATTTTCTAGTGAGTCATGTTGATCAAGTACAACAGCCTTATTTTAGTCATCTTGGCTTCTAGGGAGAGTTCAGACTTGATTTGCTCTAGGACCCATTTACTTGTCTTTTAAGCAATCCACAGCATCCACAGAAATGTCCTGCAGGACCACGTTTCAAAGGAGTTGATTTTCTTCCTATCAGCTTTCTTCACTCTCCAGCTTTCACAACAAGACACAGAAACTGAAAGTACAATGGCATAGACAATCCTAATTTTAGTCTTCAATGAGATATCTTGACACTTGAGGATCTTGTCTAGTCCCTTCATAGCTGCCCTTCCAGTCTAGTCGTCTTCTGAATTTTTGACTGCAGTCTCCATTCTGATGAAAATCTTGAACTATTGCAATATTTTCATTGTCAACTTTAAAGTTCTGTAAATCATCTGTGGCATGTACAAACATACAATGTAAATTGCTACATCAATTTAACACAAAACAGGATGGCTCCCCACACCACCAAAGCATTTGCATCTACTGGATATATCTAGCATAGTTTGGATTGGCTCACTATCTGTCTCAGGAGATCGGCTGTGAGACCGTGTAGTTGGCTGTATGAAGAAATACTGAGTTGCATATCCTTGCTCAATGTTTTTATATTTGGAAAGAAACACAAGCATTTTAATATGCCTTAAGTCTTGGGAGAATCTTCTGAGCCATCCCTGAGTGAACGCTACGCCCCTGGACCTTCTAACCCGGGGTAGGCAACCTTTTTGAGCCGGGGGCCGGGTTGCTGTCCCTCAGACAATTGGGGGGCCGAAGCACCAAAAACAAACAAACAAACAAATAAATATAAAAATAGTTTTAAAAAAATAAAATATATATTTTAAAAATATGCATGCACACTCTCTCAACCCCAGAAAAGCCATGGCAAAGCCCCTGTGGAGATTTTGCCAAGAAAACTCCAAGAACAAGTAATAACAACAATAATCAATATCATCATGGCGGGGGGCAGCGGCGGCAGGACCGGCCTAGGGCCGGTCCAAAGGCCTCGGGGGGCCGCATCCGGGCCTTAGGTTGCCTACCCCTGTTCTAACCCTTTGGGAAAGTGAAGTACCGATCAGAGATTAAGAAGAGGGGCATCCTAGGAAATAGGAGTTTCATCTTGGCAGGCTTGAATCCCCTCCACATCATTTCTGCACCAGAAATTCAAGCCTGGCTCAATGGCTGGAGCAACCTGGAACATGCCCCTGTGTACCCCCCTGGAAACCACCTTTTGCTTCAAACCTTCTTGCTGTGACATGCAATTGGATCCAGCAGGGGTGAGAATCATGCAGTATAATTCCAGGTGATGCTGGACTGTAACTCCCAGCATTCCCCACCAATGGCTAAGCTGCCTGAGGCTGCTAAGCTTTTCAGTTCCATATCATCTAGAGGGCTGCATGATTCCAAGCCTTGGGCTACAGCAGTGGTTCCCAAACTTTGGTCCTCCAGGAGCTTTGGACTTCAACTCACAAAAGCCCTAGCCAGCTTGGCCAACAGTCAGGAATTCTGAGAGATGAAGTCCAAAAACATCTGTAGGATCAGAGTTTGGGAGTCACTGGGCTACAGGGAAGGAATTTGACTAAATGGTCTTTTGATGCCTCTCAACACATACCGCAAACGTTGACCGCCTTGATTTTCTCAGGGCTGACTCTGCCCCAAACGTCCACCAGGCTGGCAGTGTGGATGACTACGTCGGTACCTCGTACAGCAGCCTTCACATCCTCCGCGTTGCTGATGTCCCCCTGGATCAGAGTCACTTAATTGATGAGAACAAGAAACAGATAGGAGAAAGAAAAAGGATGTGAGTTGGGCATTTTCTGGAGGAACCAAGAGATCAGAGGAAAGGCAACAGTGAAATGAGGAGAACCAAATTGGTCAAGAGCAACAAGTGATCAGGACTGGTTTAGTTCAGATTGTTAATTTGGCGCTGAATGTCACAACACCAGCCAACACATGTCTAAAGGCTGCTCTGAAGATTGACCACACCTTCCAACATCCCCAGAGCCATGCTGACTAGGGATGATGGAGGTTATGGCCCAGTTCATTTGAAGGATGTCAGATTGGGGGATGAGGTTCCATCACAAACAGTTCAGTGCTTCTTCCTTTCTCACCCTTTAGCTTGGAAATGTTACTTTGGACTACATCTCCCAGAACTCTCTAACCAGTGGATTCTGGGGGATGTAGTCCAAAACGTAAGGCTTCCAAGTTCTATTTCAGACAAGACAGGCAAATGAAATGCAAGATGTTGCCAAGGATTATGCAAGGGCAAGGCTGGTCCATAAGGCAGGGCATGGAGCACAAGAATAACAACTAAAAAAATCTGAGTGGAAGCCACAGTACAGCTCATGTCCAGTTCTCAGGCATAACACATCTAAGAACACAGGGTACTATTTATATTTGTACAGGGCCTTGTACCCTTCTGGTGATTTCATGCCACTCAAGCAGCTTTTTTTTTTAATTTAATTTTTATTATCAAATATACAAACAAATTACATACATAAAACATACATACACAAAACATACTTCCACCTACCATACACATAATCTATCTGTTTGTTGTCTTCAGTTACATACCCCCCTCCAACTTTATACACTTAATACATCTACTCCCTTACTTACATACATTAAGAGATAATAAAGACTCCGATGACAACTGGGAAGAACTTGAAAATTTGATTAAGCAAAAGATTGGAATATGATATAGGATAACTTATATCTATATATATTATAAAAACAAGTGTAGTAGAGACGCATAGGGAAGGATGCACAGGAAGAAATAATGGAGGGAAAAAAGAAAAAATAACTAGAAGATTTAAGGAAAATAAACTGATTTAGGTTATTGTTTATTTGTATTATTTGTATGATAGGAATGTTTGTAAGGAGAAGAAGTGAATGATTGTAGCTTAGTATAAATTAATATTATGGATATTAGGTTGAAAGGAAATTTTAAAAAGAGCAGAAAAAGTGGAATGACAAAGGATTAATCAGGATTGTTGGTGGATATGCTACCTGGAAATGCCAAGGGTCAACCTGTCACCCTTCTGCATTGCCAAGCATGACACTGTGTACAATACCAGCACATACCAGGGATTATACATTTCAGAAATTACCTCCTTGCAAACTCCAGCTTTGATTTACAGCACCAAATCTAGATTTTTCTTAATCCACCTACTAAAAGCAAAATGTCCCTCCTTCTCCTTTGCATCATCCCAATAACTTTGAGTAATCCTCCTCTTTGCAAGGTTTAAAAAGAAGGCATTGTGCTGAGAAAGGAAGGGATAAAGCCAAGGACTGTCTTTAATAATACGCTTCCTTCTAGAAATAGCACTGCCCTTTGTTCACACAAAGCTGGATGGGTGGTGGTGGTGGAAGAAATGCTGTATGTGACAATCTGGTTCCTCTCTCTTCTGGCTTTCCTAGAAAGAATCATAAAGTGGGGAGGAAATGCTGGGAAGTGTAGTCCCAGTCTGTCCTCAAAGGGCTCATAATGCACTTCTATACAAAAGCAAGATTTATGAGCCTGGTGCCTCTGGACAGCTCCTAGCCCTAACAAACAAAAGGCATTGTATTGCTGTTCTCTTCCTCTCTTCTTGTTTAATCCATTTCTTGTCTTGCTGGAGAATGTGTGTTTGTGTGTTTTAAAACAGAGAAAACAGACAAGGAATGGAACCTTGACTTAACCTTTTGGAGGAAAAAATGGACAAGTTTCAAAAGATTAGAAAAGTGGTTCCCAAACTTTGGTACTCCAGATGTTTGGACTTCATCTCCCAGAAATCCTGAATGTGGGTCATAGTGGCTAGGACCTTTGGAAAATGAAGCCCAAAACACCAGGAGGACCAAAGTTTGGAAACCACTGGATTAGAATAAAGCGAGATCATATATAGAGGAAAGATAAGAGAGAGGGGGGAAAATTAAACATAAAGGGGATGATGATGATGATGATGATGATGATCAAGCAAATAAATTACATGAGGGTTAGAACTAAAGGAAAAAGTCTAATAAATGAAAAAACAACAGGAGAAAAAGGGGAAAATATTTGGAAGAACATAAAATTATAGAGATATACTAACAAGACTAGAGGGGAAGTTACTATTAGCAACATTTAAGATGGGGAAAACTTAAAACATCATTTTATTATATTGCGTCTGATTTATGAACGTTTGTTATTGATTTGTTAGAGTTGTTTGATTTGTTTTGTCAAATAAAAAGTATTTTTTTAAAAAAAGTAGCAAAAACTGCTGCTTTTGCTGGCACAGCTGTACCATCATCTACTACTGGTTTTGCAAGAAAATGGGGAAAAAGCAATTGTTGTGGAGTTCAGTCCCAGGGAGAAAAACACTACAGCTGGACCAAACACACCAAATGCCAAAGTTGCATCCATGTTTTTGGTGTTCCTTCCCTCCCTCCCTCGTGTTTAGGTTTCCCAGGGAAACTGCCCACCATGTGAAATTTCTAATATTCCAAAGGACTGTGAGACATTAGACATGGTTGGCAGCTTCCCAAAGTCTTCCGATGCTACTAAGTAGAGCAAGAGAACTGACTAGACATTGTGTTGATGCTAGTAGGCCCTGGCAGCCACCCAAAGGTGCGCAGTGTTGCTACCAGATCTAACCCAAAACAGATCCACCTGTTTTGCAAATGCAAATCCCTCTTTGCTCTTCCCTCTTTCCACTCTCTGCACTTATTTTTCCCTTCCTTTACTTTCACTTTCTTGAACAGACAAGGCTAAATCCATAACCAAACAGCAGTAGGGTTGTAAAATGAATAGGGCTTTGGAAAGTCAACACACTGTTCTAATTTCCCTATATAAATAGCCCTACCCTATTTAAGATTAATAATTAGATTTTAAAAATGTATCTACGGTAGCCGTGTTGGCCATACAGCACAGTACAGTAACACCCAAAGTCCATAAGACAGCGATACTTTTATTGGGCCAGCCAAAACACACAAAATACATGCTGCAAACCTTCGAAGCTTCACCGGCTTCTTCACCAGGCAAAGGCGTTAAGAAATCATACAGGAGAAAAAAAATTATGGCGAAGTTAAAGTCATGCGTCTGTTTTTTGTCAAGATGTTGTTGTTGTTTTCAGTTAAGATGGTATGGAGTGCTGCCAGTGCAACCCTTTGTTAAAGAGAAGGCCAAAACTGGAAAATTATCTATACTGTAGTTACAGTTCTAATTCCTGAAGTATTAGTAATTATTATAGTTATAATTGTAATTAGTAGCTATTTTCTCATTACCTGAAAGCAACCAACATAGTTACTTTGTGATTTGCTTTTCTAAAAAAAACATCAAGTTGCTGCGTGTGTAAAAAAACAACAACCCTATGTTATGATACCAAACACCTTCTGCAAATAGGATTGCCAGAGTGAAAAATGAAGAGGATCCCTGTCCTTTTTTTAAGGATTGTGTAAAAGAGGAATTTTCAGCAGCTTCTTACCTGGCTGCATAATATGGAATACCTGCTTTTAAAAAAACCTTTTAAAACTGTTAAAGAGATAGGAACCTCTTCCAGTTTTCAATCTGGCAACCCTACCTATAACCACAAAAGTAACTACAACATCACTGCCCAGCAAAAGTAGTGATGTTACCCATGGAGATGTTACTGTTGTAATGTGATGTGGTTATATCTTAGCTATTGCAAACAGGCCTTAAATGCTAGTGTGTCATTTGCACATCATTTGTACAACTTCATGGTGGCTTCCATGTTATTTCCCCTCATATAGAGGTTACTTTCCTATTGGGATCCTGCAGCAGGGAAAAAATGGCTAGAGAAAGAACTTTGGATGAGTGGGAAAGCTATGCATATACAGTGAGCTCTTGATATCGGTTAGGTTCCAGAATCTCCCATGGATACCAAAATCCGTAGACGCTTAAGTCCCATTAAATAGTAAAATGGCGTCCCTTATATAAAATAGCAAAATCAAGGTTTGCTTTTGAAATTTATATATACCGTACATTGAATTTTTTCAAGCCATGGATAGTTGAATCCGTGGTTAAAAAATCCATGGGTAATGAGGGCCAGCTGTAGAATGGATTCAGCATCCCACCTCCCATCCTACGGGGGCATTTTTACCATACAGTAAGCCCTTGGTAGTGTTGGAAGATTTTTGCATTCTCTTTTCCCCTCCATAGATAGATAGGGATTTCCTGCATGCAAACTCTCCCCCTCTATTCAAACTAACCATGTGATTTAGGTCACTCCCCCTTTGGGACTGACAGACACAGATTCTCTCAAAGATTTTCAGCTGCACTGCATGGTTTCCATCTTCCTCCTTGCTTAGCTTTTTTTGGAAAGATGGTGAGATAAAGATTTCTTTCACTAGCTAGATTAGGATATTTTTTTGCATATATATATATATATATATATATATATATATATGTATGTATGTATTAAAGCTATTAGTAAACTTTTGTTTTAAACTGCACACTACATGCTTATTGTTTTTGAGTCAGTCTTGGTTCTTAGGGAAGCATAGTTAGACAAAGGCACATTTCTACTATTCTGCTGATTTAAAGCTAGACCTAAAGTTAGATCCTAACAGGCTTGGTTTTGACATTTTTGATATTTCAGTATTTTTGTTTCCTTACCAAAGGCTGAATCCTTAAGAAACGTAAATTACCCTACAAGTAGCCACTGGGGTTCAGTTCCAGGACCTTTGTGGATACCAAAATCCGTGGATGCACAAGTCCCATATAAAACAATGGCACAGTATGAGTATAAAATGGCAAAATCAAGCTTTGCATTTTGAAATTTATATATATTTCAAAATATTTTTATACCATGGATGCTTGAATCTGTGGATAAAAAAATTCCATGGATATGGAGGGTTAACTGTATTTGTGTACCGAGTGCCATTTTAAGGCAAGGAAAAGGCCTTTTAAAACAAAAAACCAAAAAGTCACTTTGAGTCACTTCCTATTATTAAAAAAGGTCTCTCCTGGGTCTAATGCCTGTGGAGGCCAAAAACATGGCAAAAATGCCCCCCCCCCCCACACACACAATCCCTAGAATGCATTTGGGGTCATTCTGGACCAAAAAAAATTGCTTCTTTTATGAAAAGCTATAATGTCTTTCTTTGTCTCAACACGGCAAGTTCACATAAGGAAACAAATGAGATGCCAGCCACAGATGCTGGCGAAACCTCCGAAAGAAACTCTTCTAGAACATGGCCACACAGCCCGAAAAACCCACAAAAAACAAATGAGAAACTAATGACAAAAAGTATCCTTGGTTGTTTTCCCTCTCGACTTTCCCATGGAACAAGGAACTGCGTTGATCCGGCTAATGCCTCTTGCTATTGTTAGCTCTAGGTTTTAGGAAACGCTTTAAAAAGAAATTCTTATCAAGGCAGCCTTGGGACTGGGGTTTCCAGATCTCAGGGCCTAGCCCCTGAGTCTCTAGTTTTTGTGGGTCATCTCCATGTGGGAGACGTGAGTGCAAATCCTCCAGTTTTGAGGGGCTTAGCTCCTGGCAAGAAGAATGAGTGGTGTGTAAATCTCCAGCTCACCTTGTGAAGAAGGAGCTCGCTTTAGTTGCAAAGATACTCCAGAAGCAGGAGGGTTTTTTTAAAACATATATTTACTTCCTCCTTTCTTCCCAGTTGTTATGGTGCCAGAGCTCACCCTCCACTCAGCTCTTCATCCACTTTCTGGCTAAACGCATGTAGGCCAGATTAAATGTTCCTTATCCCATCTCCTTACACCAGTAAGAAGGAATCATCCCCTCATTTTACCTTGATCTGGGGGGAAAAAACCTTTAGCTATGGTCCAAAATACACTGCAGAAATAATCCAGCTTGAGACCGCTTTAACTGCCCTGGCTCAATGCTAGGGAATTGTAGTTTATTGTGACACCAGGGATCTCTGACAGGGAAGGCTAAATGTCTCACAAAACTACAGCTCCCAGAATTCCCTAGCACAGAGCCAGGGCAGTTAAAGCAGTCTCAAACTGGATTATTTCTACAGTGTGTTTTGGACCCATATTAACTTCCAAGCAGGAAAATACTGTACAGTGTGTGTGTGTGTACTTGAATTATCAGCTGTGAGCATCTATGGTACTGTGATTTATTTGTTTGTTTGTCTATAGGATTTATATCCTGCCTTTCTCCCAAAATGGGATTTATGTGTACTACATAACATTTAATGACATAATGAGTGGGTCACCCCCAATTGTCAGGTTTAGACCTGGAAACCTCAGGGCCTAAGATGATCTTGAACTCACAACTCTACTTGTTTGGTCGTGTAGATGTGTGGATGGAGCTGCCCCACTGAAGCATATCTGCTACAGGAGCAATAAGTTACTTTTGAAGGGAATGTATCTCCCATGCTTTTTTGGGGGGGATTCTGGGATTTGTAGTCCAATATAGAGGGCAAAAGTGGTGTAATGGTTTGGGTGTTGGACTAGGACATTGGAAGACCAGGGTTTAAATCGTGACTTAGCTATGGAAACCCATTGAGTGGGCAAGCCACACTTTCTCAGCCTCAGAGGATAGCAATGGAAACCCTCCTGAATAGGTTCACCTTAGGATCACCATAAGTAGGAAATGAATTGAAGGCACAGAACCATAATATTTCCAAACAGGACAGTATCAGAGCATTGATGGGACTCTAGAATGGATATGTTTAGAATAGGATCAGGGTTCATGTGGTCCTCCAGATTGTGTCGGACTGCAACTTCCAGCAGCCCTAGCCTTCTTGGACAATGATAAGGAATGTTGGGAAGTGCAGTCCAAAAATATCTGGAGTGTTACTTGATTCCCAACCCTGGTTTAGAGACTCAAATGCGGTCACTTTACATTCAAAAGTCCTCACAGTCTCAACCATCTGGGAGCTTGTATACTAATTTTGGCTCTCATCTTTCCTTCCTGAAAAAGGATATGGTTTCCCACTTCCTATCCAATGTCATATTGCAACCCTTTAAAAAATGGTTGTTGAATATCAGACAGCAGCCAATGCAGCTGATTAATAGCAAGAATAATTGGATTCAACAGCTGTAGTAGAATTAACTGTTGGAGCAACCATTTATTAAGAGTTAAATCCTGTATTTTTCCCTTTGGAAAGATGAAGAAAGGCAGATCAATTCATAAAGGGCAATTTCCATTCTCAGGGGGTAAAAAACAAGATTTGATTGCAAATCTGGGTGTCTCCTGCAACTTTCAAAGAAATCACAGAGCTGAGGGGTTGGAAGGTACCCACAGAGAAGTGATCCCTAGTGCTGAGCTCATATAATCCAGACTCAACTGTTCTACATTAGGAGAAAGCAGAATTACAATCAGAGTCCATAGTGACAAGCAAGTGCCAAAGTTGGTTCATTGTTGAGACAATTCAATAAGTATCTGAAGCCACAGAAAACAGTTAATCTAGTGAGAGGGAAAGTTTTTCTTGACCCACAAAAATAAGACAAGCAAATAGGTTGTACATTTTAACCACAAATCCCATTAGTCCCAGCAAGCACAAAGTTTAGGGATGATTGTAGTCCAAAACAACCAGGGGGTATCATGTTTGGGAAGGCTGAAAAAGTACTCTTAGGACCCATCAGCAATGCAGAAATTGCTTTTTAACTTTTGTATCTTGTGAATTTTTAATTACAGTTGGCTCCTGTATCCACAGATTCCACCATCCACAGCTTGAAAATATATTTTTTAAAATCTAAAAAAAAATGATTTTGCCATTTTTTGGCATAAGGGATGCCATTTTATGTTGCCTTTGTATGTAATAGGCTTTGAGCATCCACAGATTTTGGTAACCATGGAGGATCCTGAAACTAAACCCCAGTAGCCCACTGTACTTGCTTTAATTGTTGAAAATCTGGTCTAAGTTTTTTTTTTAAAGTCAGGAAATACATCAGAAGTCATGTCCATTGTTACTATGGCTGATTTGATATAAAGACCCCTTTTGGGTCCCTGCCATGGCCCTGGACTGGGAGAAGCCCCAATCACCATAGACCTAAGGCGAGCACATCACATAGGCACCTGAAAGGTCACACCTGCACTTGCAGATCAAAAGGGCCAAGCCTAGGAGCTGCAATGCAGGACATTCACACCTAGAAGATCTGTGAGTGCCAGCCAGGATGTGTCTGGCTGAAGATAACATTAACATCCCATCTCCTCTCTTTGGAAATTGTTTACTTCAAAGAGTAGTAATTGGAATCCTTTGATATACAATAGCAATTCTTTGCCTCAGACTAGGTTTAAGGGTATAGATGCTCCCCAAAATCTCAGGCACATTGGGTTCTGCTTAGATTTCATGGTGCCACTGTGAACTGTGACTAGAGTCCTGGCTCTTTCCGTTGTCCTTTCACTTTTCATAACGGTTGAGTTTATCCATCTTCATTCATTGTTGGAGCAGCCTCCTTCAGGTAATTATCACCATAAGAAAGCTTTGTGTTTCCTATCCAAGCTAACTACTTTATTCCTGAGTTCTTGTGTGTATGAGTGTATGACAGAGCGTCTTTGTATGTTTGAATCCTCCAAATAAATTACAGTTCATTGTAAAGCTTTGTCTCTATCAGTCTATTCCCTAGCCACCTCCATAAACATAGGATAAAAGATCCCATTGAAGACTTGGACTTAGGAATTCCCCAAGTTCAAGTCCTTCTTTACACCATTTTACTTACAGGCCTTCAAAAGACTTCCCTGGGCCTTGAACTAGCAAGGGGACATAGCAGAATTACCCTCGCACCCTGTAAAAATAAGGGGAATATTTTGAGTTATTTTTTTTTAAGAATGGGCTTGTGCAAAAATTAGATTTGACTTCTTGATTTCACCTTTTGATGTCTCAGAGGAAATTTCTGGGCAGATGGGGAAGAAAAGGTGGGAAACTGGCTCAGTGGAGCAACATGCAGATTTAAAAAGTGCTCCTTACTGCAAAGCCAGGAAATGTCATGGTCACCCTTCCAGGAAATGCTGCTGCAACCACATCCATCAGAACAAAGCACCTGCCAGGAATGAAATACACCCATCCTCTTGAGCCATTTAGTTCATTCCCACCTGCCCCCCCCCTTACGTCAAACCAAGGCCTTGCAAAACTATTTCCCCTTCCTGGTTTCTTCCTCTCCAGATGATTCCTAGGCCATCTGTATTAGCCAGCTGTTTCAAACCTCTTGTGTGTGTGTATTTTTAAAACATGGCCTTGGAAACTTAATTCTCTGGAACCTGAATGAGCCAGAACAGAAGCATCACCAAGAGGTATCCGGGAAAGGACTAAAGTCATTTCCCATCTTTCCCCTTAGTTTCTTTCTTTCTCACTCATTTATTTGCTTGTTCAATTAATTTATATTCCCCCTTTCTCCCAACACAGGACCAAAGGCGGTTTACAGTCCATACAGCTTAAAAATTATAAATACAGAAGTGAAAAAAAGAAATAAATATTTCTATTAAAACACATTTAAAACATTTTTTAAAAAGCACAGCAAATCCCTTTCAAAGCCCACATGAACGTAGGGTCAAAGGACTGTCAAAATGAAAAGAATATAAATAGAGAAAGGGACAACAAACCTCCTGTGGTAGGGAATTTCACAACTTAGGAGCAGCCACCAGGAAAGCCTGCTGCTATGTCTTTACCAAATGTGCCTGAGATGGTGGTAGGACCAAGGAAAAGCTTTCCCCCAAAGATCTTAAAATTCTAGCAGGCTCATTTGGGGAGATAAGGCCTTTCAGGTAGCCTAAATTCATGCTATATAGTGGCTTTAAAGGCCATAACTTGCACTTGAAATTCTTCCTGGAAACGGTATTGATTTACTTTTGGAGGACGGTCTGATGCTGCTGCCACATTGCACAATTATTGCAGTTCGACACTGCTTTAACTGACATGGCTCCATCCTATTCAATCTTGAGATTTGTAATTTGCTTTGCAGAGAAGGCTAAATATCTCACAAAACTACAAATCCCAGAATTCTATAACATGGAGCCATGGTAGTTAAAGGTGTGTCAAACTGCATTAAATCTGCAGTGTAGCTGCAGCCTGAGTCACATCAGTGGGATTTTGTGCCATCTCTCATGTTGGCAATGACCAGGTCAAGACCTCCTTCGCAGCAGGAGCAGAACGGCAACCTGCCCTTCCACCCACAATTTTATAAATATTTTACATATAATTGACATCCGTATCTGTGTTTGGTATTTTGTGGTTGTAAGCTGGCTAAGATATATTTTGTCTAATTGATGGCCCTTGGCCAACTAATAAAGTGTGTGTGAGACAAACAATTTTCCAAGCTTCCAGTTAAAGGTACTGGTTGTGCTCAAGGGCTGTTCATATATTTAACCATCAAGATTGAACATATTCGTTTCACAGGGATTCCAGAAGGAAAGGAAAATTCTGGCAATGTTCACAACTACTTTGAAAAATGTCACAAACATCTACCGGTATTTCAAAAAATGAGGTAGGCATGCATGATAACAGGGCATCCCACCAGTACCACCTAAAGTGCTGAGAAGCAACTGAGGGAGGTGGCCATGATGAACATGAAGAAGACTAGAGAGGTTCCCTTATAACATTCTTCAAGTCATTTGAAGGGGTGATATAGCAAACATGTCTTCTGTTATGTGTGTGAACATCATGGAAGGGACAACCTGAACCAATGGGTTCCAATCACAGTAGAGGAATTTCTTTCTTTCTTTATCTTTATTATGGCACAAGGCCAGAGTAAAAATAAAAATAAAACGATTGCACAAATTATATAAAGTGTATAATAAAACTTTACCGTGGTCGTATGATTGTCTACTATCAAGCATCTCCAAGGCAGAATTATATATAACACTTAAAATAAGATGGTAACAACCCAATATATAAAAAAAACAATAAAATGGCGACCCCTATTTGCCTAGTTTCATAAGCATTACTGCATCTGATTTAGGAAATTTTTACGGCAAACAATTGTGACTGCAAGGAATTTAGCAACTTTACAGTTACCTGTTCTTTGCAGTCAGAAAGGAGATAGTTTACATAAAACTTCTCTTGTCTCCCAGGTAGATATAGGAGAAGTGAGGACATGTATAAGGCATGAGCTTCTGTATAAGGGGAACAGCAGAAAAGGACATGGTCAATTGATTCAGCTTCCTCAGAACCACAGGGGCATAGCCGACATTGATAAGGTATCTTTTTATATCTTCCTTCAACTACGGCTGATGGGAGGATATTCAATCTTGCAAGCATAAATGCACGGTAGAGAAATTTCAACTAAACATTAGGCAGAACTTCCTGACAAGTGGGATTGTCTCAGAAGATGGTGGACACAAGAGGCAGCTGGTGATTCAATGAAGTGGTGAATCCATGCTAGGTTTAGTATGAAGAATAAAGGAGCTATCCAAGATGCTGAACCTATTTCAGGATAGCTTCAGAATAGTCTTAATCTGTTTGGATAGCTGCTTTAAAGTTCAGGCTAAAATCCAAGCAAACTGACCTGGAAACCACCAGTCACTACTTGGTAGATGCTGTTTCCTTGGACTTTTTAAAACCAAAGTTGGATGGCCAGTCAGTCAAGGATATGTTAGCTGTGGATTTCACGCATCAGTAGGGAGTTGGACTAGAATAGATGACTATTGAAATCACTTCCAGTTCTCTCATTCTATGATTCAACGTACTGTCTTCACAAGATATCACTTTCTTGCACTCCTTTTGCTTCTAGGTTGGCAATGGAGGGTCAGTCTAGACAGCCTCTGTCAGAAGACTAAATCTGAAACATGGAATCCCAGTTCATACTTGTCAAGCTACTTGTCTGGAAACCATGCCCTATGAGGAGTAGCTTAGGAAGTTGAGTATGTTTGGGCTGGGGAAGAGAAAGGTAAAGAGGTGACACCATAGCCATATTTAAATGTTTGAAGGGATGTCATACTGAGGATGGAGCAAGCTTGTTTGCTGCTGTGCCAGAGACTGGGACATGGAGCAATGGATTCAAGCTACAAGAAAAGAGATTCCACCTAAACATTAGAAAGACCTTCCTGACAGTAAGAGCTGTTCAACAATGGAAGACACTTCCTTGGAGTGTGATGGATCCTTCTTCTTTGCAGGTTTTTAAACAGAGGCTGGGTGGCCATCTGTTGGGGATGCTTTGATTGTGTATTCCTGCATGGCAGGACTGAATTGCCCTTGGGGTCTCTTCCAATTTTATAATTCCTCCAATTTCTCTAATCCAAGAGATAATATATAGGCACAGGCAGCCACTGCAATTCTTTTAAGACCTGGAAATAACACTTGGTTCTGAGACATCAGTCTGCAGAACCGAGAAATGAAGAGGAAGGAGAAGGAGACGAAAAAGGAGAAGAAGGAGAAGAAGAATAAGAATGAAAGGCTATCTGTCATCCAGCAGCTGCCCCTGAACTGTTTCTACCCCATAATATGAAGAAATGGTATCTGGTATTGCTTTCCCCCTCTTCTTCCCTTGCCCACCCTTCTTCCTTTTTTGTTGTGTATTTGAGTACGAAAGCAGTGATTGTTTTATTACTGATATACTTAAGCTACTCTGGGAACCTTTTTGGTTAAACAAGGCCTTTGAAAAACCCTTTAAAATAATTTCTTTTTGTTTACCCAGAGAAAACACAGGTATGAAGCATCCCAAGTCAGTGCACAGTCAGCGTTAATAGACTTGCTTCTGGCAAGTGCTGTAAAGAATGAACCACACGAAAGCTTAAAGACTAGATTATGGTGAGGCATTACTGCATCCTCTTGCAACACAGAGATACCTTCTGTCTATGTGCTGTAATGACAGGTAATTTGCTAAGTGTGAAATGCCCACAAAAAAAAGGTCCATGACTCTGCAGACTTCCTGTATGTCAAACCCCAACTTCTCATATCAAGCCCTGTCACCACGACAAGCCACTGAAGGTTCATTGCTCCACTTCCTCTAATTGAGAAAAGGTATATTTGAAGGTCAGGCTTTGTTTTATCCTGGACCAAAGCCCAAAAGGCATTAGATCTCAGCAACAGCAGCAACAGCATCAGGAGAGAAAAGTTCACCCAGAAGCGACCTCAGCAAGCTCAATTCCAACTGGGCATCTCTCCCAGCAATTCCTCTGCAGAAACTTTCATTTTTTCCTCTCTCTGCCTTCCCAGTTCCTGTTGTGCAACGCCTAGCAAAGCTCATGCTACCAAGTATCACCATTCACACTTGGCCAAGCCAATAATATTTTGGCAGCAAAGACGTTGGCAGAAGGACACCGGCTGAGCATGAGGCTTGGAGTAAATCACAACCACCTGGGCAGCGTTCCTTTTTGGCTCTGGCCTCTCTGCTTCCCACAAAAACTGTACACATGCTCTGCTTTGGAGGCTTACATTTAGACAAAGCTGTTCCACGTGTGGGTTTGATCTTTTTGTTACCTGCCAACAAAGCCTTTCCTGTCTGGAGTCACACTGTTGGCATGAAGCGATGCCACCACACTGCCCCACTTAGCTGCCAGTCCGCAGCTATCATCCCACAAAGGGGAAAACACAAGGTAGGACTGCATCTGTGCCAGGCTTACTGTGATGAATAGGCAAGGTAGTGTGGGCTGCATGCAGCAGTTAAGCCTGCATCTGGATAAAGCAACATAACAATCTCATTCCTGCCAAGATTTCACAGATGAAAACTGGGAGACATGTGGCCACAAAATATCCATGCGGTCCAGGAGCGTCACCGGGGGGGCACAGGGGTGAGGACTTTACCAGGTGTCACCCTAAGGGGACACCATTGCTCCCTAAACGTCTGTCTGCATCCCTTTAAAACACTGAAGAGATGGTGTGAGTGGGGTAAGGCTCAGTGGGAGGAAAAAGAGGCCCCAGGTTTTTTTAAAATTTTATAATATAATTTTAATTAAATTTTAATTAAATTTAAAAACAGCAGAAATAATGCGATTTTACACCACTTTAACTGCTATAGCTCTATTCTATGTGATCCTGTGATTTGTAGTTTGTTGTGGCACCAGAGCTTTCTGACAGAGAAGGCTAAATATCTCACAAAACTACAAATCCCAGATGTTCATAGCACTGACATGACAGTTAAAGTGGTGTCAAATGGCTTTATTTCTGCAGTGTAGATGCGGCTCAAGTCCCCCCATCACTTTTTTTAAGGATTACTCTCTAAGGGCCTCTACAGATGGCACTTTGCGCCGTCTTGGAGGCAGTGAGGGGGAGGGGCAGCCACACGCCTGGTGCCCCAACCACACGCCGAAGACGTCATCATGGAGTGCGCTGTCAGGACGTCATCACGGTGCAATTTGTTAATGCGCTGCGCCAGAAAAGGCGCAGAAGAGCCACGCGGCAGCTCTTGGGGTGGCCTATTTGCCGCCCTTGTAAGGAGCTTCATTTTGGTGCTCCTCTCCGAAGTGGCAAAAGGGAGGATCAGGGCCGATGCATCTGGCAGCCTCGGCCTTGATCCTCCGTTTTACAGGGCAGCCCAGGACCGCCCGTCTGCATCCCCCCTAAGCCTCCTTGAATACAGTAGCATCTGCTTCTGAGTAACCACATGGATAGGATAGCTCTGCAAAAATGAATCAAAGTCAGAAATTATGTTGTCATTGGCTATGGCTATAAATATTCTTAGCTCTTTCTAGCTACAAAGACACATGTTTTGTTCATTATGAAATTTTTGAAGAGACAGCATGCTTTTGACATGATGGGGGGGGGGGAGATATAACCAGCTGTATTTTTTAAAAAACATGAACCTTCAGACCTTGAGACACATGTATCTTTTTCAAAACTGGGGTTTCATCCAAAAAATTAAGGCAAATTGGCTTTCCTTGGGTTTGTTTGCGGTAAAACACATACAGCATGCCAAGATCAATGGGAAAATACTTCTAATCTTCAGTTTGTATAGCCAAAGCTTAGAATTTGACCTGGAACTCTACTGGAGAATCTTCCCTGGTAGGCAAAGAGCAACATTAGAACTTGCACAGCAGAAAGAGTTCTGTGTAGTTTCTGCTCTTCATTACAGAGACACCATAGTGTGCACCTCAAAAGCAACATTTGGGGAATACTGATTTTCAAAAATAATGAAATTTTCCTCCCTTTATCCATATGTGCCCCATAAATCTGTGCGTTCATCACACTTCCTAAAACCAGTAGAAAATAAACATGTAGGAAAAATGGTATTACAACGGCATTTTTTAGAGCTTGGGACACTTTCTTTTTTTGGATTACAACTACCACATTCCCCAGCCAGATGCAGCTGGGTATATTCCTGGGGAGATTTTATCAATTCAAATATATTTACTTCTTTGATACTAGACCCATGGGGATGTGGTACAGTCAGCTCTCCATATCCACAGACTCTTTATCTATGGATTCAAGGGTCCACAGCTTTAAAATATTTTTAAAATACAAAAATTCTAATAAGCAAACCTTGATTTTACCATTTTATATAAGGGACACTATTTTACGATGCCATTGTTTTAAATGGGACTTGAGCATCAACAGATTTTGATATCTGTGGGGGGTGCTGGAACCAAACCCCAGTGATACCAAGGGCCCACTGTATCCACATTGCTGGTCAGACCTTCCCTGCATGTATGACGAAAGTACAATACTAGTTTTGTCAACTACTCACCTCTGTCCAGATGCCTCATGCTCTCATCTAGATGCAGGTCAAAGACACGAACTTCAGCCAAGTCAGGCTCCTGCTCTAGAAGCATCTGGACCAGATGTTTCCCCAGAAAACCACAGCCACCAGTGACTAGGTAGATCTGGTTTTTGGTGATTGGTCCCATTTTTCCTGGATGGGGGAAGAAACAGGGGAGGTACCGTTAGCATGAAGGAAGGAAATCTGGAAGCTTTAGAAAATGAGCAATTGAACAGAAGGTGGGAAATAAGGTCTCCAGTGAGAGGCAGTTGAACAAGAATACTGCTTCCATAAGGCCTACATGGATTAAACACTTCAGTAAAAAGGAAAGACCAAAAGGGATGTCCAACCCCAACCATCAGGAGGGGTCTCTGTTGCGAGGGTGACTTGGGATCCTGTCACTGGCTGCTGTATTTCCCTCCATGCCACTGTACAGAAGACAGTCAAGTCTTCAGATGCCAGCTGCCATCACAAGAGTTGGCATCTGAGATTTGTGGCAAATTCTCACCCCAGATTTCAGAAAATCTCACAAGACTCGCTGCTCTCGCAAGATGGAAGGTGGGATCGGGAGGTCATATATAGGCTTCCTGCACATGGCCTGGCCATTGTTGAGCCAGGCGGCCAATCAGGCCAGCCCACCTGCCCTTGGATCTTGCTAGTTAGTTTAGTTATTATAAGCTGGAATTCGTCAGATAGATGTTTTATAGCCTTTGCATCCTGTCTCAGTATTCCTATCATTTTACTTGTGTGCCATGCTGGAAGGCAGGGACTGAGCTTTGAGTGTGTCTTGGAATTCCTGCTTCAGATGATCCATCACAACTGGGATTTCAAGTGCATAAGGGTTGGGGCAGTTTGCAAATTAATTTGACAGTGATTTATTTATAAGGATAGCCATGAATGATTTATAAACAAATTGTGAATGATTTATGACCATTTATGATTGATTTATTACCTCATTTATGTATGATTTATGGAGGATTTATGATCAAAGTCTGATTGATTTATCACCACGTTTATGATTTATTTATGAAGGATTTATGATCAAAGTCTGATTGATTTATCACCACGTTTATGATTTATTTATGACCAAATTATGATTGATTTATAACCCTCATGATTTCTGACCTACTTTTCATTGTTAGCTATGTATTAGGGTAACCAGCTGAATGTATCACCCCGTATGATCATTAAAGTTGTGGCCAATATTTAACCCATGAAACCAGTGTTCAGACCCATCAGTCCTAGGGCAATAGAGCAAACCAAAGGTTTACTGATCAAGCAAGCTTATTGAGGCCATGATAGTATAACAAAGAAACAGAAATAAATGACTATTTAACCATGGGAAAATATTGATTCTTAGTTCGGAAGAATATGTTGCATTTCCAAATGTCCATTAGAATACAGTGAACCACTGATTGCTCTGCTATGTGTCTAATGGGAACACTATCATGCAGCTTTCTTGGCAAGATTTGTTCACATAGGGTTTGCCACTCCCATCCTCTGATGCTGAGAAGAGTGTGACTTGTCCAAGATCACCCAGTGGGTTTCTAAAGTTGAGTGGGAATTGAAATTCTTATCTCCTGGAGTCCTAGTCCAAAACTCAAAACACTATACTGTACTAGAACAGCTTAGCACAAACAATCTCATTTAGGCCTGACAAATACAGCTTTATGAGGTAGGCTAGTATTTTGTTTTCATTACATACTACACAATTGATCTGTATCGGAGGCATGAGGAAAAGCCTTCCAAACCTTTAAAATATCATATACCCTTGGACTGTCCTGATTTGGCAGAGACAGTCTCTGTTCATGTTCTGTCACCCTACTTTTTCAGCTGCTTTTAAGTGTCCTACTTTCTCTCTCCACCTCCCAATTTCCCCCTTTCTACTCAGCTTATTTCAGTTGCTGCAAACTGAGTTCAAAGTGCAAAGGTATTTTGCATTCAATTAACTCAGCAGGACAGGAGAGTAATGCTCTTCCCAGTAGGCTCAGGCAAAAGCAAACTGGTGCAACCTGTCCTAGCTTGTGTGTTCTTCCTTATTAATAACTGTTGCTCTCAATCCCACTCTGATGTTGCTTGGCCTCATGTGTCCCAGTTTTCATCCATGAAATGTTGGAGGTTATACAAAGCCTGACAAATACATCCTTGTGAGATAGGCCATTATTTGGTCTTCAATTACAAGCGACACAATTTCCCATCATAAATATCCGTAAAGCCTACAATCTGTTACCAATGCCTGCCAAACCCTCAAAACAGAGACAATGCCCTTTAAAAGAATATCCCCATACATGATCAATGCAGAATATTTTGTAAGATAAAGGAAGAGGTGGAAGAGAAATAAACTGGATATTGTCTGTCTGCTAATAAGGTCAGCTTAGCATCACCAAAAGTCGGAAACAACTTGAAGGCATGCAATAACAACCAGCCACAACTCCCAGTTTGCATAACTAATGTCTGGGGTATTTTTGAAAAACACTCTGGCAGGTGGCTTTGCTGTGTTGGTGTATTTCAATATTTTGTTACATGAAACCTCCTTTTCTCCTACTGACATTTTCAGAAAGAGAGAAAGACCATTGGAATTCAAAGCACTGTTTCCTTTTAAATGATCACAGGAATACACTGGACATTCAAAAGACTGTTCAGAATTAGAAGACATTAAAGCAGTATGTAGTTTTTTTAGAGACTGACTCCAGATGGCTGAACAAGAGTGCTGCTTTTTCAAATGGTGCAGATTAGGAAAAGATCTGTACGAAGTGAAATTTGGAAAAATTACTGTTTTGGATAGCAACTCCCAGAATGCCAATTTTATGGGACAGCAAAAAATAAAAGTTCAGAATCAACTGTTGTTTTAGGTTTACACAACTGGGTTCTAAGTGCAGCAAATAAATCCCAAAGGAGGAGGGAAGACCAAAAAAAAAAAAAAGAGAAAAAATAAAACTATTAACAGATGTTCCCTCTGTCAAAGCCAAGTAGAAGTCTCTACATTTATATTTCCAGAAAATCTCCTGTGCCTTTAATAGTTGCCTAACAGGCAAAAAGAAAAACACCAACAGGTGCACAGCTATCTTTAAAAAGAAGAATGATGATCATGAAATGGGTAGGTCTTCCTGGAACTCTATTTGGAGTCACAACGGAGGAAGCAAAACAGAGACAGCATCATACATAGTGGATGGGCATTGCCTTTTGAATGACAGGGGAGCACAGCTTTTTAAAAGCTTTGGCCTCATTTGCGCTGGGTAGCCAGATTAAGCCCCTCACAATCTTATCACAAAATTACTGAGTGAGAGGTGATAAGGGTGCATTGCCTTAATATCTTCTTTCCATGCCTGTTTCCAGCATATAAGCAACCATTAAAAAGTTAAGTCCTGATCTATCCATGCTTTAATTATGAAAAAGAAAAGCGATATGGGAGGGCTTCCATTAGCCTAAAAACCCTAACGGCACCAGATCCTTTCTGATCTTGAAAGCTAAGCAGGGTCAGCCCTGGTTAATGCTTGCATGGGAGACCGCCAACAAATATCAGGTGCTATAAGCTATATTTGAGAGAAAGAAACTGGCAAAACCACCCCTGAGTATTCCTTGACTAAGAAAACCCTATGAAATTCATGCGGTCACCATAAGGTGGCAAGCAACTTGAAGGCACATACACACATATAGCAGGGCTTGGGTTTACAATAGAAATAAAACCAATAACAGCTCAGGGCCAGCTGTACCATTAGGCAGGGTAGGACTACTGTTGATGGGGTTGAGGACCAGATGATCTCTGGTTCAGTTGGTTCAATTAATCCAGGTCCTTAGAGCTAATCACTCACTGGATCTCCTAATTTTTATGTTTTCATTAATGTATTGCATTGGCTTCAGCAATGATTTTTAAAAATGCATGGGATCAGGTTGTGGTCTCATTGTAGCTCCAGCTGTGAAAAGAGGTTCACAAGTGAAGATTTCTGCTCTGCTGTCTATTGTTTATGGGCCTCTGCAGACAGGCGACACAGAGCTGCCCCGGGAAGTGGCTCATTGGGGTCACGGTAACCTCACGCCGCGGCCCAGATCATCCCTTTTGCCACCCCAAAAAGAGAGGCAAAATGCCGCTCCTTTTAGGGGCGGCAAAAGGCTGCCCTAAGAGCTGGTGCCACGGCTCTTCCTTGCCCTTTTGGCGCAGCGTGTTTAATGCTGTGCCAGGAAGGCGTCCTGCTGCTGTACGCCATGCGTAACGGCATGCGGCGTCAGGATGGCGTCATGTGGGGTGGGGCGGCTGGTGTGTGGCTGCCCTGCCCCAACTCTACCCCCAGGCCGGCCCATTGGGTCGGTCTGCAGAGGCCCTAAGACTCATTTTTCATTGCTTAATCATCTCTCATGGTACCACAAACACACTGAAACTCAAGGAAGGGAGCCAGTAACAAACCTCACCTTTAATAGAGACAAGTCAAAGATGCAATCTACAAGCTCTGTTTTGCAAATGGTTTCTGACTTATGGCGACCCTGTCGTGGGATTTTCAAGGCAAGATTTGTTCAGAGGAGGTTTGCCATGGGCTGCGTCTGAGGCTGAGAGAGGAGACTTGCCCAAGGTCTACATTGTTTTAAATTGAATGGTCTGATTTTATTGTACACTACCTTGAGATCTTCAGATAGAGGGTGGGATATAAATATTTTAAAGAAATAAATTAACCTGCAAATCCCAAGTTTCCACAGGAAGTTGCCATGATAGTTAAAGTGGAATAACAGCTCTGTAATAGTGTTTTGTGCAAGAAGCCCTGGAGAATAAAAAATAAAAATAAAAATGCAAGACCAAGGTCCAGTCCAGTGCTATCTGATCAAAATTTATTACTACTGTGAGGAGTTGACTTCTGTCCTTCACAAGCTAGCAAGGAAATACAAAGAGAAAACAATAATGGTAAATTGTGACCTGACAGTACTGTACTTTGGTCCTCCCTTCTTCTACCTCCTAGTCTAGCTCACAGTCCTGCAGGACACAGACTCCCCATCAATGCTGAAGTCAAATTCAATAATCAGTGCCGGTTGTTTCTTGCAAACAGAACTTGACCCTGTTGTGTGTTGTATCATTTTCTCAGGCACAGAATGATTCAGCCCATGCAAGGCCTTAAGAAAAGCTATTGCTGCCATGCGACATATCCCCATTTTGATGTTGTGAGCTTCGAGTCATTTGTTGTTGTTATTGGCCTTCAAGTCAACTTCAACTCATGGGGACCCTGTGGATGAGACATCTCCAAGCGCCCCTGACCACAACCTCTCTGCTCAGGTCCTGCAAGCCCAGGCCTGTGGTCTCTTTTTGAGTCTAAACATCTGCCCTTTGAGTCTTCCTCTCTTTCTACTGCCTTCCACCTTTCCTAGCATCATTTTTTTTTAGTAATGATTCATTTTTCCTGATGTGGCCAAAGTACAACAGCCTTAATTTCATCATCTTGGCTTCCAAAGGAGAGTTCAGGCTTGATCTGTTCAAGGACCCATTTGTTTGTCTTCTTGGCCATCCACAGTATCCTCAGTACACTTTTCCAACTCATCTCAAATAAGTTGATTTTCTTCCTATTGACTTTTTGTTTTTACTGTCCATCCTCACATCCACACATGGTGATGGGGAATACAATAGCTTGGACTATCCTCACTTTAGTGTGCAGAATTATGCCTTTATGTTTTATGATCTTGTCCAGTTCTTCCATAGCTTCCCTTCTCAATCCTAGTCTTCTTCTAATTTCCTGGCTGCAGTCTCTGTTCTGATAAATATCTGAACCAAGGTATGGGAACTCCATGACTATTTAAATTTTCTCGTTATCTAGCATGAATTCTTGTAGATCTTCCATGGTCACTATTTTTGTTTTGTTTTTTAATGTTAGCATTAATCCAACCTTAGCACTTTTCTCCTTGACCTTCTTCAATAATTGCTCCAGATCTTTGTTGGTTTCTGCTAGTAGCATTGTGCGTCATCTGTGTATCTTAGGTTGCTAATGTTCCTTCCTCCTATCTTCACTTCTGCCTCTGAATCCAAGTCTGCTCTGAGTATGATATTTTTTAATCATATGGCAACCTTATTGCAAGGTTTTCTCAGCAAGATTTGATCAGATAGGATTCACCATTGCCGCCTTCTGAGGCTAAGCAAGAGTGACTTCCCCAAGGTCACCCAGTGGATTTCCATGGCTAAGCCAAGATTCGAACCCTGGTCTTCCAGTGTCCTAGTCCAACATTGATAAATCCACATTTATGGTTCTATTATTTCATGTGTAGGAGTGCACATGGGTGGAATGGAATGTCATTACATTGTTTTAAAAATAAGTAACATTAATACTATAAGAGTATGCTGTTTGGCAGTATTATCTTATAACAACTGTGGAACAACACCATTCTACAAGTTAAGAAGTCACCCATCCTTAACCAGTGTGGGCCTCTGGCATGCAGACTTGGGTTCAGGTTCATACCTCATTGCTTAATCATCTCTCATGGTACCATAAACACACTGCGAAACTCCGGGTGGTGAGTCAGTAACAAACCTCACCTCTAATAGAGACAAGTCAAAGATGCAAAGCATAAGATATCTAGCAATGCCTCGCCCCCATAAAAACAAGATACACATCTAAAAATGCTGCAAGTTTGCTTTCCAAATCATTGTGACTAAATAATGGCCATGTGTCCCTTGTGTGGAAACAGTATTCGACAGCTTGGTGCAGAGTGCTGGACTGGGATTTAGGAAATCTGGGTTCTAAACCACATTGAGCCATTAAATTTACTGAATGATATCAGTTTGATCCCCATCCTTCTCACAGCCTGTCCTAATTCACCAGGTTGTTGTGAAACTAAAGCAGCAAAAAGAAAACTCATTTATGTCACCTTAAGTTCAAGAAGAAAAGGATATGAACATAACTAATAAAAAATTAAAATTAAAACTTAGAAAGCACTGTAAGCTGAAACCATCTTAGCCTGACTGTCTCTTTAGGGATCTCACATGGGCAAGTGGCAAAGCTAAGGGAAAATATGTCTTTGGACTGTAGCTCCCAGCATCCCTCATATACCCAGGCCATGCTGGCTGAGGGATGTTGGGAGTTATCATCTAAAATATGCAACTTCCCTACCAAACACTACATACAAAGAAGGCATGGTTGTTAAAACAGAGTGAACTTTTGGACATGGGCAAATTCTCTGTGCTGATTAGGGAAAAATAATTAGTGACTTTTAAAAAAGATTGGAGCCTCCAATTGACTTTTTGCGGAAAAAGAAAATAACTTTATAACTGGATTTTGAGGTTTATTTATTTATTCATTTCTTTTATTAGTAGGAGTTGGTTATCAGAAGAAGGGTAGGGTGTAGTTTAAGAGGGAGAGGCACATTTATATTAGATGAATTTATAACAACCAAAAAGAAAGTCAGAAGCCATTTTTCTATTTTTGCTAATCTCTGTTTCTGAATAGCTTTCTCTATACCTCTGATCTTTATCTGCTTTTCTCTATTCTTTATTTTCCCTTTCCTAATTTTCTATATTTGTAGTTGTTATTGTGTTTGTTAAAAACTTAATAAATATCTTTTACAAAACAACAAAACAAAAACAAAATATAATTTTCCCCAGTTCTAGAGAATGCTCTGCTACCAGACAGGAAAGCATATTGCTTCCTGCATTTAAGCTTTTCTTATGTATTTATAAATAAATCAACATCCTATAACTCCAAACCCAGGCTTCTGGAATATTGCCAAGTAGGTAATACTGTCCTTGGAACGTCTTGTCTTCTCAGATAGTATATAATCAAAGCTTATATAATCAAAATACATTTCCAGAAAATTAAGTGCTCATTTTAAGTAGGAAGAGGTGTCAGAGTTCAATTCATCGATAAACAGATCAGTCACTAAGTCTAGACTAAGGAGACTAGTCTAGGGGCCTAAGGAGACTAAGGCCAATGCAATTTTAGGCTGCATCAGTAGAAGTATA